>JAHDVF020001390.1:0-381345 GCA_022606425.2 Lepidostoma basale | reverse complement strand
ACTGTCCCGAAAACGTGTTTCGCGTTTTCAAGGACTATCTCTCCGACAGAGTGGTCGAAATTAAATACGCGGGAGCCTACTCGAGCAGATCTTCGAGCAAGGGCTGCATCCAAGGATCGGCCTGCGGTCCGGTGCTCTGGAACGTGGCGCTCGACGAGCTCCTTTGCCTGCCGTACCGCCGAGAAGTTCACATCCAGGCCTTCGCCGACGACGTGCTGCTGGTAGCGACGCACGGGGACGTCGGTGCCCTGGAAGCGATTGTCAACGACACACTCACCCAAATCACCTCCTGGGGAGAGCGAGTCAAACTGCAGTTCTCGGACGAGAAGACGAGGGCTCTGTTCATCACGAGGAAGAGGGTTCGGGCCCCCGACCTCCTGATGAATGGCAGACCTCTCCCGCTGTCGAAAGACTGCAAGGTTCTGGGAATTGTTCTTGACGACGCTCTCAACTGGAGCAAACACGCGGACATGGTATGCCGTAAAGCCGTCAACTACACCAAGAGATTGATGCACATGGCGAAAGCCACTTGGGGGCTCAGCCCCGAGGTGCTGCGGATTCTCTACGCGGGAGTCGTCGAACCGACCGTCACCTACGCGGCGAGCGTTTGGGCCGATGCAGCGCGCAGGAAAAACATCCAGCAGAAGCTGAACCGGGTGCAGAGAGCGATAGGCATCAGAATATGTAGAGCCTACAAAACCGCCTCTCTCACCTCTGTGCAGGCGATCGCCGACCTGATGCCGCTGGACCTGAAGCTGCTGGAGCTCCGGATGATAGGTGATGTAAAAAGGCAGGGAACCACCGATCTGCTGCCGGACGACCGCGACTACCAGGGAGTCGTCAAGTGGACAGCGCTGCCTCATCCCGCGGAGCGACCTGGTGTATTGACGGAGCACCCCGAAACGTACAGGAGAGAATCGTTCCCCTCGGACGAGGTGGACATCTACACGGATGGAAGCAAGACCGGAGGAAAAGTCGGGGCGGCGTTCGCCGTCCGCGGCGCGGCCGGAGAATTGAAAAGCGGAAAACTCCCGATGGCAGACTACTGCACAGTTTTCCAAGCTGAACTCTTCGCCATCGCAGAGGCCCTGAAATGGGTCGTCGCCCACGCCTCGTACAGGAAAGTCAACGTGTTGACCGACTGTATGAGCGCAACTAAGGCTTTAAGCGACGGATCGCCCACCAACCCTCTGGTCTTCGAGATACAAACCACCTCCAAACACCTCAAAGAACGGGGGACCGAATGCACCTTCCTGTGGATTCGGGGTCACAACGGGCTGGAGGGAAACGAGAGAGCCGACCAGCTGGCTAAAGAGGCCGCCTTGAAGGTCAAAACTGCCAAGCGCTACTCGGACTTTCCCCTCAGCTATGCCAAACGCAACATAAGAACACACGTACTGGGCCTGTGGGAAGACAGGTACGACGAGAGCGCCACCGGAAGCGGGACGAAATTATTTCTCCCCACCATCAGAGAGGCGAAAGAGCTGAGGAAGCTGACCTCACCGAAATTCCAGCTCACGCAAGTCCTTACCGGACACGGAGCGACACTCTCGTACCTACACAGGTTCAAAATCAAACCGACACCGTTCTGTCCCTGCGATTCCCAAACAGAACAAAACATCACACACGCGCTGTTACACTGCCCAATACACGCCAAGGAGAGGTGGAAACTGGAGAAGGAATGCCAAAGGAGAGGCATGCAACTTGACAACCTCCCAGCCATCCTCCTGAACAAGGAAATACATAACACGTTCGTTGACTTCGCTACCACGGTAGCGGACAGACTGCGGACGGCAAACAAATAGCTGTGTACTCAATAAATATTACAATCTATTATTTTTTACCTCAAAGCCTACTCAATATCACGAGAAGCAGGCATATATGGAATTTATCATAGTGCATGATAAATTATTATATATTTGTGCTGGCACGTGCATGGACGGGTGTGTCTTTGTATCGGCGTACGTGGATATAAATGCATTCATATCGGTGCATGTGTGGGTACATGTGAGTGTGTATGTGAACGTGCAGGTCTGTATGCATGAGGGCAGGTGCAAATGTAGATGCATGCAGTATATTGGTGCATAGACGTATGTGATTATATGGGCGACTATGAATATGCACTGATAGTCCTTTTGGTGCATGGAGGTATAATATGTGCATGATTATCAAGGTGAACACGTAGATGTATTTCTATTCATTATAAGGGCATGTATAGGCATTGGCATTTCTGCACAAACGCATACAGACGTATGCAAGCATTACTTAACCTAGATTGGTACAATGCATGTTTATATATTAATGCATGCATAAACATATATATCTACTAATTGTGTTATTATATCGGTATATGTAGAGTATATGTATGTATGTGTGGGTATATGATGTGGCACGTAAATATATCACTCAATCTGGATCGGCGTAGTGAATGCATGTGGTAGTGCATGCGTTCATAGGAATGACAACATAAATATATACATTTATTTATTTAACTAGGTATCAGCATCGGAGTATGCAAGATAGGTACATGTAGGTGTGACTATCTTTATACAAATGAATTATATGTCTGTATGTCTGTGGATGTATGTATGAGTATAGCATACGGTTGCTTGTTTGGATGTATGCATGCAAACTCTTGAGTACGTGTGTGTGCATGTGTATGTAAGTAAGTATGTAAGTACGTATGTACGGGTATGTGTGTATGCGCAGACATGTGTACATATACATGTGTCCGTGTCCATGCACAAGTGAATGTATGCTTATATGTATGTGCATCTGCATTAGAATGTATATGCATTTGTAAGTGTGTATGTGGGTATATGAGCATGTTGATTATGTAAGTGCGAGTATAAGTGTATTTGAGTTCATGGGTGAATGAGTATGAGCGTATATCGAGTGCATTGTGCATGAAAGTGTATGCAGGTGAATATGTGAATGTGTGCATGTGAGCACGTGTGTGTATGCATATGCGAGTGTATGAATGTGTATACATGTGTGTATGTGAATATATGTGTACATGTACGAGCGTAAGAATATGTATGCATGGCGATATAAAGGTCATAATATTATATTATATATGTATCTCAAATACTTATAAATATAAATATATATATATATATATATACATATGTATATGTATTCGCATTAGTGTATGTATGTATTCCTATGTATATATGTACACAGATATGTATTTACGTTTATGTATGTATATGTATGTATATATATAATATCGCTTTTTAGCACCCATCTTGGCTGAGGTTTTCCATGGTTCCCTCAGCCCTAAAGACGAATGTCGGGATGGAATCACAGATAGCCCATGGAACACAAGACAGGCACACTTACAAATCACTTAGATTAAAATCGCACACAGCAACACTTTTCAAACATTAGCTTACAAAACACCTTGACCCTGTAACCCGTTAAGGTATTTTAGTAGAAACCAACACATGCAAAAAAAAAAAAAAAAACCTAACCTAACCTAACCTAACCTAACCTAACCTAACCTAACCTAACCTAACCTAACCTAACCTAACCTAACCTAACCTAACCTAACCTAACCTAACCTAACCTAACCTAACCTAACCTAACCTAACCTAACCTAACCTAACCGACACCTAACCGACACCTAACCTAACCTAACCTAACCTAACCTAACCTAACCTAACCTAACCTAACCTAACCTAACCTAACCTAACCTAACCTAACCTAACCTAACCTAACCCAACCTCACCCGAGTTGTTTCTATTCCATACATGGGATCACATCTTTCGTGCGTGCAAACGCTATAGGCTGTCCTGTACCCGCCGGAAACGCTATAGGCTGTCCTGTACCCGCCGGAAACGGTAAGAGCCTTTGTAGATAACAAACTTTTTTAACCGTCCACGCAATTCTCTTTTTATTAAACTTCCAAATTTATTTCAATATGTCAATCTTGTAAATCAAACGTCAAATTATTATTTAATCCCAATTCCAAAATGTGCCCCGGTCGCCCCTTCTTCAATTCGGCGAACCCATCGTCTTCTTAGAAGTAGCTTAAACTTTCTCTTTCCCCCGTCGATTAGTTCGTTTCTCGATTAACCAATACGGTGATTCCAAATTAATCAAGTAAAATCAAGCTCAAACAAAAATTACAAATTAAATTTCAGTTGTTTCTATTCCATACATGGGATCACATCTTTCGTGCGTGCAAACGGTGAATTCCTTATTATTTGTAGTTTTTATAATTTGTGTTTAGTATTTTAATGTTTGATTATGTATTTTCTTCAAATTCGTGTGCCTTTATCGTGTATTTCCAAGTGTCTTGTGCTAATAATTGTGAATAAGTTCCTTCCAAAATGTCTCCTCTCCCTGAATCCAAAATCGTCGCTATAAAATCGTTTAATCAATATTTTAATCCAAAATCGTCGCTATAAAATCATTTAATTAATTCTTCTGATTTAATCTAAAACCTTCGCTATAAAATCGTTCAATTTATTATTTTAATTTCAATCTTTTAAAAATAACTCATAATAATAACGGCTTTTTAATTTTAAATTCCAGCTATAGGCTGTCCTGTACCCGCCGGAAACGGTAAGAGCCTTTGTAGATAACAAACTTTTTTAACCGTCCACGCAATTCTCTTTTTATTAAACTTCCAAATTTTATCACTTGTAAATCAAACGTCAAATTATTATTTAATCCCAATTCCAAAATTTGCCCGGGCGGCTCAGCAGGACTTGTGAAAAGTGACTTTTCTGTACCTACCCCCCCCCCGATAGAAATTTTTCAAAATTTCCACATTTTCGTGATCGTGGTGCTATTTCAGGATATTCCAGCTTTTTCACCTTCAACCGTCCAAAATTCCCAAAATATTTTCGGAAAAAATATTTTAATTTTTTTTTTTTTTTTTGGAATATGTTAATTGGGTAGATGAGCGCACGAGCGATGGCGCCCTCTCCCAAGAGGATGGCGAAGCCCAAGAGAGGGACTTCGTCCACATCCACGGATCCCACTCCCTCCACCTCGAAGTCCCCCCCCTCCCCTCCTCTGAGCTCAGATCCGAGCCCTTCCTTGAAGCCCACTTCCCCTTCAACGAGCCCCCCTCTGAGTTCTGTTTCCAGGACCAAAGCCGACGAGCCTTCCGCCATAATCGGCGAGCTGATTAAGAGAGCCACTGTCGCCATGAAGAACAGTGGCAATATTAAAGTCGCCATAAAAGCGGAGGTGATGGACTGCCTCAAGGCCATAGGAGAAGAGGTGGCCGCCAAGGACCTGGAGATCCGCGAGCTGAAGGAGAGGCTCTCTTGCGAGGTGCTCCGCCTGAAGTTGGAGCACGCGGAAGAGAGCCTGAGGAGGGAAGAGGCGCACTCTGCGCGACTTGCACTTGGCCCTCACCCGTCCGCACCTGTAGACGCGCCAATCGCAGTGGAAGCTTCGACTTCCAAAAGCTACGCCGGGGCCGCTGCGACCCCCCGCAGCGCCAACAAAACCTCATATCAGTCAAATCAGACAATAGCTTCACCCGGCGTGAGCCCTAAAGCTGGGCACACCGTGGTCATCTCCGGAAAGGAGACAATGGCCGGCGAGGCGATCGAGAGGATCGTTAAGCAAAACGTTAAGGTGACGGCTCTCGGAGTCGGCATCCAGAGTCTAAAGAGAACCGCGACCAAGGTGATCGTCAGGTGCGACACCCTGGAAGAGTGCCGCATTTTTAAGGATGCGGTCACACAAAATGCCACCTTGGAGGTGCGGGAGGAGGTCAAACTCCGCCCGCGCGTGATCATTAAGGGAGTGGACGCGACGATGTCCAAGGAAGACGTCGTCGCCGCCCTCTTCTCACAGAACAGAGCCCTAGAGGGACTCCTTGCGGGAGCCTCGAGGGAGGAGTTGGCTTCGGTCCTCTTCTTCGTCGGGTTCCGCAAGGATAAAGATCGAAAGTGCGCCATCCTCTCCGTCGCGCCGCCGGTATATGGGCTCTTAATTAATGGGCAAAATAAAACTGTAAATGTGGGGTACGCGAGGGCCCGCGTAGCGGAGTACCTGGCAGTGCTTACCTGCCAGAAGTGTTTGTCGTACGGACACACTTCTGTCCACTGCAGGAGCAAGGAGGCCTGTTGGCGCTGCGGCGGCGAACACAAGGCGGCTAGCTGCAAGAAGGCAGCGGGCGCGAGCGATACTTGTATCAGCTGCGAGCGCTCCAACAGATCTGACAAAACTCGCCTCGCGACCACTCATCGAGTGTTCTCCGAGGAGTGTCCTCACTACCAGAGGCACGTCGTCGCTTACAGGGCCAGGGTGGATTATGGCCAGTGAAGCGTCGACGAATTGGGAATGCAGGGTTGCTCAAGCGAACCTTCAACGGTGCGAGACAGCCACCCTATCGTTTCTTAGAAACATCACATCACTAAAATATGACGTCGCGATTATTCAGGAGCCGTACACCGGACGCGCGGGAATAATTAACAAGTCAACGTACGACGGTCCGGTGTACCAAAAAGGCAGTGCGGATTCGCCGGCTAAAGCGGCCGTGATTATTTTGAACCCGAAACTGGCCGAGAGATCTATTCTTCTGGACGAGCACAGCGATCGCGCGAACATATTTGTACAGGCAGAAGTGGGAGGACCTCCTTTGGTGGTGGGCTCTCTCTACTTTCCTCCAGGCGATGACATAGACGCCGGACTCCTCAAGGCCGGTGAGCTGATAGACAAGAAGAGGCACCACCGCATCCTGATCGGGGCCGACGTCAACGCGAAGAGCATTTGGTGGGGGAGTAAACGGACCGACAAGAGAGGAGACAGGGTCGATCAATTTATTTCCCACAACCAGCTACACGTGTTGAACGAGGGCTCCGTTCCGACTTTCGAAACGATGCGAGGGAGCGCTCTTCTCAGCAGCGTCATCGACGTGACCGTCTGCTCCGCCAACCTCATCAAGGAAGTGGAGCACTGGAGGGTGGATAGAGACATAGCCGCCTTGTCCGACCACAACGCCATCACTTTTACCGTGTCGCTGCGCAAGAGCCCCGACGCCGGGAGATGCGAAACTACATTCCTGTACAAGACGAGCAGAGCGAACTGGAAAAAATTTGACAAGTCGCTACGAATTAACCTCGTATCCAAACAGCTCACAGTCGAAAACATCGAATCTAACACGCGACAAAGCGCGCTCAACAGGCAGGTGGGGGACTACATCGAGGCAATCGCGGACGCGTGTCGGGAGTCAATACCGACCATCAAGCCTCCCGAGCGCCGGAGGAACCCGTGGTGGAACTCAGACCTGGACGACATGAAGAGGGAGGTCGTCCGGGCCAGAAGGAAACTCGCCAGTTCCGGCCCAGTCCGCAAGGAGCTCGTGACGTTGCCCGCCTATCTGGAAATAAAGCAAAAATATAAAGACGCGATCAGACACGCGAAGATTAACAGCTGGAAAGAGTTCTGCTGCATTCAAAATAAAGAGACGGTCTGGTCGTCTGTACAGAGGATCATGAAGAGCGCCCGGCGTCCGCCTCCCGCCACCCTCAAATTCGGGAATAACACCACCGACTCCGCGCTTGAGACGGCGACCGCACTTCTGGAACATTTTTTCCCCGCAGACGTAACTTCACGCGAAACGCCCGAGCAGCTCTGCATTCGCCGAAACGACTACGAGTCACTGCTCGCGGAGGACGACGTCCCATTCGCGGCTGAGGAGATCTCTAGAGTGCTGAATAACATGGATCCGACCAGAGCGCCGGGACGAGACCATCTCACCTCGGACATCTGCTCGAGAGCTTTCGCGACCGCCCCCGAGGTGCTGACCGGCATCTTCAATGCCTGTCTGCGTTTGGGGACCTTTCCGATTCTGTGGAAAATAGCGAGAGTCAAAATCATTCCGAAGCCCAATAAGGACGACTACGGAGAAGTCGCCTCCTACAGACCCCTGGGACTGCTTCCTGTGCTGGGAAAGACGCTCGAAAAGCTCCTGATCAACCGCATCTCCTGGAGATTCGGAGGACGGGGAGCGCTCAGCGTCCGCCAGTACGGATTCACCCGGCAGATGGGCACTGAGGACGCGATGGTATCTGCGGTCGGCCTTATCAAGAAAGCAAACAGCGAGGGGTGTCACGCTTGTGTGATATCCCTAGACATCAAAGGGGCGTTCGACAACGCCTGGTGGCCCCATCTGCTGTCACAGCTCGCCCGACATGACTGTCCGAGAAACGTCTACGGCGTCTTCAAAGACTACCTCTCAGACAGGACTGTGGAGATACGACACGCAGGGGCCTACTCGAGCAGGTCGACGAGCAAGGGCTGCATCCAGGGATCAGCCTGCGGACCGGTTCTCTGGAACATAGCGCTGGACGAGCTTCTGCAGCTGCCGTATCGCGAGGAAGTCCACATCCAGGCTTTCGCCGACGACGTGCTGCTGATCGTGAGGCACCGAGACGTCGGAGCCGTGGAAGCGATAGTCAACGAAACACTCGAACAGATCACCTCCTGGGGGGATCGAGTCAAATTGCAATTCTCAGAGGAGAAAACTAAGGCTTTGTTCATCACGAGAAGAAAGGCGTCAGCCCCTAACCTCGTGATGAACGGGAAGCCTCTCCCGCTGTCCAAGGACTGCAAGGTTCTGGGGATTGTATTAGACGACACTCTCAACTGGAGTAAACACGTGGACATGGCGTGCAAAAAGGCCGTCAATTACACCAAGAAGCTGACGTGCATGGCGAAGGCCACATGGGGACTCAGCCCGGAGGTACTGCGGGCCCTTTATATCGGCGTGGTGGAGCCGACCATCACCTATGCGGCGAGCGTCTGGGCAGAAGCGGCATGCAGGAATAACATCCAGCTGAAGCTGAACAGGGTGCAGAGAACGATAGGCATTAGAATTTGTAAGGCCTATAGGACCGTCTCTCTGACCTCTGTTCAAGCGATAGCAGACCTGATGCCGCTGGACCTGAGGCTCAAGGAGCTCAAAATGATAGGTGATGTCAAACGAACCGGCTCGATCGAACTCTTACCGGGGGACCGCGGGTACCAGGGTGTCGTCAAGTGGACGGAGCTGCCGCATCCTGTCGAGCAGACCGGGGAATTGACGGCCCACCCTGAGACATACAGAAGAGATGCATTCCCCTCTGACGAAATTGATATTTACACAGATGGAAGCAAGACCGAAGGAAAGGTTGGCGCGGCGTTCGCAGTGTTTGGCGCAGCCGGAGAGTTAAAGTGTAGGAAGCTGCCCATGGCGGATTACTGCACGGTATTCCAGGCCGAACTCTTCGCCATCGCAGAGGCCCTGAGATGGGTCGTCGCCGACACCTCGTGGAGGAAAGTCAACGTGTTGACCGACTGCATGAGCGCGACGAAGGCTCTGAGCGACGGCGCGCCCACCAATCCGATGGTCTTTCAGATTCAAAAGTCTTCCAAAATCCTTAGAGACCGAGGTACCGAGTGCAGCTTCTTGTGGATCAGAGGTCACAACGGGCTGGAAGGGAACGAAAGAGCAGATGAGCTGGCTAAAGCGGCCGCCCTTAGGGTCAAAACTGCCAAGCTCTACTCTGAGTTTCCTCTCAGCTACGCAAAGCGCACTATCAGAGAACACACGAATCAGCTGTGGGAAGAGAGATACGAGAACAGCGCCACCGGAAGCGGGACCAAGAATTTTCTCCCCTCCATAAGAGATGCGAAAGAGCTGAGGAAGAGAATAGCACCTTCGTTCCAGCTCTCGCAAATTCTCACTGGGCATGGTGCCACACTCTCGTATCTACACAGATTCAAGATCAAAGATTCACCTCACTGTCCCTGTGACTCACAAACAGACCAAACAATCGAACACGTTATCATCCATTGCCCCATCTACACGCGAGAGAGATGGAAACTGGAGAAGGAGTGTCAAAGAAGAGACATCCACATCACAGATCTCCCGGCCATCCTCCGCAACAAAGATACACTATGCAGTTTCGTGGACTTCGCAACCACGGTGGTGGATCGGTTGCGGGTCAGTAATAAATAACAATTGTATGTTTTTTACAGGTACGTCGCGTCCCGACTGAGGTTTTCCATGGTTCCCTCAGTTGTAAGGCAAATGTCGGGATGCTTATTAGCTAGTCCATGGAATCCCATAGATAGGAACTCCTCTTCTTTAATTTTTCTTCTCTCCCCTCTACACTCTTTCTTTCTTTTTCTCGGCAAATCTCTGCCACCCCAAAGATACACTACTTCGCTGAAATGCCAATTAAACAAGTCCACACCGCCCTGACAAATAAAATGCAGGGCAACAAAAATAGAAACAACCCAAGTAAAAAAAAAAAAAAAAAACCTAACCTAACCTAACCTAACCTAACCTAACCTAACTCGGGAATTCCTAACCTAAAAAATAACCTAAAACCTAATAATTTTTTTTTAATTTTTTAAAAATTAAAAAAAACTTACCCAACCTAGCCTAACCTAACTCGGGAATTCCTACCTGCAAAGATAATAAAAGGCAAGAATTTTTTTTTAATTTTTTAAAAATTAAAAAAAACTTACCCAACCTAGCCTAACCTAACTCGGGAATTCCTACCTGCAAAGATAATAAAAGGCAAGAATTTTTTTTTAATTTTTTAAAAATTAAAAAAAACTTACCCAACCTAGCCTAACCTAACTCGGGAATTCCTACCTGCAAAGATAATAAAAGGCAAGAATTTTTTTTTAATTTTTTAAAAATTAAAAAAAACTTACCCAACCTAGCCTAACCTAACTCGGGAATTCCTACCTGCGCTGCTGCGCAGGAGCAGCTCGGATTTGATATATGGTCAAAAATAATTCCGTATTTTTACTCTCATTCAACCCCCCACCACTCTATTCTAACGATTTATAGCGCAATCGCACGCATTTTGCGCCCTCTTTGCTAGCGACACACAACCAGTGCTGTACCGCGCACTTCTACCGGAAGTACTTCCGTCTCCCGGTCATCTGAGACCACCCCCCCCCCCCCCGATAAAAAAAATTCACAAAAAATATATTTTAAAGAAGAGCAAATTTCAGGATATATATAAAAATTACAAATTTGCCTTTTTTTCTCCGACTTCCAGCTTTTCCTTACTTACCTTTTCTACTCCACACAAAAATCTCACGTCTGTTGTGTGAGAGCAGCAGTCGCTTCATTCAACTATTGTACGCAAGCTCGTAGCAAGTATGAACTTGTTACTGTCTTTTCCAAACATGAGTCTATATTTTTAAATATTATAAAAACTCATTTATGAAACTTTCATTTTCAAATTTGAGATTATTTATTTTTTATTAAATAATTATACCTTAATAATAAATAAAAACATTGAAAGACTAAGTAAAACGGAAATAATGTTTTTTTTATGTCAAATATTTATTTTATTTATTTTCAAATTTGAGAGTTGCGTAATTTTAATTATTGGAGATAATTATACATAAGAAAACATCAAATGAATTACTTAAACGGAAGTAATAAAAAGATTTTTTTTTACAAATGTGTATCAATCAAATGCATGCCTAAAAAACATTTACGAAACAATTTTCATTTTTTTGAGTTTATTATTTATAATCATATAATACATACGGAAACATTAAATGAATAAGAAGCACGGAAGTAATAAAAAAATTAAAATAAAACTTTTTGATGACAAATGTGTATAACAAAGGTCAGCGTGCTTCGCTACAGGCTGGACCACGCTGAAGAGTGCTTAAAGCGCTTTTCCTCGTACTACCACATCAAACACGAATATAGTTTAATGAAAATATGTGCACATTGAAAAATATTTACGCTTAAACAAAAATCAAACACTTCATAAGCACACACTCTAGTTATATTAAATCAGGTTTCGTCAGGAGACGTTAAAATACATTGTCAATTATCTACAGTACATGAGAAGAACAATTCTTTATAATAACATTTAAATCACAACATTATTGTTGCAAAAAAAATATTGTTTTCCAGCTGTCAAAATCAAAATTCAAACAAATTAAAAAGTATTTTCGAGCACACTCGCGTATTCATTAAATACATCCACACGCGGTCATTGTAATTTCTAACGCTAAACATATTAAGTTTTTTCTGTAAATATACAATAAAAAAACATCGTTTTTTTGCACATAGCTGACGAAATCGTCACTATATATGCGAACTGCAAATCACTCTGTCGATATTACAGTTACGTTGCTACGAACTTCCAATATTTGTGACAAATGGTTTCCAGATTTCAGTGTCGTTTGATATTTGGGAAGAAAATAAATAATTAATTATTTGTTGGTGCAACCATACCGCTATTTCATATACAGACATACATATTCCCATAAAGCATTTATTTTTAAACAGGCATTGCATTTATAAAAATATTAGTAGCGCCTTCGATAACTTTTCACATTTATAAATTCTCTTATCACGAAATTTCAATACGCTCAAGTGGACTTCGATGCTAAACCAGCATATTCCATGATGCTAAACCAGCATATTCATTTTCTTAAACTTTGAGGCCAATTGGGAGACAGAAGTTTATACTCGATTCAAAAAATATTTTACATACGTAATTTTGATATCATTCGGCACCATATTTTCACTCTTAGAATCGTATAATGCATAAAAAATCATTTCGGCCCAGCCTAATGTCTACCTGCGTTTAATTTTTTTTAAAAGACTGTTGCCAGGGCAAACGAGAAGTTATTTTCTGTTCAGACAATTGTATGGCACAGAATAAAAATAAAATTTTATTCTCCATGTACATGCATGCTGTCAGAGCCCCTGAGATTGAAATAATTACCCATTAATATTTAATTGTCGGGCACTCTGAAAATAAAGGAGATTCAATACATTCATCTATTGAAAAGGAAAAAATTGTATTAAGGCCCTATATTTTTGACAACAGAACAAGCCATAGTCGTAAATTGTGCCAAAAAAATGAGCCTCGTTACCAGTTAACCGAAATGAAGACGACAGATTTTTTCGACTGGAAAAAAGTGTGTGAAAAGACGGGGGAATGTTTTTCAACGGACGTAGATAAAAATAAATGCATATGGAATTCGGTCAAGATATTTCAGATTACCAAAGATGAACCTTCAATCATAAAATATAAAACTTCATACAGTGATGACTCACCCACCATATCAGAGGGGTATTCGGAGTGATCGCATAATACTTGAACCAGCTTACACCGAAGCACCCTTGATTCCACTCAATCAAATGCGTGATCTTATATCACTATGCCAAAGTGGTGATATACCCAACAAGGACCATAAGTTTTATAATAATTTAAATTCTACTAAATTCTATCCAATACTGACTGCAATAATGCACAAGATGAAAATGACGAAGGTTCTCTGTAGGTTTCTAACACAACAAATAAAGGTTCTTTGTAGGTTTGTAACATAAACAAAAAAATTATATGTTAACATTTCCCTGTTTTTGTACTTTTTTTATACTTTTCGTGCTTTTATACTTTTTAAAAATAAATTTATAACTATAATATGATTTTTGTTTATTTCCATATCTCTGATATCCCATATACAATGAGACAACTATTGAAGATAATAAAAAGACTCCACGCAACAGTGAGATAATTCCAGATTTACTAATTGTCTGTCAAATTTAGATTGGAAAAATACAATATATATTTATAACAATGATTTTTTATTAAAGTTAAATATATTTCCTGTCTAATAGCATATCAAGCAAATACATTTAAGTTAACTTGATTCTGCTAGAACTCATGCAAACCTTAAAGTCCGATTATCTTAGAACAGTGTTTTTCTAGATATCCCACTATTGCGTTGGGGTAACGATAAGTGTAATAATAACTATTTTATTGTATATTTTGTATCGATTTATAGGTGTATCTGAACATCCTGTCTAGAGAATTGTTATCGAGGGAAAGCAGCCGCGAGTACTTCAACAAAAATTAACACACCTGGAAAAAAGAGGAGAAGACAAAACAATACACGAGATATTTGGCTGAACGAGGAATTTCTTTTTTCAATTGATAGGGACATTGAATCATCAAACTCTTAATTATCCTTAATAATGTTTGTATGTTATTTAATTGTTTTTACGTGTTTTGTATTAAATTCTGTTATGTAAAATATTTGTTGAAATAAAATAATTCAAGTGTTTGTGGTTGTATATTTTGACAGCCACTATGAAAATGTTCGAGTAAACTAATTGTAAATTTAAATAAACTATTACATAAATCGTTTTTGTGTCATTTTTTTTTGATCTCAATAAAAATATTCCGTATGAACATTCTGAATTTCCTTAAAATTCGGGAAAACATTTCGATCTGGCAACCCTAAATTGCATTACGGCGCCCTCGTTTTGCGCCACGATACGCTTGTCGATCTACAATATCTGTCTTGTATCAACGAAAGAATGATGTCGAATATTAAAAACGGTAAATACTCCGTCGGTATTATAGTATGGTTGCTATAACTACCTTAAAATATTTGTGACAAATGACTCACAGATGGCAGTATAATTCGATATCGTGGATGAAAATGTATGATTCATTATTAGAAAGCTCAACCGTGCCGTTATTGTCATACCACCAGACAGATCCATTCTCTAAAGTATATTTTTTAGAAACAGGCATCGTTACATTTATTGGAATATTAGTAGCGCCCTTAATAACTTTTTAATAGATTGAATCTTGGATCACGAATTTTCGTTGCTTTTAGCTGTTGCTACGTTATTATTCCTATCCTCCAGTATCTGACCAAGTTATCTTATATAAAACTACTATTATTGTAACTCTGTTCTCCTATTTGTAAAGAGATGGCGCTAATTAGTTATATTTATATTGTATGATTTTTCGTTATAAGTTTATATTATATAATATTCATAATGCCATTTTTCTTAATACAACGATTTATTTAATGTATAAGATAACGGTATAATTATATAGATGTAACAATAATTTATACACGTGTTTTCAATAATCAGTGTAAGTTACTGAAAAACTTAACCACTCTATTTGGAATTTAAGACTATGTTGTTGCGTTCCGCGTTAACGCAGGCAGTAGTATAAAGTTTTTCCGCGAGATGGCAGTATTGTATAGAATATTATAAGCTGCGCCGTAAAGCTAGTTGCAAATATTATAATATTTGCAACTATCTACCACATAATTTTATATTTGGAATAACTGGAAGTATCTGCTTTACACGGAATTTTTAGGAATCTTGGGTATGGCCATGTTTCGTGGTATCCTCTTCGATCGACGTTTCGGATATCGTAGCAGTCTCAATCTTTTCACGTTGTACAACCGGCCTTAATATCTCCGAGGCATGGACAGTCGCGAGATATGTTTATTCAACTTCGATAATCTACGCACCCACTGGGTAATGAGATTCTTGAAAGTTTATTCTTTATCACATAATGTGCCCACTAAAGTTTAAACAAGTACGTATGAAAACAACTGTCTACTAGAAGTTTTATTATGTTTTATGAAAATGACATTTTTATGTCATTTCCATTAAAAATTCTTGAAAACACACGTTTTCATTGATATTAATTTTTTAATATGGTATTTTATATCATTATTCAAGAAACTATGAATATGGAGAAAATATTTGTTTTTTGTTAATAAAATTATTTTTTCCCGAGAAATCAGCTGTTTCGCTAGAATTTTATTGTGCTTCTACCAACAAAGTTTTATATTATTAATAATAAAAGGTCACAGATCTCATTTGCAATAAAAAAACAGATTAAAGTGAAAACTCACTTATGTAATTTTCACAAAATATTTAAACATACGTAAATGTTATTTATTAGCTGGCAAAAACCAGCCAGTCAATCCGCATTTGACATGCGGATTCGCTTAGAGCGTCGTTCTCGAGCCCCTTGGGTTGCCTCCATGCCTCGGCAGGAGCCCGAGTCTAATATACCTACCCATCGTACTTGCAACGATGAGAAACGAACATTCTGATATTTTGCAAACCGCGTTGTTGTAGCCATGTCTCCCTGCGATCATTGTCAGATGCACTCAGGGAGGGCGAAATCTAGCGCAAACTTTTATATTATGTTTAGCCCAAAATATAACATTTTTATCAACTTAACAAAAAAAAAATACAAAAAACTGTTTTCTTTACCGATATATTATATTACACTCAATACAAAGTAAAAATCATCAAACATTGACGTTCGGATAAATTACAATAAGATAAATATACTACCATACTTTTGCATAATATGAGTCAAAAATACAAGTTTATGGTAAAAAAAATAGATCTCATCTTAATATATATTTGAAAACATACTATATTAAGATAATTGAACGCAAAAAGCCTCTACAAATATTTTGAAGAATACGATCAGAGCAATCCGGCATATACATACACGGAGTACCAAGATTATGTCGTGTAGTAATTTATTCCAAAAACAAACGGTTTGGATAATAAAACTACATCTTAATTTCTATTTTTGTGAGGAATCTTCTTTTTCATCATGTCAAAGGCAAATAAGTCAGATAACGTCCACACCCACCAGCTGCCCCGCATTGCCGGACGCCCGAAACAGACTCACCTCACCTCAACCTCACCAGGAAACAAAGGCACTCCAATTGCTTTATGCCACAGATGCAGCGTGTCGTACCGCCCTGAAGGACACCCCATCTCGCCATAGATCCGCAGTCGGTTGAGGGTCCTCCAGGTTTTCAGGGTCTCATTGGGCATCATCCAATCCAGGCATCCGCAGCTTTCCCTCCATCTGTCCAATTTCTCGAGTTCAGGAGATCGTAGCAGTGGTGTTGTGGAATTAAAAAAAATCTCCTTGATTTTAAGACTCAAGATCGGACATTGGTGGTTATAAAGCGGATGCATGGAGTTATTCTGCTTGTTTAGCCTTTCCATATTATTGGCGTTGTTTCTCCAAATTTTAGGGGGGAAGTGGGTCAATGCTAGCCAGGATATAGATATTCTCCAGTAGCCAACCTCTAGGAAACCCTCATTTGTAAGAAAGTAAAATAAAAAACGTTTGTCTATATACTGAGCTCAGCCGGGCTTAAAAGTGCCATTGAAATCAATACTTATAAAGTATAATATGATATAAAGATGTTTCACCCGGTGCAGCGGAAGCCGTTAGCGGAGAGCCAGCGGGAGTAACACCTATTCATCCCCGAGCGAGTCCTTCGGCCAGGGGCGAATATTGTATTGATGACTGTCATTTTGATATCTCTTTTCACTTTTAGTAGACGACGGATGAAAAGATAAATATTCATTTTCTCATTATTATCGCGATGATTATAAATTTTAAGCAGATAGATAATAACTAACTAACTAACTAACTAACCATAACGCCTTTCCGCCGAAGGGGTTGGTAGAGAAGATGGACCGCCATACTGCTCTGTCCTGACATAACTCTCTAGATTCCACTACATTTATACATCGTAACAAGCATGCATAATGTGGCCGTCTTTCAGTGTATGATTTATTTATTTTTTATTTATTTTACTTTTACTTGATAAAAATTTGATGTTTATGGACTGTACTTGTCACACTAGGCATGGCCTGTACCGTGACAACTACATAAAGAGCATGCTAGGGGAATTGTTAGTAACATAGCGGTTGATTAGTATTTGTTAGTAATCTTATGCTAACATTGGTAAGTGACTTTTCATAACATGATGATATCATTAAAATTGTATGCTAGGAAAGTTGTAATAATAAATTTACATACTAGGATAGGAAGTCTCTTCTAAATCTAATTAAAAAAAATAGTTTCTACATTTATGGTTGACCCCTTTATATATTTGGTTAGAGCACGTTTCTTTGTCATTATTGATTTGAGACTCTCAGGAAGACGATTGAAAATATAGGACGCGCAGAATGGAAATTGTTTTTGGGCTAACTGGGCGACAGCGAGAAACTGTAAAATTACGATGAGAGGAATATCTTGTGGGACGGTTCTGTTGTGATCTTAAATTCGAAAATTTCAATTTGGAGAAAATAGCTGATAATTTTATGTAGAGTTGTCGAATACTAAGGATTTGATATTCTTTGAACATCAAGGACGAAGGATGCCTAATGGGTTTTCTGGTAATAATGCGCAATATATTTTTATGGGACTTAATTAGGGGGTCAATTGTAGTTTTTGCGCAAGCACCCCAGCTCAAGATTCCATTGGTTATCACAGATTGACATAGGGTAAAATACACATCTTTACAGAGCTTAGGGTCTAGAATTTCTCGGAGACATCTAAAAGCATATAATTTTCTAACACGTGATGTAAGTAAGGTTATATGTGAATTCCATCTTAGGTTACTGTCCAAAGTAATACCTAGGTATTTTATACTATTGATCCGCTCCAAAGGAAGACAAGAACATGAAGTGAGCTGCGTACAGTTAGAAATTTTATGAATTATGAGGTTTTTACCAGCCTCAGGTTGGTTTGTTTTTGTTAAACTAATAATGAGATAGTTTGTTTCTAATGAATTTAATATTCAGAGGTTAGAGTCCAATCATTCCTTTACAGAAGATGGAGTTTGGTTAGCAGTGTTAAAAACACTGTTCCATGTTTTGGATTCAGAAACCAAAGCAGTGTCGTCTGCAAAGGTAATGATTTTTTCATTGGAAGATATGTTGCATAGCCCATTAATATAAATTAAAATGAGCACAAAAAACAGTAATTAAAAATGTTAAATTATACGAAAACAATAAAATATTTGAATATTTATTTTGAATTTTAGAGGTTAAGTGCACCTAAAATCAGTTTTTAAGTTAAAAAATCATCGTCCTAAAATAATTGAAAAAATGTGGCGTTGTCTGGCACTGACATTTTTCTGTGGAATTGATTTAAACTACGAGTATTATAGTAATTGTGTAGGTACTTTGTAAACGGCCACCTTCGATGCAAAGGGGGTCCTTCCGTTGTGATCGCTGACTTAACAAGAAAGTGTAAGCAAACTGAAATAGGCCATTGTACCCTCGTATTTAGAAGTTAATTGTTAGGTTAGCCCCCCTGAAATAAGCAAATAGAGCCATCTCGAAGATTCAACAATGAGGCATAACGCTCTATTCGTCCCACGTCTCATTCAAAGGACATTACAATTCTTATGTAAAGTCATTTCAACAAATAAGCAGATGTTTATTGTGACTTCCGAAAATTAATATAATAGGCGGTTGAATTTTCTTGGTCTCACTGAAAAATAAATCATCAAGATTTGTGAATAATATGTTCTTTTAATTGCGTACACACTATTTCACAAAATCTTGTAACAAAATATTAAAATTCATAATTGTCTGAAATATCAAATATTTCAATCACTAAGGCTTTATTTAATCTATTAATCGGGCTTTGCGTTCAATACTTTCCCAGTTTCGAGGTTGATGCAGATCATTTTGTTTATTATTTGGCCACATATATTATAACCAACATCATCAGCCATTAGTCTTCCAGTGTTTGGACATAGGCCTCCCTTCCCGACTTCCACAACTCTCTATATCTCTAGCGACTCTGTGCATTAACCCCCTGTCACTCGTTTCATGTCATCAGATCATCTTGCTTGTGGTCTTCCCGGAATTCTGTTGTCTACCGATCCACTGTTGTCCTCGTTATATGGGTAGCCCAATTCCACTTCAACGAAGCTATTTTGCACGCTACATCGACAAATTTGGTTATTTCTCTGATCCATTCATTTCGTTTCCAATCTCGCAGACTGATGTTCGAAACTCCATCGTTGTCAGAAGTACTTGTCATGACTTATGCGTGTATAATTTATATGCTCTCTGTATTTGATATGCTAACCTTTTAAGTAATACGTTTATAAATAAGAAGAGCAACACTTTTATAGAGCCATAAACGTATGTTGGCGATGGCGGTGGTGCAAATGTGAGCTAAACGCCCAATGTCAATGTGACAGATTAGAGTTTTTGTTTGCATCGTCGCCGAGATTTTTAGTTTTTTATTAATTTGAGACTAACAACGCCCAAAATTATAAAAATCAGTATAAGAGAGAACGTTCTCAAGGTTAAAGATTTTTTGTGTAGAAGAACAGATAATATTTGCGCCATTTATTCCATTCGAAAAAGTCAACGCGCATATTGGTAAAATGACAGATGAATGTTGTTATCTATAGAGATTAAATAACCGATTTATGATTAGTGTAATAATAAAAAAATATTTATTAAGGTATATTTTGTATTGATTTTATAGGTGTATCTGAACATTCAGTCCAGAGAATTGTTACTGAGGGATATGCAGCCCCGAGACTTCAACAAAAATTAGCATACCTGGAAAGAAGAGGAAAAGACAAAACAGAACTATTATAAAGGAGATGTTTGGCTAGATGAAGACGAGTAATTTTTTTTTTTCAATTGATAGTGACACTGAATCATCAAACCCTTCAGATGAGGAATATGATGATGCTAATGATGAAATCGGAGTTCAATTGATGGATCACACTTATTCAAAATTATATTTTCTGTTATTAAATTGTTTTTACGTATTTGGTCTTAAATTCTGTTATGTAAAATATTTGTTTAAAAAAATATTCATGTGTTTGTATATTTTGACTGCCACTATGAAAATTTTCGATTAATCTAATTGTAAATTTAAATAAATGATTACAATACATAAATCATTTTTGTGCCATTTTTATTTGGTCTCAATTTACCAATTACCTTAAAAATCGGGAAACATTCCAATCTGGCAACCCTAGATTGAATTATGGCGCCCTCGTTTTGCGTCATCATACGTTTGTCGATCTATAACTGATTTTTCTTCATTGTTTCATTCACTTTATGTGTATCAATTCGTATTCGAGTCTCAGTTGATATTCTTCTTGTTTAAATTTTTTAGAACATATCGCACTTTAATGACGAAAACGACTCAACTCGAAAAATCATATTGTTGGGAAGTTGCAAAAGAAGAATGTACTCGTAAATTGTGACACTTTCGTATTATTTCTTCGATTGTTTCGATTTCTTTTAAGTACCAAAGTTTGAACTGCAATTTGAAAAATCTTTGAATAAAAAGAATGTAAGGATTATAATAAAAAGGTTTTTATTTAATGAGTCATTATTATACTGAAAACAAAATTGAAATTTGTCCGTTTAAGAATTATTTGACCGAAAAAAATGACTGAAATTAAACTGTTTAAGAATTGCGTT
Organism: Lepidostoma basale; assembly: GCA_022606425.2. Lineage (NCBI taxonomy): Eukaryota > Metazoa > Arthropoda > Insecta > Trichoptera > Lepidostomatidae > Lepidostoma > Lepidostoma basale. The sequence continues at coordinate 360,284 of JAHDVF020001390.1, read as the reverse complement.
TATTTTGAAATGATTATGAGATTCAAGTTTTTAATTAAAAAAATTAATGATGTTATTTTTTTTATTCTATTATTTTTATTTTAAAAAATAACTATTATATATTATATTTTATAATTAACTTATTTTTTAAATATTAAAAAAAAACGTTACAAATTATTTTTAGATGAATTACAATATTATTTCGTATCAAACACGCAATTTGTGGTATGGCATTATTAAAAATAATTTAAAAACGCTTTTCTATTATTTTTTCACCATTTCATTTTTGTTTTATTAAAGCAACCGATTTTGCTGGCGCCGGAGTTTCAACAGGGTTACAAAATAAACAGTTTTTTGATTGTTGATTTGATACAATAAACAGAAAGTGGTGAAAAAACAAGTTGAAAATGTTTTTAAACTCTTTTAAAAAATACGTTTCCTTGTAAAAATGGTTGGAATTATAAACAATAATAATAGGTTATAATAAAAAGACACCCATTGGATTTTGTATCTATTCCAACATTTCAGAGATAAAAGTCTCCAACAATAGTCATAAAAACGTATAGTCTTTAGAATAATCATTCTTGTTGTATATATGTATAGGAGATCCAACGGAAAGGCATTCCTTAGAAAGCAAGGTGATCTGATCTTTAATCTTTTATTTTTTTGGATAACTTACATGCGATGGGGGATCTTGATATCCTATCTTAGGCGGATTCAGTAATGGATCGGAGTGGATTGACGTCGTACAAAAGCGATCTGTTTTATTTCAACCTTTGTTATATGAAATCGTATTAAAACAGAGCGGCAGAAGAAGCTTTATACGCTTTGACGCCCATTGTGTACAGTCAGAGGAATAATTCAAATTACGGCCTCCGCCCCCCGTCAGAGTACACACTTTGTTCAATTAATTACGATTTTATTGTTTCCAACAATTGACACGTGATAATAAATATTGACGCGCCCTCTTTGTGTTGAGAGATTTTAAAATTTACGAATATTTAAAATAAAATAAACACTTTGTATTATAACCACGGAATGGTAATTGTAGGGCAATATATTTACAAGCGAAATTGGTTGACTTCAAATGCGAGGCGCGTTAGGTTCAATTTTGTAACATCGATCGTAAGTTTGGGTAATTTTCAAGATCGTTTGTTTTATTCTCGACTTATTACTGTTTTTAATTCGATAGTATGTTTTACTTATTTTACCTGTTATCTAAGTACTTGTTATTAGAAACTAGGAATAAAAGTGTTATAATTAATAGTCAAATATTTTTATTCGAATCAACATTTTTCTTAGAGAATTCAACTAATGGCACTTGATGGAACTAATGGATGTTTACATTTTTTAATCATAGTTCTAATCAGACTGACTAGAACACCAAGGGCGAGATGGTAAAACTCACCCGCCGACAACTTTGACAACATCTTACTAAATTCTTGTTTTTTGTCACTTTCTAACATCTCACTGAGGTGCACGGAACAGTTGAGCGCGGTAAACTAAAATTATTGAGTAACATAAATTGCTTTGGGTAAATTTTTATTTGGGTAAACCCAACCTTACGCTCCCCGGGTTAAGTAAGTGCCGTTTTGATATAACAAAAACAAATAAACTTTTTGTTTTTATAACAAAACATATATATGTAACAAGTAAACAATTTTATTTTTAAGTGAAAGACCGTAGTTTTAACTTTTCCATATAATTACCACCAATATTAAGACACTTGTCATATCGAACTAAAGCTTTTGTATTCTTTCGCAATACAAATTTGCCGCCTGACGTCAGGCCGATGAAACATGAGTGGCCTACGTTACACCACAAAGAAGAAAGTGGAAGGAAATAATCAACAAGCAACACCCCCTTCCTGTCCCAAAACATGGTACGCACCATTTTCCGGGCTGAAATTGTCTGCTTAAACTTTTAAAAACTAACTAACTAACCATCACGCCATTTCCCCAAAGGGATATGCAGAGAGGATGGATCGCCACAATGCTCTGTCCTGGCATTCCTCTCGGGCTTCCTCTACATACATCGTACCATGCACGCACGTCGATTATTCCGACTTTGAATGTGGCCGCCTTTTATTAATTGATTAATTTGGTCATGCCATGTTTTCCTCGGTCGTCCTCCCATTCTACTCTCATCCATTCGTTCCATATGTCCAAACCATCTCAGGGATCCTTTTTTAATTTTATCCATGATGCAGTCATCTGCCTTACATTTCTCTCTTATTTCATCGTTCGGTATTCTATCATACAAAGTTTTCCAGCACATTCTTCTTAGTGATCTCATTTCTACGGCGTTTATCCTGCTTTCACCCTTCTTTTGCCAGCTCCAAGCTTCACTTCCATACACGGGGGTTGGCGCTAGAATCCCATTGTGTACTGCCATCTTTGCTTCTGTGGATATATTTATATTTGCAGTAATGACTTTGAGTGAGCCATTTATTTTATTCCCAGTACCAACCCTTCTTTCGATGTCTTTCTCCATTTTTCCGTCTCTTGTAAACATGCTTCCCAGATACGTAAATTCCGTAACTTGCTCCAATTTCTCGCACATCGCACATATATCACAAATCGTCATACGTTCTTCTTTCTCGAAAACCATCACTTTAGATTTAGACACATTCATCACCAGGTCACTCTTTTTGCATACCTCATACATCCTTGACACTAAGACTTGTAAATTTTCTGTACTGTCAGCGATTAACACTTAAATTAAAACGTTAAACTTTTACTTATTTGGATATACGTAAAGAGACCATAGAATGTTCGATACTAGGAATATTGTACCGTCAATAGAGCTGGCTGGCAGACTTAGTAGTTTAGTCACCAAGAAAATTAACAGTTTGCCGATTTGGAACGATTACCCAGTTGGATTTCACTTCCTACTAAATGCATTGTTCGCCCAGGCCGTAAATAACCGGGACGTTTTCGAGACCCAATTTACTTTTAGAAATAGCACAACATTGTTACCAGCAAACGGTGGTCAGACATCTTAATAGTTTGGATGCACTGAGGTATTTTTTCTGCATATAACGAACTTCGAGTAAGGGAGAACAGGACGAAGGTTCAATATCAATTAACCAATCAGCTTGCAGTTTGTTAAATATATCGTATGATATTTGACTATACGACTCACTCATATTTTTACAAAATTAGACGTAATGAAGGCAGGAGATGTTATTATTTAAAATGTGATTTTTTGTGTTGAAACGAAAGGACTGAAGCCCACCCAAGTAATTTTGAAAATGGACGTTCCATAAGGCGTTGAAGTCTAGAGACTTTTATTTTCAATTTCTTGCTTGTATATTGGACATTAGAATGGTATGAATTAACGAAAAGTTAAGTATTTTAATCGTTTGAATAATACCCATCGTCATAAGATATTTGAACCATCTCTTCTCTCTCCTTGGATGCATTTGAATTAATTGTGATTGGCAATCTGGTGCCAAAATCACCCTACAATATTGTGTTCAAAGTGCTAAAGTTCCTATGGGGGTGTTTCCCCGGTGATATGCAACGGTTATTACGGGAGTGGGTGATGGTTCCCGGTTGCTGAATTGGTATGCAAATTTCAGTTCCCGCCTAATAAATAGGATGAAATTCCAGTCTTTGATCAACGTATTACGGTGTAATTATGTTCACGCATCAGTCAACCGAGGGTAGGCTCCCGCTGGGTGTATTTGTTTTGTTATAAGAGTGATGAAATTCTGGTAAACGGCAAAACCTCCTTTTATAGATGGGACAAGTATGTGTAGATTTATTCGGTACCTATATATAATACGTAGTACAGGGTGACTAGACTATTATAATAATAACGTGTACCATGGACCATGGAGTGAGCATAAAGCTTGTAAGGTTGGTTGCATCCCTTTATTTCGAATAAATTACATATTTTTAAGCGGTACATTGTTTAATTCAAGAACGACGTATAAAATGAGATTTCAGTCAAAATAATTAGACAAAAACACTGAAAGTAAACATTTCAAATTCAGCTTAGCTGGAAATATTGGAAAGTAATTATGATTTGTCAAATATTATTTTATACAAAGGTTTAACGGACTTTCTAATAGATTTTTTTTTGTATTCAAATACTTGTAGACAAATACTGGATTTTTACCCATTGCGGGAAAAATAATGAATTCATTAATATACTTTTACTTATCAATTCCTTAATTTTCAAGGTTATTTATGTTATGTTTCTATTATTCCGGTGTGAAATTTCAATGCCGTCATCTTAATTAAATCAATAATCTATTTGAATAAGGTGATTTCTGAAAAGTGCTCTTTTATTGCTAAATTAAAGCTACGAGTTGTTTTACCGATATAAAATGAAGAGCAATCACTACATTTGACTTTATAAACTCTTTTTTTTATCAGTTTGTGTGGATTTGGTAATGCAGGAATGAACGATAATGATAAGAGATTGCTTGAAATTTGTTTGTTATGGAACCTTTTTGTGACGAAAACAATAATCGACCACAAGAGGAACATCAGTATACCTAGCAAAGATGGAACGAGAGGACGGTAATCGATTACATCGTGAAGACTCTAGACTGATAGGGGGGTCGAGCTCGAGATGGACCACTTCTTGCTGGTTGTGAAGGTGGTCATGCTTCGGGGATGGCGAACGGTCTACGGTCCAAGTTTAAAAACTTCAAAATGACGACGTGAAAAATAAGTACGTAAGTATTGTAAATGAGTAATTGTAAATGAACGATTTGAGACTGGTATTGACGAAAAATAAAACTATCTGAAAGAATGTTTGCATAGGAGAGTAAAGGAGTGCGGGACGTGTAATTAAGGGGAAAAAAATAATGGTGATGCATACTTACTTGCTTGAACAGCCGTTGTCGTCCACTGCTGGACATAGGCCTCCTCCACACTTCTCCACGTATTCCTGTATTGTGCCTTTTGTATATAATCACCAAGAAATTTTAGAATACCTACCATCGGACCTTGGTCTCTCTCTGTTTCTTTTGTCCTTGCGGGGTTTCCACTCCACCATCCTTTTGATCCATATATTGTCTGAGAATCTTACAAGTAGCATGGCCTTTTCGTGTTCCTTTGTGCTACACAGAGTCTCCTTATGGTCGACTTGGTGAGGGTTAGCGTTTCTGCTCCATACGTCAGTACTGGAAGTACGCATTGGTCATAGATTCTGCGTTTCAGACTTTGAGGAATGTTACTGTCGAAGAACTTATTCAGTTGCCATATGCCGCCCACCCAAGACCGATTCTCCTTTGAACCTCAGCAGTAAAATTTTCTCTGTAGGGTAAGATGTTGTGGCCGAGACCCTAGTATTCATTGACTTCTTCTTAATAGCTAATGCTAATAGAGGTCTTTGAACTAATGAGGGATATGTTTGAATTCATATAGAATATGTAAAAGTATTTTTTTCTAATTTTAGTAGTATTTTTTTTTAATTCATAAAATTCGGGTTCTCATAGGTAATTTAATGTTTAAACAAATATATTTTTTAAACTCTTCTGATTAGTTAGCAGTGTGTGACGTCACAAAATACGACAATTCATGTCAAAACAAAAAAAAAACGAGTGTCCCAAATGTAAGTAATGTGCGCCAACACGTAGTGACGACCATGCGTTACATGGTAATATATCAGAGTAGAGCAGGATAGCAGTCCACCCTCTCTGATATCCCTCCTACGAAAAGGCATGATAGTTAGTTAGCTCCCACTGTGTATGTTTTCTAACAAGTAATAAACATTAACTGCAGAGTTCTAACAATTGAGGAATGTAAATAATAAATTATGCAAAAAAGGTATTAAGTAATTAGTATGAATGAAAATGTCTGTTTTCTAGAAGTTTTATTACAATTAATAGGAATGAAAAGCTTTACCTTCCTAAGGCATTATCAACTACTTCTAAAAAACTAACGTTTCCACTCGTATTAATTAAATAAGAAACGTCTGGGCTTAATACCGTCTTTCTGTTGGTACAAACTCGTCAATTAATTATATTTTAATACGGCAGTCCGTGTCCACGGCCGGGTACGCTGTTCTCTAATTAAAGAAAGGAATCAATAAATCGTTAGGTTCAAGTATTTCACGATTGTTGACTACGTGAAAGGGTGAATTAACTCGTACCTATCGTGATTGACTCTAGAATGTATTCGGATTTGGATCAAAGTAGCCTCCCAGCGGTTCGGGTTATTTACGAGCTTCGCTGCAGTAAGGTAACCGGGATACTAAAACCGAGGACATTATTTGTGCCGCAGGAATCTTATGACGTAAGCAGAACTTGCAAGATGCTGCTAAGTTAAGTAAATACATTCATATTATGTGCGAGGCGGAAGATTGGCATGATATTTTATAAAATCTTACTACGGTCTATCTTATCTCTTGAGGTGTCCTCTTTACCTGCTACCGGACAGTAATTAGCTAATACATATTTACACATCTCTATAGGGCGCCCCCTGACTCGGGGGCCAACTTACGTTTAACCACACACGCACTGGGCAGCTTCTTTCTTAACCAAATTTGGTCGGTCAACTTGATCGCATACTGTACATTACATTCAAAGAAAAAAATTGTGTCACAAGATTTGTAGATCGGCCAGTTGTATTGTGAATTTACAGGAATTTGAGAACAAAACGCCGAAAGTGATTTATGATGGTACAGAAGGCCAAGACTTAATTGTTTTATGACTCTGGCCAAAATTCAGTTATAGTAACAATACAGGTTGCAAGTGAATAGAACAAGAAAGTTGAGCTCAGTAGGACAGCGGGACAGTAGGAGAGCCCCGGGGGGCGCCCGTAACGGAGGCAGTTGCATTATCTATACCACATATAGGGACACGTGTCTGCGCGCCGTGCTCATAGTTTAACACGCGCACTTCAATGGGCCTGTTGTTTAAGATCCCAATGCTATCACTTCCTTCCTAGAAGGCATTCGGCCTAATTATATCTCGACCCGCCCGCCCAGGGACGAGGCAGGATGCAGCTCACGGGACGTCGCGAGCCTGCCAATCAGATATAAAGAATGCGTATCATGTGATGATCGCCAATAGACGATAGTTTCACGGAACCAGCGGGGGTTCGATATGAAGTCACGAATCTAAGGACCAACATTTTATATTTGCCGAGGATACGTATTTTAATAATTATCGAGTGAATGGGCATGCGCGAGAACTCGGATTACTCGAATGTCGGACCGCAACGCTGGCAGTCGAGATTAATGAGACTTGTACGTCAACTCTGTTTAAATGTGTTCTACAGGCAGACGGTACGGCCAGTACTGGCCAGAATAAATAATGGAGGTTGTGCCTTAAAATTAGTAAACGATCAACTCTAAGACTTTTACAATTTTAATTGAAAAATAAATATATGCTAATGCAGAAAAGCTTTGTGGGAATAGACTTTGGTATTGAGAAAAATACAACCGACCGCGCTCTCTTGACCTGCTCCGCGTCCCGCGCCCCGCGCCCATTACCTCCGTCTGGTAATTACCTGCCGATGAGAACACTCTCTGAGATGGATTGCTTTTTGTCAATTATAATGATTAGTTAATAACCTTATTTGCATACTTATAATTTAAGCTTAACTCGAATAAATCATTCTTCTGCGTACCTACAATCCTTATTCAAGCGAGGCTAAGTAATATACGAAAGATTGTCCCATACTGCTTTAGATTTTTCTTTGCTTTATTCATTAATTAAAACCCAGCATCTTTAACGAAACGTCACACACTTCTCGATCTGAGCACGAAATGTCGAACGTCTTTCGTAAATAATCCCAAGATCTCTGACAGTAGATACACTTTTGAGACTTTCTTTACTCACGGTTCGCCCTAGAGAATGACATTATTACACATTTGGATATTTTGGAGTAAATCTGGTTACGTTTTCTCCAGTCAACAATCCTGTCTATATCGGATTGCAAACAAATTCCTTTCTCCTTCCGGTATACAAGCTAATGTTTGGAGGTGGTAATACCTTTATTATATTAATTTATTATTCTTTTCTCTTTCTTCAACCTTCTTTCCTCTACTGCTGGATATAGGTCTCCACTCGTTACTGTCTTGTCTCGGAACCATCCAGGTCGTTCCATATTCTTATACCTTGATCGGACTGTAGTATTTTATGTAGGTAATGGGACCAATACTTCGGTGACATAACCTTCAACGGATGTAGGCAATTTCACAACGTATCATTATCAGTATAGTCTATAAAAGATGAATCTTAGCTCTGGGATTTAGACCACGGGATCCCATGTTCTCGAGACCGACTCATTTAATGAAGCAAGATGGGTATCCGTTAGATAATTGTATGCAAACTCGTAAAGGCTCTTGAATCTTAATGACTTGGGATGATATTTAACCCGAAGGAGGTTCTTAATGAATAATAAAATAAGACAGATTTTCAGGGTTATCCAGCTTCCATGATGCAGCAAGGGGCCCAGGTACCTTCCCTATTATTTTATTGGATAATGTCGGGTATCCATATAGGATGAAGATTTGCTAAGTTGACTGATTATATCGATTATACGATATCGATCAGATCGATTATACTATCGTAAATTTTTATGGACGCCGCAGCATTTAAATTCTCAACTCTCTATATCAGAAAAATCACACCAAAACGGATTTAATTTTGTCTTAACATGACCATTTCAGTATTACAGATTAATTATATTTAAATGAGAAAATGTCATATGAAATAGTGTACAATTGAAAGCTATGTGAATAAAAAAGGGCTGCTTAACGAAATACGTGTACGTAATGGACCATGTACTATATTTATAATAATTTATTACTATGAAAAGTGAAGAAAAATGGAGAGACACTCCATTCTAATCGATATTCGTCAAGCATTTGAAGCACTTATTCGTAGTTGATTATTCGATTTTATTAAAGTTTTTGGATTTTTTTTCCAGATTCGGCCATGATGTACCCATTAATATTGCGTAAGTTTTTATTGGCTGGTTGCGTACAGTTTTTATAGCTCTGTATATAATTAATACAATAGATACGAAAATTTCCGTTTCAGAGAAACTTCGGACATAATGTAGGTTGTGTTATGAATATTGAATACAATGAATGCCCAAAACTTTTATATCGCTTCACAGCATAAAAACAAAACCCAAAGTATGGATAAGCTTTGATGAAGATGGCTAAAGTTCGGACAACTTTAAATCCGGATAGGCTTTCTTCGAAAATTTCGGAACTCCAGAATTCCGAGTATTTTGTATGACTTAAAAAAAGAATTTATTTAATATGTTATAGTCATCAGCGGCCACCCTCCGCCAGCGCTCTGGAATCTGCATACACTGGGGAACAGGAAATCCATAGAAACAAAATGTTAATTTATAGATCTAACTGTTACTGTTACTAATGCTGCATCAAACTTTTCGGTACGTGTATGTAACTGGACACATCTTCTGGGTAAACGAGGTGCGTGTCAACGTTAAGATTGCAATATAACAGTTGAACTTCCTCTCGTCTTATGACTTATCACTATTCTCGTGACTACGTGAGACTTAGACTTGATTGAAGGAAGGTAAAATCAATATTTTTGCTTTCTTATCATTATTATGCGATCGTTATTTGCAGAGCTGACACTTTTGAGATAACTTGCAGATCTCCAGAACTAAAATCGCCCGGGCACTATAGCATAAAGCTAGTCATGAAAATATTGAAGTACCTATATGGTAAAATATCGAGCAGGGGTATACACAAGACGTCTCAAATAAGAGTGAATAGTCAAAAAAATAAGCATACCTTGGCATTATTTTAAATAAAGCCAAATTCGGTACACATCACATGGCGTGTTTTAAAGATACGGATTTCATTAATCGATGTTTTTTTAATAAATGGAAAAAAAATCAATGTTTTTTCTCCCACCCTGACGAAGCTCCGGCGGGAGGGAAACCGGTTGGTGTTAACAAATAAAGTGATTTTGATACAAATATTAAAAGTGTATTATTATTTTATTTAAGAAAGGAGAAAACAGTGTTTAATTTATAAATTTATCTATAAATTATAATTATTGAGAATTCCCATACAAGATCTTCCTGCCACTGCACCCGCTCGGATTATTTGTGATGTTATTAGACCATCGGAAACTTGAGCGAAACGTAACGATATTATTAACTTTGGGAGAGATTTCCGGAATATTTAATGGATATTAAAGACGTAATATAATGTTTCTGCTCTTGGAAAATTGCGATTCGCACGTAGAACGCAGGGAATATATCACTAGATGAACAGAGCAATCTCAGTGACCCTGCATAATACGTATAAATCGGCATCAAACAATCGCGTCACTATAGTTGATAACAATTTCCCAAATAACTCTTCAGTGGGCGTCACGTTCCGTTGGCGATTCATTATTTCACGAAACACGATTCTCATTAACTCTAGAGGGAGTTTCGAGTGATTCTTCATGACTTTCGCAAGAGATTTTCTTGTAGTAAAAGGCTTACCAATTCCGAATTTCGGAGTTTTCGGTAAATTGTATCATGAAGCATTTTGCTAATCGTCCATATTCGGAGCGACCTCTCCCCGGCAGCCAGCGGTGGCACGCAGTACTTCATCTGAACTAGTCCCCTAGAATCGTGGAACTGAGGAGAAGTCTCCGCAGTACAGTATCGCTAATAATTAGTCTCTTGTAAAGCATCTCCCGAATATTAGGGCCTGAGTTGGACTTTCCAACGTTCTAAGCAAGTGTGTAACTGCGATTTGTTTTAAGCTCTATCTGTAGTGGAAGATATTGGATTACAGTAAAAATTAAGAGAGCTCTCCAGAAATTGTTTTTCTCCGGAATGGAAGACGGGGTGATGTCAAAAGTAAGAAGGTTTTGTGTGATTGGAGAAATATCTTTTTGGGAAATCTATGCCCAATTTATAATATATAAATATAAATAAGCAAGGTTCGTGGTTATAGAAGAGATAGACCTTTTCAAATACTGAACAAATTGCGACGAAATATTCACTATTTTTTAAATATTACTTCGGTAAAGGTTTTAAAATTTATATTTGTACTGATATTACAACACAAGGGTTGCATTGTAGCAAAAAAAATTAACAAGCAAGCTAAAAGGCTACTGCCATGTCGTCTCCACTGCAAGAAACCAATTGGGGTACTCCTAAATATGATCTTAACCGTTATCGAAGATGGTTACTGGAATTACTTCTTATTTCTAGTTATTGCTCTAAACAGCCTCCTATCCCAGTGCACAAAAATAGCACTTTAATTACTTAGATTAGAAGGTATGTTAATTTGGTACATAATGTTTTTTTTGTTTCTATTTCAGTCAGATATACTCGTATATGATTGCAAAGATTACCTAGTGCAACCGCTTCATTTGGAAGACAACGCAGCACAGCCTATTTTTATGCATCGTGGTCCGTTTTGTACAATACAATAACACAATAATAGTTCTCTGTAGATTCTCTAAATATAGATCCTGCAACGGATTTTGGCTGGTATTTTCGGTGGTATCTTAAGAAGTAAACTAACTGGCCCTCTTGCCTCAGTTTTTGCAGTTGACATTTGAGATAATACGTTTGACCGAATAGTATAATTGAAAGAAGAAGATCAGTCAATTGACTCGTTCCCACGAGAAGAGCCGGGCAGAGCAAGTCCGGAGACCTGTTGCCCACCCGCCGGTGGCCGGTGTTCTAGAATTTGCACCTGTACGATAGGAATCGATTAAGAACACGTTTTTATTACCGAACAGATCAATACTGATGTGGTTTTTATTGTTAGCGTTTATCGTTTATCATTCAAGAGGCATTTATTACCCCAATTTAACCCGGTGGGGCCTTCCTTTATTGACGACCTACGCTTTAAAGTTTTGAATAGATTAATAACCAGTGGCCCGTGAACAATTCGGGACTTAATAGATGGACACTTAGGCGAGTAGAAAATCGGAGTATCGAGGATTTGTGATACTTTACTTTTATGAAGGAAAATTCTCTAAATAGCTTAGCTATATAGTATTAGTATGTGTTATAATTCCATACGGGTGTTTCTTCTTACCAAAAAACAGCAATAAGGCGCCTTTGCTGGCAGAAAGTGTAAAATATCTTACAAGTATGTCCCGAAAACGTGTACGCCATGCAATCGACAGTGGACGTATCTACTCACTGGATACGTACTATACATTATAGTGATAATTGCAACAGTAATTCTGTGCTGCATGGTATGAATATAAATATTGTGTACTACCCATAGGTACATAATAAATACAAGCCAACTTGGACTAAAGAACAGCGCACCATAGACGAAAATGCGTCGCTCAAGGCGATGCCGTGCACCTGCTACGAAGTACTCGTATGTATAGATACCATTATTTATCAAAAACCATTTGAACATGTTTATCCCTTCTTCCAATACCGCCAAACTTTGCAAATGTAACTGTTTAAACGATTCATTTAGTTTATTGTGTTTGAAAAAATCCCTTCTCAAATATCATCGTGTTCAACTGTTGAATAAATAAATAATATAAATAATGCATGTCGATAGAATACTACTACTCGGGTGTACTCACCCGGTTACAGCAAAAATCGTACGAGTCTCATATTAAATACAAGCCAACAGTTTTACTGATTACATTCGCTCGAACCTTTTTTATTACAAAATGTAAATATCGAAATTCAGAAGGGTTAAGCAGATACTTCCTGCCACAAACTGTAATGAATAACATTAGAATATCGGTTTAGTGACAATAACCAACGCGGCCGATTGTTTAGGACGCTCGGGCCTCGTAATAAAATGTCCCCTTCCACGAATGTAATCGATTAGACATTCAAATTTACAAAAGTATCTCTAAACGGCTTAGATTACGATCTTCGGGGTATGCATTTACCGACTCGGCGGTTTTTGGAGTTTCTTTCATTTATCACCATACAGAAGGTCAGGCATATTGGTTCAGCCAGCAATGAATCCGATTGTCGGATGCAACGGACCACTGACATCAGCGCCTGATAATTTTATTATTTACCAATGGCTAAAAATATGATTTGATATCTCTGATATTCGAATTATTGTACTCATATATTTGGTATCGGCTCTTTCTTCTTATTACTAAGTTTTTACAAAAAATATCGTTGGTACTATTTTACACCTTTTACGACTAACTGTATTCGTCCAGTATTTATCATTGATCGCTAACTTCATCATGTCGCACTTCCGTTACAGGGCCCCCGCGCAGCTCTCAATTTTATCCACTAGTTTTTTTAGATTCGACCGATTACTGATCAGTTTTAGTCGGTAAATTTTTTACTAAATAAAGGAATCTATAAATATATCTAAAGAAGGGCTATTGGTGAAGATGAAGTACGATGCATGAATGCATGTCATCTAGGGATGAGGGGTTAGGTAAGCAACTGGTGTCGGCCGAAAACTATTCTTCTTGAGGCAAAATATAAATAAATATTCTCGAAGATCGTCTAAATGTTATGGCTTTATGTATGAAATTAGTTTGTTGAAAGAAAACCTAAAGCGATTATAATCGGTGCGACCTACAGGTTTGCAGAGTTTTCTTCTCAGTTAATCGCTATTTGTACCTACAAGCAATGAGCCTACTCGACGTGTGAGGTGAGGGCTGGTCCGCGTGCTGCCGATGCCGGCCGCTGCGAGCTGGGATGTTCCTACCGCATTTCGGTCCCTCTCACTCTCGGGTAGAAATTTAGATTGCCAATTTAGAATTTATTCACAAAAGACCTCGAACTAGGAGATAAATCACACCATCTGTCTTTCTGCTACAACCAGGTATTATATCAAATTCACCTGTCTTCACACAATACTCATAAATGGGTTTTGTTCATTCCATTCGAGTTATTGCAGTTTAAACGTCTTTCTTGGATATCAAAGGGACAGTTGCAATATTAATAAAAGATATCTTTCTGTACACTACATATATAAAAAATCAAAATTAACGTATTATTCCGTATTTTATGGTTACTACCAGTATGTAAATAAATTGTATGCAGATGAATATAGGATAACTAATTAAATGGCGTCATTAGAGGCGGCACAGCCCGCGGGGCCATGCTAGGGTGCTACAGTACCGCCGGACACCTACGTGCATGTTATACTCACTCAGCATACACTACAATCACCCTAAAGATAGGAACCTAGTCGAACGCCCAAACGCAAAAAATCACGAATATATCCAAGATTTTAATGGAAAGAATTATATGAGTGACCATGGCGATGTTGTTTATTGAAGTGCAACTTTATATCCAGCTCGCTATACTCATAAATTAAGAAATGCCACGTAGAGCAGTATTGGAGAACGGGAACGGAGACGACTACAAACGTCCTTGTAAATAAAAGGCGATGACGCCAACTAGCCAACGACAGGACCTCCAAGGCGGGTCCTTCCACTTTCACACCTTCTACGCCTGCAACACCAGCAGCCCCTCAGAAATTCAGCGCATTCGCTAAAATCAATAGTTCAGTTGGATACGCTGTTGCTGCTATAGAAAATAGCAGGACTTCGAAATCGGCCATAAAATTAGAAGTTCTCCTCCTTGATGGAATAGCTAACCACTCTAAAACTCCAGCTGACCCACGCGGTGCAGCTCATTAGTTGGTAAAATAAACATAGTTTTCTTCTCACCGAAAACTCCACCCGACAATATCTGGTCAATCCAGAGAGTCTTATTTGTCTTACAGGCACCCCGAAGAAGATGTCCGTTCATATACATAATGTTGCATTTAATCGAAAGAAACATATAAATATATACGAGTTACGTTTTATTAACTCTACCCATATACGGTGCGATGATACTACATAATTGTACATTATCATATTGATTGTATTATTTGTATTTAATCATACATTCGAATATCAACCTTTTATTTGTGTTTAATTGTTCATCAGAATATTTCTTGTACTCTTCTTCTTATTTTATTTTCATACAATATTTCTCCACTGCAAATGAGAAAATAATTGCAAAATGACAAGAGATTGTTACGTTTCAACGAAATATTTTCGAACAAAACTAGTCTATAATTGAACAGTTTAAGGTTCCTAACTGCTTCGAATTGTCAAAAAAGAAAAAATTCTGGAAATAGTACGTCTATTAAATATTCACGTCGGCCTTCTTACCCTAGTGGCTTTTCTGGTGTAGTTGTGGTACGTTGTTTAATTAGCTTTGACGGGAAAATTTCGCTCAATTGTGTTTCAGTGGTCCTTTGTAGCTGTTATTATAACTCGAAGTAGATTTAGTTCAACTCGCGCATAAGCGAAGATTTTGAATTGCATAACTTTGTAGCGAGAAAATTCTTACGCGCTTTGTGAACGTCGAAATTAATTTCCCGGGGTAATAATTTCCATAGCGTGAAATATATTTGAAGTTTGTGAACATTTTAATTAATAAACCAATCGATTCTGATTGATTATAAATTATCTCGAACAGATGTTCATCAACATAAACATTCACGTCGTGACACTCATTTCATACTCGTGTATGCTCCACTCTACTCAAGCAGCTTTCATGGTTCTATTATTTCGGAATATAAAGGATACATGACAAACATTCTACCTATTAACCTGATAACACCAGATTATTAATAAGAATATCTAACAGATGTGTGGTAATTATTATTATTTTTTTGTATACGTTTTGTATGGGTCGTTTGAACCCAATTACTGTGATAGGTAGCCAATCTATCGTCATTTTATTGTCACGAGAATTCTACACCAGACCATATATAGTGTGACAATCACACTGCCATCGACGGGGATCGAACCCGGGACCTTCGGAATGGAAGTCAGAGCTCTTACCACTCTGCCACGAAGGTCGGCTTTAATTTTATAATTATATTATTATTTTTTTAATTTTTTTTTAAATTATAATTTTTTTTAAATTATTATTTTATCATTATTTTTTTATTGGCATTAATTTCATTAAATTTACCGCATTGCTAGTAACTATATTTTACAATACAATAGCTAGACGAAACATGTCACTTCTAAACAATAAAATGTAACATAAAGAAAACGCACGACCTTTATAAAATGTTAAATCCATGGCCGCATACGATTGGCTTATAATTTTTTGAATGAACGATTATAAGAGTTTCTCAAAGTAAAAAAATGTAACAAAAATACAAGAAACAATGTCCATCATTTAGTGATAAGCATAATGAAACGTTCTTTACTATTCCAGTAATGAGCAGCTCGCGTGGTAACTAAATGAAGTTTTGTGTTCAGACTTGTTTAGTCCTTAAACAAATATGCTAGCTGCAAGATGTTGTTAGATCTATCTTTATAGTCCTTTGAAGACTGTGAGGTGGATACATTGAGGAGGATGTCCTTGCCTGGGGAAAGTTACAAACATCAAACAAATCAAATCTTACCATCAGCTCGCATAAGCCGAGAGCTTTGTACTTTCAAAGCCTATACTGCTTGTGAGATAAGGAGATTGTATGGGTAATTTAAAAAAAATCAAATAGAACAAAATAAAAAACAGCTTACATCAAACCAAATATCTTAATTTGAGAGAACAATTCTGTTTAACGCTGGGAATAAGTTATTTTCTCTTTAATTTAATGAAACACACGAGTTACGCAAAATTTCATTTGGACTTTGTCGAAATTGTATATTTCCGACGCTAAAACATTGACATTGCATTGGAGAATGATAACCCTCTAAGAACCTCCTCCGTCAACTTAAAACGACTGAACATTTTAATAAATTGTAAATCCCCTTTCAAAAAGCAATTATTACCCAACCGGACCGAGAACTTCAAGCCAGTCCGGGCGATTGCCAGATTCTAGAAAGCTTGACATCATTAAAATGTGTACAAATCATATTTCCCGACATTTGCAAGTGACTGTTATTGCCTTTTGGCAAGGAAATACGCGGAGTGGGTGGGAAGGGGAGGGGGTTCCGTCGTCACGAATAGGGGTGAAATTAAGTTATTGGAACTTTTATTGCACTTGGCAAACCGATCCGATGGAGTGACGCCGGGAGTTTTATTTCACGGCGTTCCGGGCCGATGAAGGGAAGCGGATCGAAATGTTAAGGAGAATTATGAAGTCGTTTGTATCTGGCCGGAATTGATACTTTGTAAGAGGGAAATGTCCACATCGATTTCTGTCGTCTAAGTATAGTATAAATCAGAAAAATAAAAAGACCTCGGATAGTTTTCACAGAGTTACGTTTACGTTTGTACTAGATATTACCATTTTCATAATTAGCTTTCTTTGAAATTTAAAATCTCTTCTAAAACATTAGTTTAGAAACAATATAATAGTTGGCTGGCGTCTGGCGGAGGTATTAGGATGAACGACCCTGATATTTGTCTTGATAATAGAAGTACACAACAGTTGATTCATGTGCACGAAGAAACGAGTACTTGAGAAAATGTTCACAATGAATTGAGCGTTACGATTGTATTGCCCATAAAAACGCCAAGAAAAGCCATATTTTGCGAAATAACGGCGGGAAAGATTTTGCCTGCAATACACCAGTATCACTCTGCAAGCTCGCCAGATGAAAACATTAAAACGGGAAAACACATAACACTCGAGCTAATGCAAAATATCGTTTACATGGTCTTTATTATGATTTTCTCTCGACTCCACGCCCTATCGTCCACCGCCCAGATCTGCGCACACCCTGACCAAGTCTAAACCGCGCAGAGCTGGAACCTTCCATGGGGGCGGCCGTGAAAAATACTGTTTCACGGATGAACATATTTTCTGTCTATCTAAATCTAAAATTTTCAGCATATTGCTATTACGTAAATATGTCACGTTTATTCTGCTTGGTGAGAAGTCCTTGCAAGTTAGTAAGCAAAGACACGATTCCCGCAGTTAATTTTAATCGACAAAACATGCGAGTCAGTAAGGAATTGTTCACAGGACAAGTGTACCGGCACGCAAATAAACAAAGGAATACAAGTTTGAAGCGTGCATGACATCAAATCAATTAAAGGAAGGAGCAGCTAGGACTGTCTCATTATTTTTAAGGTGCTTCTGCAATATTCTTATTTTTGACAAACCATCACGCCGTTTCCCGCAGGGGTAGGCAGAGAGAATGACACACCTCTCTAGTTCCTCCACATTCTTACACCAAGTCATATCTTCTTACATGATCAACCTTTAAAATTTAATTAATTTGATCATGCCATGTTTTCCCCGCTCTATATTGACTCTGTACTCCATTTACATCGTTAATGGATACTCTCTTAACCATTCTTTCTCTATCCATGCGCTCCATATGTCCGAACCAACAAAGCGATCCTTTTATAATTTTATTCATAATACCTTCTTCCGCTCTACTTTTTCTTCTTCTCCCTAGCGTTAACCCAACTCTTTGTCTATGTTAACTGTTGGAGTCGGCTCTTCTCGATCTCAGGCTGTACTTCTTACGGTTTTGAGTATCGCCTTCACTTAAGCCATTTCTCTGCAAGACGCTATTGCACTGAATCATCCATGTGTTTCTAGGTCTTCCTCTGGATGGTTGACGAGGAAGATTCACAAGCTCTATTTACTGTGTAGTCTAGTGGTCTCCGTTTTATATGCCCGTACCATCTCATTTGCCTTCCTTCAAGCTTACCTTCTTCCGCTCTACATTCCTTTATTATATCAGTATTTGAAATTCTGTCGTACATCGTTCTACCACACATACGTCTAAGAGGCCTCATCTCTACCGTATTTTTATTTTGCTCTGAACCTTCTTCTACCAGTTCCTCGCTTCGCTTTCATACATAAGGGTTGTGACCAGAACTCCATTGTGAACAGCCATTTTCGCTTTCATTGATAAATTCTTATATTATTTCCAATTACTATTTAACTTAACAGACTTATTACCCGGTGATTTACACAGTCCATACAAGACCCATTTATCTAATAAAGAGGCATAATAACAGCCCTCCCCCAGTCAAGCGGCGTATATCCTTTCTCTAAACACTGGTTAAAGGTTTTCTCTAAACACGCTGAAACCACCGGCCCACCGTTTTTAATAAACTCCAACGCGACCCAGGCATAGTCATAACCAACAGCTTTTCCGCTTTTCATACAGTTTACAGATCTTACTATCTCGTTCAAATTTATTTCTGCTATATCACTTTCGCTATTCGTGCAACTCACATTTGTAACGCTCATACTCACTGAACCCTCAGTCATTTCACTGCCATACATATCTTTAAAGTAATTCATCCATCTTCCCTGTATACTTTTAAAATCAGCAATCATTCTTCCCTCACTGCTCAAAATTGCTTTCGCACAATCACTTTCGGGAGGAGTAATAATATTCATTAGCCGTTAATCTATAAACCTGTTGAAAAGTTATTATATTGAAAAAGTGGCGATTTCCTTTTTTTAAATTTCTGAATCTAAGAAGAAATGCCGTCAATTTCGAAATATCCACTCAATCAAGTTATATGATGCAGTTTTATTTTGTTTTATTTCTTCAGTATCTAAAGAACATACCCAGTATCTTTTATACAAGTAGAAATCAACGAATAGCCTTCAGACATCTTGACAACAATATTACATCCAGTTTATTCGTTTTATTGCTTTGTATATATTGCATCATCGCTGCTATTTATTGTTTCTTGAACAATGATGTAAAACTCTATATTATATTATTAATATGAATTAAAACGTCTGTCTTCTAGAAGTTTTATTAAATTTCTGATGGAATGACATTTTTCCCCCTTTTAAGGCATTATCAAACATTTGATAACGCATTGATGGTTGAGGTATTAGTTTTGTAAAACTCCATTATTAATTTATAATAGTAAACACGATTGTTTAGTGTGTTAACTTGGATTTCATTTATATAAATTATACAAATTGTGACAAATTTGTTTCCTTGATGTGAAAAATTGATTTACGCTCTCTTCTACGAACCAATGGAATGTGTTTTATATACCAAAAAGTTTTTTCAAATAAAGCCATGAAGGCTTCAAGGCTACAAGAGCATTTGAATAAAATGCATACTGAACTAAAGAACAAAGATTTATCCTAATTTTAAAGAGTGGAATAAAACGAAAAATAAGTAAAAATTATCAAATGATTTTACTGAAATGGGAGTTCATTTTAAATAATAATTAAATAAATGTTTTTTAACTACTTCCACTTTTGTCTTTATTTCGACAGCGACCGGTTTCGCCAGGCTTGCTGACATCAACAGACCAGGATCTGATACCGAAATAAAGACAAAAGTGGAAGTAGTTAAAAAACATCGTTTTATTTAATTACATTTTAGGAGAAAAAATTATCCATCATTTCGAGCAAAATATAGAAAAGCTCTGGAAGTACTCGTAGATTAAAAAATCTCGAAAATTTTCGGAAAATGGTTGTGCGAAAGCAATTTTGGAAGAAGACGGAAGAATATTGACGGACATAAGAGTATGTAAGATAGGTGAATAAATTATTTTAAAGAAATGTATGGTAGTGAGGTAACAGTTGATAAGAGTGCCAGAAAAATGTAAGTGCGATGGATAAAAAAGCGATAAGTGGCATAGAATGCGAGATAGATATGCGCCGCTAGACAGGAGGAGAGCGGTTTTCGGAGATCGAGAGATCATGCCTCTATACAAGGGTAAGGGATTCCGTTTGGACTGCGGAAACCACACGAGTATCAGTCTGCTGAGCTCCGGTGGCATAATGTATGCCAGAATTATAGAAAGAGTTAGGAAGATGACATCTGGAAATATTTAGGACGTACAAGAAGGCTCCATGAGTGGACGTGAATGTGTGAACAAAAATTTTCCAATCCGGAGTCTAACAGAGAAGTTTTTAACGTTGGAACTGAATAACAACGTTGTTTATGTTTCACTTTAATTTATTAAATATCTAGTAAAAATATTAACCACGACATATTTCGGAGGTGACCTACATTCTCAGGTGTAAATATATAACTAAACTGTAAACAAGGAAAGACTTATGTATACCATAGATAAAATATTACGAGTATTGATAAGTTATAATATTTCATCTATATATAATTCGTCTTTTTTGTGTTTAGGATACAGGTCACTTCTGAAATATTCCGTGAATATTTTTACTGTATAAAGATATTTAATTTTTTTTTACACAAACAGAGTGCAATGGAATCCACAGTGTTAATGCCTTAGCTTTCAATAAAGATAAGTTTTTAGCTGAAAGTTCTTAGGGAAAAAAAGCTAGGGGTCACCTAATGATGATCAATATTTTATTCAAATAAAATAACCTAAACGAGACACTTAACGATTTGTCATGTTGTTGCATCAATGTCTTCTTTAAGAAACGAAACACGCGAAAAAACGAGGAAACTATTGATGCGCGGAGAGGAAATGGCATAGCTGTACGGTTATGATTTAGATTGTCTGTTTTAAATCAAAATGAATATGATGGCTGCGCTAAAACTCGGCAAGGGTACCAACATAGTTCTAGGCTTGTTTCCAAATTAGGAGCCGAGAAATTCAATGTAACTTTGAAATAGAGTTATTTTAGGCCTCAGGTCTCTAGACATTTAATCTTCAAACTCTTTGCCCGGAAGGCTACATCGGGGACGAGTCCTATCGGAAATTGAAAGCTAACTCACCGCCAGAGGCCGGAAGTGACTTCCGCCCGCATCACCATACATTTATCTCAAAATGTTTATGCCGAACCTGACTGGCGACCAGCGTTCTCTTCTTTTCTCATCTGTGCCCTTTATGTCTGGTTTTATATTTGTTTTATTGTTCGGAGTAATGAGTATCACTTGAGCTAGTTACTCACGAGTGCTGTGTAGTTGGTAAAATGATTATAAATTATGAAGAAAGACTCCGAGAGAAACTCTTTAATGTGAAGGGATACCAGCACCACCCTACGGTGCGGTGTAGAGCGCGGCTTGTTCGGGCAGACTAAAAGAGCTGTATCATCCGTGCGCTTAATCAAGATGATTAGGTCTATTCTGCTGTTAAAAGCGACAGTTAATTAATTGAAAGATCAACCGCGAGATATCCCGCTCGGCAGATATCCCATCTTCGCTGGAGTGAACGATTCTCTGGTCAAGAATTGATTGAGAAAATCTCCCCTACTGTTAATTCCACTTGAAAATCAAAATCAAATCAGATCGGGAAAATCAGATCTTGTGAGTAGTTAAAGGGTGAAAAATATTCATCGATACAAATGATACTTTGAAGAAGGGTCGAGGGACGGCTTGGAGTGGGCAGATACAAGTGTTATGTCTAAAGTATCGGTGAATGAGGCGGCCTTGGAACTGTGGAGGAATTGTTTGAATGTGTATACTGTAAAGGAAATTGTGAATGTTTCAATGTGAAGGGGTCATGAGATTAAGGTTCACGAGCCTTCCGGTTAACATTAATCACGTGGCAGAGCGTGTGTCTGACAATCTTCCCCACCCCTGGTCATGCCCAGAGAGCATCCCCTCCGCGAATTTCCCGAGGTTAATTATAGCGTTATCTGTCGCTTATACATCAAACAAGGATTATATACGATATATTAATAATCCGCATTAAATTACATCCATTGCGAATCTGGCTGCGTATACTTTTACTTTATCTTCCGTTTCCAAAGGGGTTTCCATTACATGAACATTTGCATATGTGCTGACATAGGCAGAAATAAAAAGATTAAGAAGATTAACTATGAGCCACATACAATTTCTAATGTTATTTATACTATAAATGCAATAGTTATTTTACGTTCCCTACCTTTTCCGTATTTATGGATACGTGAAGTTTTCAAAATTATAGTTTACATTGCAATTCAATAGTGGCGTACTCGTAAGTGACGAAATGAAGATAAATTTATGGGCGGACAAAGTTTCAGGATTGTTCAATATTTATGTACGCATACTGTTGTAATCTTACATCACTTACATACTATAACGCGATGAGCTTGATTCAGGCGTATTTCTGTATAATAATAGCCCTGGCCATCATGCCGCCATGCCGCCATGCCGCCAGGTCCCAGTGTCTGATCGCAATTAACAACGGATGATTCTAGTGCCGTCTGCTAAATTAATGACGAACGACATCCAAATCTGAACACGACACATACGTGTCACGTGTTGAGAGTAGTCAATTTATGTGACAGCTGGTTGAGTAAAAAAACACCCAATCATCGTTAAAAAGGTGTCAGTTTTTAGTGCGAAACTCGAGAGCCCGAGATCCCTTTTCTATCCGTCTTTCCTTTAGTCTACTAAGACTGGAGGGACAAATTAACCAAAAAATGTACCATTTGTGATGATGATAATTTGACACCACCGAAGGGTCACATGAAAAATGGAGCAACAAATTGCAGGAACTCCTGTTGTTGATGGTTTTAGTCCCATCAAAAATAATCAAATCAATATCAAGATCATAACTTTCTGATTATCTGAAAAAAGTTCCATTCCCAAGAACCACTCAAATTCTAATACAAAACTAGAATTTTAATAACTGGATAATTATTGTCTGCGACAATGGCAACATGGTTTATTTCTGACTATTCGCTTCCGAGTGTCTGATTCGCAACCAACGGTTACTGTAATATAATTCACTAATATTCCCTAAATCAGACCATTTGTTTCTATAGTATAATATATCCTCATTTTTAACAGTCTTCGTTAAAAATATTTGAAAAAGGAAGCGCATAATTTAATATTAAAACTTTATTTCGCTTTTTTGGATACTTTTTACAGCAATTTATATGATGAAAGTTGTTTACAAAAGTGAGCAATATCTCCCAAAGCACTCGTGAAATGTAATTTTCTTATTATCTCATCCACCAGAACGGCACTTTCAAAGAGAAAATGTATGAAGTTGCTCAATAAACATATTCAATCAAAAATAGTAGGCGAGCTCCCATCACTCCTTGAAGTGATCCACCAGGAGAAAACATTTCCCACTTTTTATAATCGAAAGACTTATTTCCTGCAGAAAGTTATAGTTTGACGACATTGGAAATATGTGTAAATTTCCACACCTTCCAACTTTAAATAAAGTTCATCGAGTGTATATATTGGTTTTGCATGTTTTAATATAGGCAATTAGGTATATTAAAATTGTGGTATAAAATATACCAATGCCAGAATGTTTTCTTATTAACACACTGTCATTGGATGGAGCTCGAAGCTGAGATATTTGGTACAGGTTGACAGAATTACATTTCTTAAGATCTTGGTGTGTCCGTGTCTCGTTATATCCTATACGACCGAATTATGAGTATGCAATGATTTTCGAAAAAACGATCGATTCAATATGTTCATTTAATCATAATCAAGAGCAATAAACAAGTAATTATGAAATAAAGAGAAATAAAATATTTGGCCTCAGAAACAATGACACCCTCTAAATGTGTTCCTTGACACGGTGGCCGGAAGGGAAATAACGTTGCCGTTGGAGAGAATGTTTGATTTTTTGGCGCGGGCGAAAAAAGTTTCGGGCGGGAAAGGGTATATCCGACATGTGTAACCGGAAACTGAGGCGAATTTTATCCTTACAGGAAGTGGCCGCCCCTGACACGCCGCCATTACAAGTCCGGCCGGAAGTCAACCCAAACCCTGGCGGGGATATTGGAAGGAAGAAGTGCGCTCCTAGAAAATGAAAACTCGGAGAAATGTTGATTCACTCGATTTGATTGGAACGTTTGTACAAACAAGTTTTGAGGAGATGGTTCATGCAATCGATTGTTAATTTTATAACTGATTTAGTTTGTATTTTTAACGTTTGATCGATACCAGTCGATGTAACGGAAAACTAAAATCCGCCCTCCTAAAAATCATAACTTTCAGTAGGAAAGAGTAAAAAAAAAGGAAAAATATAAACCTTACATGAAGCTCAAGAATTGAAAATAATCCGAAAACGTGAAAATTAAGTACCCATTAGGAAAACATCAAAGAGATACAATAAAAATATATTTGAAATCAGTAGTAACACATATAATAAGTACTTTAAAAGGTATCTGTTCTGTACAAACGAAAGATGTTTCAACGGTTAGGCTATCATTTTGCTCCCAAAAATGGCTTGATCATATCTACTACCTAGCGCTAGTACTAACTAACGTTAATTTCAGAGAGTAGCCCTGCGTCGGATTAAGTGAATGGCGACTATCAAATGTAAAGATAAATCTGGTACGAACCTCGGGTGAGTCAGCTCAGTGCATGAACTATTTCAGATCCATCGGTATTCAATGTCATTTGAAATCTCAATGCCGGAGCAATGTACCTTTTCAAGCATTTTTATGTGAACAATTGAACTGGATAATCTAACAGGAGAACAGTTGTTTTAAAACTAACTTCGAACTAATATATTGAACCCAAGTATTGCATATTCTTATGAAATACATACTAGTGCCGCAATCCAATGATATGAGATTTCACAACGCTTAACTATTTTCAACTATCAGTGGCAGCGCCCATAATATTTGAATTGTTTGTAAATTATATATTGACTGGGCGACGAATATATTATAAAAAAAGTATTGATAAGATCGGATTGTGTCCATTATTCACCCCTCCATACAGGTATGTTTCTTTATTTCATAAAAACATAAAACCACCAAATACTGATCGGATAAATTTGTTTTCATTTTCAAGGATCTTTACAAACGTTTTTTTCCCACGCTTTTCTAGTTCCTTCATAATTTGATCCAAAAATAAAAGTATGAGGACAAGACGTGGTGCTGCCAAAATATAAACAAATGCTCGTTGGTGTGCAGCAAGCAAGTGACCCATTGTTAAGATTTAATAAATATTTTCCGAGTAAGTATAATATATCACTTCACCCCATTTTTAACTTTCACAGCCGAAATGATTCGAAAGATTCATCTATTCTCTAGACCAGCAGTTCTTAAACTGTTTTTGTCGACTGAAACTTTTTGAAACACTGAATATTTTACGTAACCCAAAAATAAGCATAACCTGGTTTAATATGCGTTATTTAATTTTAATCATTAAATGAAAATCATACGAAAATAAGTACGAGTACCTACATATAGATTTACTATAGTAATGTCGCGGCGGAGTCCTCGCAAAGGGCTTGCGGAGTCTCGGCCCTTCGCGGAGCGCACATTGGGAACCGCTGCTCTAGAATATAGGCAAAGTTTGCTAACTTAGGAAAAGCCTTTGATTAGTTAGCTTTGAAGCGGTGCAATCATCAGACTGGCTGTGTATCCGGACCTCGATCTTCACGTTTCTTCCATCCATCGTCTTTGCTTGCCGCTCCCGCCTGGCTCCCGTCCCTGCGGGTGCTCCCCAGCTCAAGTGCAAATCGATAACCGCCACGTGCATACGAGCGATGTGAAAGTAAATAATACATATTTTAGTATTAATGAAAGCGTCATTGTTCTAGAAATTTTGTTACATTTAATGGAGTGATATGCTAAATACGCCTCTTTTATAAAATAAAAACTCTTAGAAAATTGACGTTTTCATCAATCGTATATACTAAATGAACTTCCTATGTTTCTCGATGCAAGTTCACAAGTTGCAAGTAGGTTCGACGAAATGAGTAGAACGAGACAACGGTCGTGGGTCCCACGCTGGAAGGGTGATGTCGAGAAGGTTATTACCAACCGGATTAAGGTCATCTGGCTTAGAGCCAAACCCTTGTTCATGATGCAACGCCGTAGTAACGGGATTGTCGAGTCGGAAATACGAAATATAATATCTACTTTGTTATTCGCTCGAGCTATCGTCTGGGACTGCTACTGCAGGTCTGGAGGGCGAGGATGTGATATGAGTATATGAGAAGCTCTTGGTTCTTTTTTATGTTAGGTATATCTGCATATACAATAATCACACTATTCGTTAATGCTGTGATTGTAGTACTACCGCTCCATTTTACTCAACACAAGGCACAAGACACTATCACAAGGAACTTTTG
The DNA here is from genome assembly GCA_022606425.2 of Lepidostoma basale. Lineage (NCBI taxonomy): Eukaryota > Metazoa > Arthropoda > Insecta > Trichoptera > Lepidostomatidae > Lepidostoma > Lepidostoma basale. Next base: position 333,519 of record JAHDVF020001390.1, on the reverse strand, counting down.
AAGTCTGTCCTCCCCGAGCTGCCCATTCGCCCTAAAAAAATGACATTTTATTAATGAAAACACCCCACGGAAATCTATGTGGTAAGTGAGAGAATATAGAAACGGATTCCCGCCAATGTTAATATGCTTGGGGCGATTCCTGGGAGCAATCTTTTTCTTTTACGATCTGGCTTACGGACTGAAGTACTATTTCCGTTGCAAAATATTGCTGCGCCGAAACGTATATCACTTCTTATACGAATACCTATTGCAGTATTCAGTGAGTCGGGGGTATGGTTCTTCGGAAGAAAGAAGTCTCGTCACAGTTTAAACTTTGGTTCTGGGAAAACATCGATGGTTTACATATATCAGGTTGATCAAATGATTGATACATTAATGAAATGCTGACGGGATGATGGAAGATGGAGCTAGAGGCCAGAGTTACTAAATGGAGGCCAAGGTTGGGCTGGAGAAGTGACGGGAGGCAGTCTACCAGGTGGAGCGATGATATTGTGCGGACGGCGAAAAGGGCCTGGAGAATACTGGGGATAGACCGAGTGGGATGGCGTAGAGTAAGAGATCCTAACGTCCAACGTGGATGGAAACAGACTGATGAAGAAATAATAGAAATAAACAAAAAAAATATCTTTTTTAAATGTATATTTAGTTAATTCCAATTATGTTTATAGCTTCGACCGGTTTCCGGCAGCTCGCTGCCATCTTCTGGAAAACCAGATAAAAAATATACTGTTTTTGACAACTAACTTCCAGTCTTTTTTCAGACATACATCAGAAAAGAACACCGAGTATTCTAGAAGTGAATTTGAAAGTGAATAAAAATGAATTTTTTCATCAAAACAATACAAGACCGGAAAATGTGATTCAGTATTCAGTATAAAGCAACATGTGAAAATGTATTTTTAAACGTTTTATAACGCTTATTTTCGAAAACTTCGTTAATTATCATTTATGAAATTATCTGTATCTGAAAATATCTGACCTACTTTGAATTACCCTGAAGAAATGGGCAGAAATAATGGATCACCACACTGTTCTTTCCTGACATACTTCCCGCTTCCCAATACTCGTGTCGTGCACGCACGATGATTTCTCCGATTCCTCACATTTTCCTCGGTCCCTCTCTAAGTCTTGTTCAATTCACACTGTAAACATATACTGTATTAAAACAACTCCTTTCCATTTGTAGAAATAATATTAACGACCTTGCACTTTTACATGCACTGCATTCATTTCTCATTCATGTCTCTGAACTACATCAAAATAAATTACATTCACAAGGTGGAAAAACTCTCTAATAATTGTTTAATAAATATTTTAACAATGCTCTTACGTTTGCAGAGAGCGAAATGAGCAAAAACCAAATTGAATTTAATGCTTGCTAGCAATAGGAGTAAAAATATTTGTCCCCAAATACATGTGTATCGAGATGCCGGTATCTGAAGTATACTGCAAAAACTTGCCAATTTATTCAAAGCCAACACTATATTGACAGCCACACTAAATCACCGCAAAAAGTGGCCAGGGACTTAGAAGTTCGCGGGGTGGGGGAGCGAGGAGGGCATTCCTTCAGAGGGCCGCGCTAAATGGTCGCCAGGGGGCTCCAACTCCGCACGGTGCGCGGTGGAATCTAACTTCATAAAAATAGGTGAGTTCATAGATAAGTAATATAATATGTTATAATAATACTAATCGTAGTTTCACTCCATCCCTCTGAAATTTTGCGTATACGCCGCGTTGTAAATACTGTAGCTGTATCTTTGACTATTTTGAGTGAACCTTGAATGGGAAATCCGTGCCAGTTATAATACTTATCATCATCATCATCGACTATCCCTCGTATCCAAGAAATACTGTCCTTCACAGATGGGGGTCCTCATGTGGCTATAAAGTCCAATTCTAGACCCGCAGACGATGGGGCATCTAGAGCAGGGAAAGACGTTGACATTAAATTCGCTACCGTCTCCCGATGGTCTCTCTTTCCTTCTCCTCCTCTCTACGACTGAGTTATAATACTTACCTTTATATATTTTAGTTAGTTGATAATAAACGGTATGATTGATGAGGTGACAATTGGCCATGCACAACTATCGATAAAAACAAATTATGATTGAATGTGAAGCAGTACATATGACTTCAAGAATTGAGCTCTCCTGAGCTCCTTTGCAGTCGGTGAAGAAAAACGTGATTTCGAAAAGGAGCGGTGGGACAATAGTACCTATATAACACCACGTCGAACAGTTGTAACCTGTTAAGGACTACATAATTGTGGAGTGTTTTATTATTGGTCCTCTAGACAGCAGCGGCGCAGCGGTCGCGCGCATTGTCCTGTCCGTCACGCGGCCGGCCAGCGGCAGGGCCGTACTACGAGTGTAGCTCGTACCCCCGCACTCTGTTGGCGCATTATATCTAATTAAAATTAGTTTTATTAGCTCACTTCCATCATCTGGTATCTTTGCATAGAAATGTATTCACAATATACATCAATATAATATGACAGTGGCAGTAAGGTGCATACTGCTTCTGGCCTTCTAAAACAGCTTCTCAGCTTGACACATGTAAATCATTTCTAAAATATGACCTCACCAAAGATCAGATTTAAATGTTTACAGATATGCTTTTTCCGGGAATTCACTTGTAGATTTCCAGCTCATTGTTTGTGTGAAATTCAAGATATATGGATGGGAGTTAAATACAATCATTTTTATACAATACTATTGGAAAAAGCCGTGGATGCCTAAATTAGTTGTACCAAGATCGGGTGGTGGTCTAGGGGATAGAACGCTTGGCTCCTGATCCAGGAGACTTGGGTTCAAGCCTGGACACGATCAGATTCCTTCTTCATAATAATGAGCTATTTTCTGCTCACATTGAAGATTGTAATAATAAATTCTAATATCATTGATTTGAATCCTTGGTATTAGTATTTTTAATAAAGAGAAAAAAAAAGATGCACATTTATAACACCATCATCAAGCCAGAGGTGACATATGGTTCGCGGACAATGACTCTTCAAGAAGAATGAATTTCCTAGTTTGAGAATAGGATCCTAAGAATGATACTGGGACCCATACTCAATATTGCAGCAGGAACTTGATGCCATAGGAGTAACCAGAAGATCTGTATTGTAACTCAGCAGCTCCTTATAACGAGCATCGTGAGAGCCGTTCATCTAGCATGGATTGGGCACGTATGACGAGCCAGAGAGGCCAGAGCAATCAAACTCTGTGTGCGACAAGATCAACCAAAGTAAGACTCCAAGGAGGACTCAGATAGCCCCTAATGGAAAATGTTCTGGCTAGGTTGGGCGAAATATACTATTGGGAGCAAAAGACGCACGATAGAGAAGCTTGGAATAAAATCATCAATGAGGTAAAATCTCTTCAAGACTTGTATGACAATAGGAAGTAAGTAAGTAAGATGCCTAAATTAGATTATCATTCGCCCAAGGAGACATCAACGGCACGATACGAGTTACCGTGGAAAACCTGGTGGACCTGTTGCGCACGCGTTGGTAGATCTAAGAAAAATATGACAAGATAGATCCTTCAGGGCGGTACGACACTGATTATTAAATTTCACATAAAATATTCAAAAAACAGTTTTTAAATTCACATTAGTAATAATCAAGTTTAAAATTCATAGCGAGTTTGCTTAGATTGAAACATTTTTTTATATACTCGTATATGAACTTAAATAGTAGGTATACAAACATTCTTGCACCCATACACAGGTCATTAAATCCAGTAAACTAATTGATATTCCACTGAGTTCCAACTTAAATTCTTCTTCTTCTTCTCCTTATAGACCTTTGGACTGTTCCTGAAATCAGGCTGGCCTCTCTTGGGAGGTTGACTCCCAACTATCTCTCCATCTCTTCGGCGGTCTTCCGGGGGAACGGCAGCCGGCAGAAATCTGATGCGTCACAGCGTGTGGGATTCTGGTGGGATCCATCCTCTGCACGTGCGCATCCCAGTATCTTCTGCGTTGTCTGCCCCATCTCACGACATCCCCCACCTTGCAGATCTCGTTCAACTTCAATTGTATTTCTTTAATATATATTGGTTTTATTTATATACTCAAATATAGCAATAGCGAAGTGTTGCCGAATCAGCTAGTGTCATATATTTATTTATTTATTAAGGGTAACATACAGCGATATCAATAACATACGAGTATAGGTATATAAAAGAAACATTTAGAATAATTAAAATAAGGCCAATTACATGCTACCATATATAATGTAATGATGGAAGAATGGTTAAAAAATATAAGTATATACAAGCAGTGTGAATGAAAAATGATGTCGAGCCATAACCAAATAAATAAAGTTCCGGAAGTAGTAATAATCGAGCGTGCGTGGCACGGTGTGTGGATTTAGAAGAAGTGCAAGGGTTATGTCAGGATAGAACAGTGTGGCGGTCCATCCTCTCTGCCTACCCCCCCCCCCCTGGAGAAACGACGTGATTGTTAGTTTGTTATGTACTAATCAATTTTATTATCAAGCACTGATAAAGAGAAATTCAACGGTGCAAAATATACTATAAAACTTATGCGATTATTCCTGTTACCTCGTAGATCAGTAGCCCAGTTAATGTGAATATTGGAAACAAGCACATTTTAGGTTTTATCAGTTATTTTTCATGTAGAGAAGAATTGAAACTTTACCGAGCAACGCCATTAGAAACAAAGAGAAAACAAGAACAAAAAAGTATGGAATTGTTTATATATATTCACAAAATATTTTTATAAATTAAAATGTGTAGAATACGAATATAGTCATGAAGTAAAAGTTTATCGCAAGTGGGAATCTCCGGTAGATATTTTCAGGTAGAACATCCGTCAATAAAGATTCGATAACGCTTTTAGCAGCGCAGAGTAGCGGCCGAAGAATGCGGAGTGGCGGCCACCGAACACCGCAAGGCTCTTAGTTCGGGGGCTCGGGGCTCCCTCTGCTCGAGAGACGCGTTTTTGGATTAAGCTCTGGAAAACACTCACGGCGTGTGTTAACAAAACGCGAAGTATGATAATTAAACTTGAGACGAAAACGCAAAAAGATTCCTGGAACTTTGAATAACAAAAAATATCTGCAGACGGTATTTCGAGACAGGCAAATGCTTTTAATTCTACAAGTCTAAGAGTCTCTGGGAATATGAGTAAGGTAGGTAGGCATAGCCGTGAAAAGATTTTTCATCCAACGAAACGATTAAATATTTTTAAATATTTTAATTCTGAGATGTTTCGTATTACTTTTCCATGATACAATATTTAAACAACAACAGCAGCTTGTAACTACGTTGGAATCCTTCAAATAACCTTTAAAATATGCATCTCTTAATGGCTTAATTGGCGTAAAATTGTTATTTATTATGATTCGGGAAATAATATAAACATATCGGAAATGAGGCTAGAAGCTATTGTTTCAATTATATTTTTATTATTATCAAAAATAAATCTTTACAGCATTTAAAAAACAATTAATAGTTAGGCCCCCAGTAAGATGGTCATCTGCTCACGTCATCCCCACTACCCTTCCCTGCATAGGGTATACCTTCAGATGTTCTCGGTTTATTTGAGTAGGGGAGCTGGCGAAAGATGTTGACGGCGTAATTTCATGTCTCCAGACTCTTATTAGACTAATTCGGACACGTTTATGCCGGAGTGGAAAAAGTTTCACATAAAAACGAGCTTCAAACAGATCGTGTTTTTAATACGAATGAAAACGTATTTTCATACTGAGTTTTATATCATTTTCAAGAAATGATAGGTAGATCGTTTTATTATATAAATAGGTTCAACATTGAAAAAAATTAATGAAATCAGTTTATTTTTTCAAAAGATATTGCAAATAGCAATTATATTATAGTTTGAAGCATATATTGAAAATATGTAAAATACTCGTACAATATAATATATAATACCAGGAACGCATGAGAGATGGTTCGACTTTACGAATACAAGATACTTTCCAAAGTCAAGAGTATTTGTCTTCTGAACGTACTTTCACGAATATGAAAGACGTCAATGTACGAAGCGATCGTGTTCATAAGTTTGGTTGCTCTTCCAACCGGCATCATCATAGGGAGGCAGCTTCTGCATATTGGGAGATTAAACAGTCTGTGCTGACGCTGTCGAAGATAATCAACCGGATTCATATTAAATCGCTTCTTACCGCTTCTAATCGCTTCTTACTTAAACCGCTTCTCACGAAGACCTTAAATACCAATGGAGAAACACTTGCCCAAAACTATTCATCAAAACTCCTGACTGAAAATAAATTTAAATTCACCAGCATCGATCCCACAGAAATTATAAAAACGATCAATTCTTTAAAAAATAAATGCGCTTCTGGACCAGACGGACTCAACACAAAGACATTAAAATACATCAAAGAAGAAGTAGCTACCCCTCTTGCACACATCATTAATTGCAGTATCACCTCCAATACCTTTCCGGATCACTGTAAAACTGCACACATAATTCCAATCCATAAATGCAAAGAAAAAAACGACCCTTCCAACTACAGGCCAATCTCTCTCCTAAATGTAATAAGCAAAGTAACAGAAAAAATCATTAAAAAACAGCTGGTAAATTTTATAGAAAAAAATGAACTGTTGTCGATTAACCAGTATGGATTCCGACAAAATAGAGGTACGCAAGACGCCATAGTAAAAATTACTGAATTAATTGCAAAAAATACAGATAACAAAAAATGCTGTATATCGATTTTCCTTGACTTGGCAAAGGCTTTCGATACAGTTTCCCACAAAATCCTCTTAAAAAACTTTCAGACATTGGAATCAGTGATGGACCCCTCGAATGGTTCAGAAGCTATTTATCTGGACGAGTTCAATCCGTAAAACTTGGAATGCTCCTTAGCGATACTCAACCAGTTACCTTCGGTGTGCCTCAAGGTAGCACACTCGGCCCATTGCTGTTCCTCATTTACATCGATCCGCTGTGCAGACTTGTAACTGGAGGGGAAACGACCGTATTTGCAGACGACATGGTACTCCAGTTCGAGGCGAACACCTGGGAAGAAGCATTTAGGAAGGCTAACAAAGGACTCAAACTTGTGAAATACTGGCTGGACAATAATCTTTTGACTTTAAATACAAACAAAACGACTTATTTAACTTCAACTATTGACAATAGACGACAACCATTAGGAAAAAATAATCTCATTATACATACATGTAATAATAGTAACTGCAATTGCCTGCCGTTGACTAAAATTACTTCTACCAAATACTTAGGAATACATTTAGACAACCATCTTAGATGGGCAGACCAAATTGAAGCTGTCTCTAAGAGAATCAGAAGCCTTATTTACATTTTTAAAAATATTAGAAATACATTACCGCTAACCACACTTAAAACAGTATATTATGCATTCGTCCAATTCATCCTAAACTACGGTTTAATAGGACGGGGAGGAACTACAATAACTACACTAAACCCAGTCATTGTAGCCCAAAAGACAATAATTAGAGTCATTAACAAAAAACCATATCGATTCCCCTCAGACCAACTATACGATGAATTTCAAGTACCGGACATAATACAACTTATATATAAGAAATTTAGTCGTGCACTACCACAAGGACACCGACAGACATTTAAAAGCACAACAAACGTACAACACACGCAACAAACATAACCATTTTGTACCAAAAACTAAAACTTCTTATGCGCAAAGACATTTCTACTATCTTGGACCCAAACTCTATAACATAATTAACAAATCTATAAACGACCCACAAAAAATGACAATGCACAATTACAAAAAACATGTAACTACGGAGACATTAAAAAAAGGACGGCTTGAATGTAGTATAATTTTTAAAAATAAGTAAATAGTTTAAATAGTGTTATATAAGACAATATAGTGTTTAAATAGTGTTATATAATATATAAGTCAATTAATTTTAAATTATACACTTTAGGATATGTGTTGCTTCCCTTAACTGCTCCCTAAATTTGTAAATTATATTATATATTGAAATTATATAGAGTACTAGGAATGCCTCCCTAGAACGGGTTACCCCAGTTGGAAGGTATTAAAACCATGTACTTGGTAAATGATCAATAAACAATAAATAAATAAATAAATAAAACTTCTTGAGGAAACTGAAGAAACTGATAGTCACATTTGTTAATTATCATAAATTACAGTACATTCCTATTTATGTCATCTATATGCAATGTGTTGATTTTATTAATATGAATTATTTAACCATGAAGTCAGAGCTCCATATTAAAAAAAAAGCTTTCTGTCCGATCGCTTTTTCAGCGTCAAAATCAACAAGGCCAAATCCCTTGTACGCCCTATCAGAACAGGAGTTCCCTAAGGTTCAGTAATGGCTCCTACTCTGTTCAACATCTACTGCAGTGATATCCCTCTTCCCCGAGATCAGAACACCCACATTGCCCAATTCGCTGACGATACGGGCATCATCTCCAGTGCTAAAAGGCCGCTTCTCGCGACCCGCAGGGTGCAAAAACAGGCCGATGTGCTAGAGGTGTGGTGCAGAAACTGGCGCATTACCATCAACCCGAGTAAAAGCGCAGCGACCCTTTTCAGTAAAAGACACATTCCTCCAAACATTCCCAACATAAAAATGTTCGGCCAAGACGTTCCTTGGACCAAAACAATCAAATACCTTGGGGTTACCTTGGATTCTAAGCTGAAATGGAGGCCACACATTACAAATAAAGTCAAAGCCGCGTCAAAAGCAATCTCAGCCCTCTACCCAATGTTAGCTAGAAACAATAAACCAAGCATCGACAATAAACTCCTGATATACAAAACGGTTATAAGGCCGATCTTCACTTATGCAGCCCCAATCTGGGGCTATACAACTTCGAGTCACATACAAAAACTCCAAATCCTGCAAAATAAGGCTATCCGTTTATCGCTTGGTGCGCCTTCATGGACCAGGATTACACAACTGCACCTGGAATCGGGAATTCCGATGATAGATGAATTAATTTTGAAACTTGCCGAACGTTTTTACAAAGGACTCCCTTCACATCCCAACCCCACAATAAAAGACCTCTCAAATTACGACCCAAACACTTCCAGCCGCCACAAGCGCCCAAAATCGATTCTCCTTCAGAGGAACACTCCGGGCCACACAAATCATGCCCCCGAATAAACTAACAACCCACCAAATCACCTTCCAACAATGTTCCCATCAGACGTAAGAGGAATAGCCACATGAGCTGAACCCTTGTAAGCCAGAAGATCCAAGTCCAAGTCCAAGTATTAAAAACAAATTATATGATTGTTTCTTGAATGTTATTGCCCTTGCCGAATTAAAAGTCATGTTTATTCAATCATCATCTCCGTTAACCACCAAAAGTTGGGGCAATCATTGAGTATCTGAACTGGGACCTGTCAACCTGAGTATTTTGGAGCATTCCAGAATTTTGAAATATGATGGCATAGTAGTCCAGAAGACGCGGAGTGGAAGGGTTAATAGAGCGGCGTGTTCATTAAAATGAAATATGCGGTAATTATGGGCACATTACCGGGCCACTTCACGCAAATATGGAATGTCCTATAATGTCTGGAGTGGTCCTCGCGGTGTGATGAATAGCCCTATATATTACATTATACAAGGCGGTCTAAATATTACTCGGAGATTTATCGGAACCCTCTATCATTTGCTCAGGCTGTACTGAACGTCTCCTAAAAATCCACTGAAACGGGAATAACATTCTGCACTTGCATTTCCAAGTTTACCCAAACATCCTCTCTATTTATATTATGAATATTTTGTATGATAAGTGTTTTCAGGTGAAATTCGAACAATTTTGGAGATTTTTGTATGAAAACGTGATTTTATTACTTTTGTAATAAAGTAAATTTTGTATGCTTTTGAGGAAAGCTATTAAAAATATATATTTTTTGCATACAATTTTGTCTTTTGCACTTAATTTTATAAATGTTGTTGAATAATGATGTAAAGATCTACTATACGAGTATACTAAGAATTCATTATTTTGAAGTTATTTTGAGCCTCTTGCAGTTCTTCTTCACTTTCAGCAACCATAGCAATATCGTCAGCAAACCTTATCATATCCACCTTTTGCCCGCGTATCTTTACATCTCTGTGACTCATTCTCTCTGTCAAGTCGTCAATCGCACAATGCTATTAACGAAATAATAAAAGTAAGGAGTACTAAAACATGTATATTTAGACCAGTCATTCCCGAAGTGGTCTATATCGACCCCCCGATCGTTTCTGACCTGCAAGGGGTTTCCGTCAACTTAAGAAAAATTGGGGGTCATTGAGATATAAATTAAAGTCCATGAAAGTCCACGATCCCATTTAGGCAAGCTGTTCCTTCAACATGTTGGCTTCCTGTAAATGTAGTGATCCATCTCACAGATAGTACCTGTTGTATGTTTTTTAGAAGTTTTATTATATTTTATGTGAATGACATGTTTCGTCTGTCTAAGGGATAATTAAATGTAGCTACAAGCTTTAGACAGGCGAAACACGCCATTCACCTAAAATACCTACAATAAAACTTCTAGAAAACAGACGTTTTCAATCATGTTAATTATTTAATATGGAGTTTTACATTATTATTCAAAAACCAATAAAGAAGTACCAATGCAGGTATTTACGTAATTACGGTATTTTCTATGGAAAACCCTATTGAAGCGAATAAGCTCGGTGTCAGATTCAAAAACTAATTTATAGCGATGAATTTGTAAAAAAAAAACAATATTAAGAAAGCAGGGAGTCTACATCAAACAGAGAAAAACGGAAAGGGGTAACGGGACAAAAAGTTTGGGAACCTATGATTTAGACCCTGGTATTTTTCGACTAATTTAATCATCATCAAGGATTTGATAATGAACGTTTAAATTTGTAGTAAAACGACTTTTTCTTCATACTATTACACGAGTAGGTAAATATTACAGCGCAAGAAGATGTAGATAAGTGTTAAGAGGGAGGACTGCATCGCAATTGCATTCATTTCACTACCCATTGTGCAGTCGTGTGAATGACGGCTATTTCTCAATTTGAGCCCAAACATTTGTCTCACGCCGCGCCGGAATATTCTCTATCGTCGGAAAACTGCACAGAATGTCAATGATGGGCGATACCTCCTTAACTAAGTCACAAGCCCGCGGGAGAACTCTAGCCCGTGTGAGTGAGATATTTGAACTGAAGACTCTTCTTCTAATCATATTTGCATGATGTATTGTATAATAGAAGTCATCGCGACCGTGCATTATAACAATGCGTAGGTGTATTATATTGCAGGGATAATCGTAGTGGTGTCTAGACATGCAATGTTTAGTCCTAATACTGAATCGAAATAAGGGACGTTTGTAAAGGTATTGACAATACATCATCATCATCTTCTTCTTCATCTTTAAGTAGGCCTAGTGGTCTGTTTCTCGAGAAGGATTGGCCTCCTGCTAGGCCGATTTCCAGCTGTCAATCCATCTTTTTGGTGATCTGCCCTGGGGTTGGCTGCCTTGGAGTTGGCCCAGCAGCACAAAGTAAGGAAAACTAGATTTATCCATTCCCTCGCTTGTCCTTTGAAATCCTTTAATTTTTTTGACTTTGCATATTTTATTTATTACTTCATTCCTTGTTCGGTCACGCAGTGTATTGCCAGTTATGTTCCTGAATGTCTTCGTCTCTGACATTCTGAGCGCGATATTTGAAATTGTGTTGTCCGCCCGCGTTCTTTTCCATATGTCATGATGGGTTGTACACAAGTACGAGTATTATAGACCTTTTGTCAGGCTTTTCCCATTTTGAGTTTTTCAGACATCCTGAAATGACGGCAGCCCTACTAACTTGACTTGAAATAATATTTCAGGAAAATTTTTAATAAATCATTTTTCTATAATCAAACTATCGAGATATTTTGTTTTTCAAAATAAATGCACGTTAAAAGCTTAATTTAACGTTTATAAGGTATCTTACCCTAAACGAATTTATTGAAATTTATTAAGCGGAATGTGCCCTAATTGTGTGCCTATTGGGTCATTCCTAAATCTGTTTGAAGCACACAGAGCAGACCGCTATCGGGATATCTCAAAACACTTTTCAGAAGAGACGACCTTTCTCATTTATTAAAATATGATACGAGTACATAATGAACGGCGTACCTCAGTAAAGCAGAGAGGGGCCCGAGCCGCTGCGCCAGTTTGTATGTTGTATATTTTCAGGGATTTTTCTTTGATGTGTGTGATTCCTTTTGGGTAGTAAAACCGCCTGTTTAATGTTTGTCTTATGCACAAGTCTCGGGATTCAGGGGAGGTTAACCATAACTATCCCCAATATGCATGCTGAATCAAAACATTTTAGCTGATTCTTGGGGGGCACTTGGGCCTTCGGTGTGGTAGTTTTCTGATGCTCTTAGCTGTGGATTCTCATGATACCTGTATGTGATAGGTAACTAATATTATATATTGCCATTTTATTGTTCCGAGAATTTCACATCAGACCTAAGAGAGTGTGGGAATCCATTTCAGAAATGCTTTATTAGAAAATTAAAAATATATTATAACAAACGCGAAATCCGAGTGAACAGAGTGTACAGGTATGCAAGAGAGAGAAATAATAAAGTTACTAAGAGCCGTCCCTTGCGAGCAGGTAATCACGGTCTAATTCCACTCCGGCGCTAAAAAATATCAAGCACGTAAACAAAACAAAATCTATTTCTAAAATATGAGGTATCAATAAACTAAAATATATAGACTATAGCAAGATATGTCTGTAGTCATTTATAAGTAGGGTTCTCTCACTATCGACTAGTAATGAGCATATAATGTATTGTATTTAGAAAACAAACGTCTCATCAGCTGTTTTGCATTATAAAATGCTTTATCGTTTGTTTTACGTAAACAAATATGAATACGAAAAACGCATTAAACGATAACCAGAATGTGTTCTGTAGGAAATATTCAACCAGTTTGCCGTTGCTGACCACCGTCCAGGCCGGCCAGGTACTCGGGAAACTGATACTCGCTCCCAAACAAAACGACGTACATACTCGTAGCTTTCATATTTAATTTCATACGCGGACGCTCGAGTTATACGGGGGCTGCTGGTCCTTTAGCTCCAAATGTGACGTTAGCGAGGTTCATTTTATTTGTCAGTAAAACAGATTTACAATAAACTCTCTCCGAGGCTTCGCGTGAATCAGAGCCGGCCATTACCACTTCTAGGTTGAGCATTACTTCTGCCAGAGGAAAATGAATAATTTTATTATTTGACTAATATATTGACATTGCTAGACTACAGGACGCTTCCTGGATATATTATTAAAAAAAAAAATTTAAGCCTTTGTCGTACGAAGATAAATAGGTTTAGACATATAATATCACACTTAAGAAACCTTAAAGGTAGTTTCGTGAAGTCTAGGGTACTAAAATATTACGAATAACCGAAAAATTAGATTTCGATGATACCTATATCATTTTTATTTTAAAGATTTACAAAAAATACAACTATAGGTATTCTCTCCACTAATTATGAAATCGAGTTATAACATGACATCTGAAATTCTGCAATTACATGTGCCAATCATTCAACGAAAGTAGTGGTTAATGCAATTTATTCAGATTTTCAAAAGGTATTCGATAAGGTGAATTTAAGTTTATTGTGTAGAAACCTACACACTAAACTTAAACACATCAGCATACACGGTATTGTATTGCAGTGGTTAGGATCTTACCTTAATGGTAGAACTCAGTTAGTAATTATAAATAAGTTTGAGCCATCGCCCATAACGGTAACCTCGGGTGCCACAAGGATCAAACCTAAGAACATTACTATTATTGATTTTTATAAATGACCTTAGTAGATTGTTTAAAAGTAACTGTGTATTGTTTGCTGATGACCTAAACATATTTAATAGAATAGAAAATGACTCTGATCATGAACTCCTTCAAAACATCTTAAATATATTGAGCAGTTGGTGTAAGCAAAATGATATTTTCCTAAATCGTCACCTGAGAGTAAGAGGGTTCCAACTAACCAAATTTCACATTTGGCTTTTTTTCGTGAAAAGGGTTCTTAATAACCTTATCTATACGTACAATTAAAAAAAACATGTAATAATATCGTCATTTTGATATTACGAAAAGAATCAAGTTCCATCGGATCATTCAAAACACACGATTCACTGAAAAAGGATTAATTTAAACATAGAACTTTATTATTCCAACTGTTGCCAGACAAAATTTACACGCTTCTCGGTAAAAGAATTTCTGGAAATTGGAATAAAACCCTTTTATTCCAAGATACACACCCGAAATCAACAAAACTTTGACTTCATTTTTCTCAGCTTTTTACTTTTGTCAGTTGGAACCTTCTTACTCTCAGGTGACGAAATGTAGATAGGTGTTATTCAATTAGCTTCAGAATGAAAACGAAATAAGATAGAGTACTCTTATGCTATCCATAACAGTTTTTAAAAAAGGACGAACCCCATACGTGACTTGGGAGTCATATTAGACTCCAAATTCTTTTCGATTCTCACATCAACGACATAATCAGAAAATCTTTGTAGATGTTGGCATTTGTACACAGATCATCAAAACCATTTAAAAAACATCTATCATAACATCGTATAATTCTCTGGAAAGAAATAAACTGGAATACGGATCTACCATATGCAATCCGCACTACAATAAATACACTAGCACTATCGAATCAGTACAAATAAAATTCTTGCGTATGTTGCCATAATTTTTTTTTCTTGGCTCGTTGCTTGAATCCTATGAGATGAGGTTGGAATACTATCACTTTAAAACATTAGAAGCTAGAAGGGAAATTGCTGATTTCGTTTGTTTATACAAAATTCTTCGTAAGTGTCTGGAGAGTCCGTATTGTCTGAGTGAAATCCAGATTGCTAGTCTAAACGCATATAATTTACGCTATAACAATACTTGTCACATAAAATCCTTTAAAAATAATATATCTCATTTTAATCCATTACTAGAATGTGACGATTATACAATTCTATAAAATGTAAGCAAAATGATATATTTTCTGATACACTGCCATCATTTCAATAAGTCAATAACAAAATATTAATTTTTTTTTTTCTTTTCTCTTTCTTAAACAGTTAAACTAATTTTATATGAATTATAAAACTGTTTTTTCCACTTTTAAGATTATTATTCTCGATATTTTTCGAAAGCTTACACCTTCATCACCGGGAGAATGATAAACGAGTCTCTTCTTCTTCTTTTTATCCTGTCACACATCCGACTCTTTCGCATCATCCTAAGTGAGGCCTGCCGCCATAACCTCGTCCTGCAGGGTTCTTCTTCAGGTGGCTCTAGGTCTGCCTCGCTTTCTCTTTCTCCCCATAGGGGACCAGTCTAGTGCACCCTGAGCGTTGCAGCCTTTGTTCCGTCTCAGAGTGTGACCGATCCACTGCCATTTGCGTCTAGCGACTTGTTGTCTAATTGGCTTTTCGCCTGCCATGGTCCAGAGAACGACTTTTGACACTGTTTGGGGCCAATAGATTTTGAATATTGAGCGAAGGCACCTATTTATAAACACCTGGAGTTTACCAATAACGTCCGCGGTAGACTTTCAAGTCTCACATCTGTACAGCAGTACGCTTTTAACGCTACTGCTGAATACTTGGAGCTTGAGCTTTCTCGAAATGATACCGGAGCGCCATACAGGGCGAAGCATAGCGAAAGCTCCCCTTGACTTGTTAAGTCTGCTGGCTACATCTTCCTCCGTACCTCCTGAGCCTGCCATCATACTACCGAGGTAGCAGAAGCTGGTCGTGGTCACAAGGGGGACACCGTGGAGCAAGATTGGGGTGGAGTCATTTGTGGACACTCGTAGGTCTACTGTCTTGGACATGTTAATCTTGAGACCTACTTTTGCCGCTTCCTCGTGAAGTCTACAAAGCTTCCGCTCTGCATCCACCTGGTTTTTCGAAAGCAAACAGAGGTCATCAGCATAATTCAGATCCTCCAACAGGGTATCACGTATCCATGGAATGCCACGAGGACGGTCGAAAGAACGGCGCAACACATCCTCCAGAACCACTATGAAGAGCAGGGGTGATAGTAGACACCCCTGTCGCACTCCCGCACTCAGTTTGATGGCCTCGGAAAGTTTGCCCTGGTGCACTACACAACAAGAACAACCCTGATGACATTCACAATCTTCCGTGGGACTCCTTTGCGAATGAGAGTTGACCAGATTGAAGTCCACGATAATGTTTCGAAGGCCTTTTCAAAGTCTTGGTTAAGTCTAAAACATCTTGGTTAAGACCTTGATTTGAATTTGTGTGATTTTTTCTTATTTTGTTATTGGTGTATTTGTTCTCTATCTTGAGTGAACTGCCAAGTTTTAACTTATTTTTTTTTCTTTGTCCTGAGCTATTGTCTTGTTTTGCCTACTTTGTGAATTGAATTGTGATTTTTTTCTTCATTTAATGCAATTGTATCGTTTTATCTGATTTGTCTATCTCTTTTTTATCATACCTGGTTGTTTTTTTTTGTCTCATGCTATTATCTTATTATACCTTGTCTTATTATACCTATGTGAATTTAATTGTGAATTGATTTTTCTTCGTGTAATGCTATTATATCGTTTTATCTGATTGGTGTATCTCTTTTTTATCATACTCGGTTTGTTTGTTTGCTTCTTCTTTGTCTCATACTATTGTCAAATTGTATTTGATTTGTATATTTCTTATTTGTCCTTTGCTCTTGCCTTGTTTTACTCAATTTATATGTTTCTTTAGCTTACATTGTTGTCATGTTTTGCCTGTCTGTTCTTTACACCGTGAGGTGGTACAAGACAGTTGAACTTCCGATGTTATGTACTTGGTGTGCACATCTAACTGAGGCATCTAATTTGTTTTAATATATATATTTTTTTTTATTTATCACTACTGTGTATAAGATGCTTTATTTGTGTACCCAACAATAAATAAATCTTCTCTTTTCTCTCTCCCATTTCCTACATTTGAGTGGGGTCGATCCTTCAAATACATAAAAAACGAGTACATTAAACATTAGCCCAATTCTTAATGTTCATACCTTAAAGCTACAAACCACAATGCGGAGATGACAAGCACATGTTTTTGGTTAACGTAATTCTTCTCGTCTAAACAACGATTTGGTAATTTTATATAGATATAATTATAAGTAATTCATAGTTTTAACGTTAAATATAATAATTATGTACATATGATAATGAGACATAAAGTTTAATCTGCGATTGACTCGTTAGAGTGGCTTCAAAATTTGTAATTACTATCTACGCAACAGAAGAACCAATTTTATTTATTTTTCCTTTTACCTCTCCGTTGAGCATATTAAACTTTAAAAAACGTGCAAATCCTCAAAGTTTAAGGTTTTTAAATGGTTATTGACAAAATTCCCCGTAGGCTTTGTGCAAACTTTTGACGTAAGCTTTCTACTCGACAACTTTGAAAGCTCGTTGAACAAAGTACATACACGGTGTGAAAACGAAAGTTTTGGATTTAGTTTATTAAGGAGTAGAGAGAGCACAGCCAATGTAAGAAAAACTTCCATTACTAGTGCTTTCTGACTTTTCAAATTATATATAAGTACATATACTCGTACATACAACACGTTGTACATTAACAATAGTTTGGAATTGGAAGTTTCTCAAGCATCCACCGCAAATATCACTTTCCCTCTGAGAATATATAGGCACAACTATAACATGCACTTGCAAGTACTCGTATAATATAATATGTTCGTAAACGCGGAGTTCTAAAACGCCTTAAATCCGGAGCGCCCGGAAACAATCCTCGGATATTTCAAGTTTTGGTTTCTGTTGTCGAAATTCTTCCCGGGTGTTCGGTGACATACCAATTTCAAGAGTGATTGCAAAGCATGGCGGCTGATTGTTTGATATGGCTGTTACTGCGGGTGACGGCTCGGAGATAAAGATCGCTGGTTGGGAAATATTATACCTAGAGAAATAAGTGATTTTTTACTTCAATCCGGATCATACTGTAATATTTTTGTGAACAAACGCTTTAAACTGTACAGCGCTATTCCAAGCTAATTAAACATTTTTTTTTCATTAAATCTGAAGAATTTTCAATCCTTTCGATGTACGGAGAAACCACTCCGCTCAAACACTCATTACTGCAGTCTGCTTTCAGTATCATGTACAATTATGTGGGATTGTGCCGTGCTATAGAGTCACAGATAGCTACCCTACTCTCTCATATAGAGATAACTCAGATTTTTTTTCGGAACCCTCTCCGGCATAAGGAAATATCTCGCCTCGAGCAGACTTTATATCAAAGAACCATTTTGAGTCTGCTCCGAAGTAATGAATTGTATAGGACTCTGAGCACATTGAGATCTCTGAAAACACTTCCCGTCCGAATGATTAAACTCATCATCATCAGCGTAATGCCACAAATTCTCTCAATTTAAGGATGAAAATTCATAGATGATCCCGACATCTCTTGTCGTTGATA
Organism: Lepidostoma basale; assembly: GCA_022606425.2. NCBI lineage: Eukaryota > Metazoa > Arthropoda > Insecta > Trichoptera > Lepidostomatidae > Lepidostoma > Lepidostoma basale. The sequence goes on along the minus strand of JAHDVF020001390.1, from coordinate 315,039 downwards.
CGTGCGCCAATTTCGGGACTTCAGTTAACAATATTTTTCATATCCGACAGAAAGCAAAGAAAGTCGTCAAGATTGCTAATTTCTAAGAATAATTCAGTTCATAAGCAAATATAAAAAATTGCGAGAAGATCGTCATATTCTCTATATCGTATAATAATGTTCCAACTCGCCTCGCTAACGTATGAAGAAAGGTAAGGTAGAAACATGCCATTCCTTTGAAATGAAATAAAACTTCTAGAAAGCAGACGTTTTCATTCGTATTAATTACACGCAAATTTGGTAAAAAAATAAATATTGTTTTAAATATTTAGGCTTGTGTCAAGATATAGGTGTCGTAAATTCGGTACATTGCCGCACTCTGAACGTAGTTAGTGCGATAAGCAGGAAGGTGGGAAACTTGACTCGCGGCGTGCCTTGTACGAGACATAGGGGTATTTAGTGTCAATTTGGAAGGAAGTTCGGAGTTATCTACTTTAAAGGGTACCTATTATATAATTTTGTGAAACAACATCAACAAGGAATATACTATATGCGGACGACGTCGCCAAGAATTACTGAAGGACACGAAGCATGGAGAGATTTCAATTGTTATTTGCATCTCGTCGGTCGTAATTGAATTTCTTAGCCAAATTGAAAAAGTAATACCTTTTAAAAAATGTTACAAAATATAATTTCGTAGAAGCGAAGGGGTAAAGCGCCAGGTTTAATTAAAAGTCTTTACTTTAAACCCCATCTCGTCTGCAAATTATATAAAAATTAAAACCCCAGGTGTCAATTGCAGCTTTTAAACGTCGATTGGACAACTTACTATATTGTGGAATGATTTTACTGTGTAATTTAATTTATTGACGTACCTGTTTGTTAAAAAAATAAACAAAAAGTAATCAGAACTTTAAATTATTATTCGAAATTTTAAATTGAATCATAATATTTGTTATAACAAAAGCATAAATGTTCCAAAATAAACCTTGTAAAAAACAACAATTTTATAATATTTTTATAAATATGTATCTTTACTGAAGAAGGATTGTTTGTCCGAAACAGGTCTATATAATTTAATTTTTTTAATAAAAGTGTTGTACCTACATATAAAGTGTATAAAAAAGAAAAATAGAAATAAACCATCATAACAACACAAAGTATGGCGTATATAGAAGAAAAATTAATCATGTCCAAAATAGGGAATTTTTCTGATAAATTATTCAAGAGCTTATGAGCAACAAATTTGAGTTAATAATATTGATATTCATTTTATTAAATAAAAAAATTGCATTTCTAGGTGTGTCGTTAACTGACATCGACCATCGTCGTTGTCATTTTCCACCTCCCTGCATGCCGGTGGAAAACGAATCCAGTTGACTTTTCATTAAATACTTCTGATGGCGCTGCAAACGGTAAACACAGTGTCGACCATCGGCGCGGCGGACGTTATACTCGTACAAACGAAACATATTTATACTAACAAACATTTCATTCGGAATATCAATTTTAAAATCTTTTAATTTCATAATTATTTTTGATGAATGATTCTAGATCATTGTTGTACTATATTTTATGGAAATGGCACGTTTTGTTTTTCCGAAGCATAATCAAATAATTTATTATTAAAATTGTTTTCAATAAAACAAATTAACTTTTCTCCATATTCCACTTCTAGTATCACTAGAACGGGTTGTTTTTAATGGGATAATTGCTGTTAGCAGTTATGTATACACTATAGCAACTATAAGAGATTGATGAAGTAAATATAAATAATAAAAAACAGCACTTAAGGAGGAAATCTGCATTTCATCTAAGATGAGCATCTTTCGCCATTTTTTACCATATAACCCTTGACTCAACTGTTACTGGGTGTTATGATACTCGCACATGTTTCCTACGTCGATCGTTAACGATAAAATTGTTCGTTACCTTAACGTTCTCTGTACGTTTTTATCATTCGTCAACGCTCTTCTTGAATTGTTATGCTATACCATTGTGGAGAGATACGGTCAGCTTGAAGGAACGGATGAACTCTCTGACCTTGAAGTTATACATAAGTTCGTTCAATTCGGGTCAACCCTGGTATCCGACGGTAGTTGTGAGTTGCCGAGATTATTACAGAAACAACCATGAAGTTAGTGCGAGCACTGCTTTTCTCAATTTTCCTGTATGACAATGAGAGCACGTGACCAACAACCCATTAACGTTTTCGAGATGTGCAATTGGTGGCGGATGCTGCGAATCCCCTGAAAAACAAAGAAAATGGATGCCTCCATCTTTCATTAACCAAACTTCAGGATATTGAGCACTTCTCAAAGATGGATACTTCAATTCTCTGGAAACATCGTGAGGCAGGGCCAGTTCAGTCTAGAGAAGATGGTCGTCATGAGCAACAGCAAAGGTATACAGACATAATAAAATCCGGAATACAATGGACCGACCGAATAAAGGCGACCACAGGAATAACTGTCGTAGAATCCTGATGAACTGCAGAGTGTCGGAAGAGCTGGACAATAACAAATTGCGCCTTGCAAGGTGAAGGGACGGACTCTCACGACCCTCAGACGTGAGGAAACGAACTAAGAAGATATTTTGAAACATCTGTTATCCGGTAGATATTGCGTCTGAGCTCTTAGTGCACCATATATGCATTCATCTTATGTCTTATTCCTCTTGAAAAATTACAATCATCCATAAAATGTACTAATTCAAAATATTAAAAATATTATTAGAAAGTAATACTTTAGGCAGTATTTTACCAACAAGACAAAAATCCCCGGTGTTGTGTAAAAGAAGAATCGTGCCTTGCTGAAGATTGAATCCACGAGGCCTCGATAAAAGCACATTTCCTATAGCAGCACTAGTTTGTGTCTCAATTTATGTATTTACATCAATTAAAAATGGACGCATACTGAGAAAAAAATTTAACAAGATGTTTTGTTTTTATTTTACAAAATTTATTTGATGTAATTTCAAATGTTTGAATGAGGAGGAAATAATGAAGAGAGAAGGTGACCTGTGTCCACCTGTAAAGGATGCCGATGATTGCAATGAATGTAATATAAGCCGACAAGGACAAGGACAAGGAAGTTCCAGCCAGAGCGTCCTCCGACGGCATGAATAAATTAGTATATTTTCCCATTTCAGGAGCTCTAATTTAAAATGCAAAAAGCATCTGTCTCTTGCGTAGGGAACGCATAATTAATAATACTTACTTCATTTGCTACCCTTCACTAAGATGTTCCATAATTTAGTTTTGTTTGAGGTGTTATTTTTTTTTAAAGACTGGTTATTATTTGCTCAAGCAATATCCTGACTTTTAGTATGTCATATGTGACGGTCTTCCAAAATGAAAATGCACGATCGACTGGATCTCGATGATTTATTATATAAATATACAATATGTGTGTTACAAGCTTCGTTTCTAATGCCCTATTTATAAGCAGGAGTTATCAAGGATCATTAAGATAATATCCTGAACTTTGCTGCATTCAAAGTGTTCCGTTGAGCTTTCAAAGTCCATATTCACAGCATGCTTACAGAATATTGTTTTTCGATAGATTAGGGGGAACAGGAAGTCCACACCAGATAAAGATTTGCTTGGTTACAATTTTGGTACTGCATTCTAGTAGATACATAACACATATCCTAACTAAAGGGTTATTTTACATATAAATATAAAATTGAAAAATGCTTTTTTTGTATGAGTGAATAGAAAAAGAAAAAAATCTTATTCACAGTTTCAATCCCAGGGGTTAGTTAGCAGCAAAGTCTTTAGTTTCGTCTTCTACTGCGCTCGGTTTTCTACAACTAAGAGCTCAGACGTCTCCTTGGGTTCCAAGGACTGGAGAATACTCGTAAGAAGAAGTATATTACGGAAGTGTGGAGAGCAATTAAATGTTTAAACTGTCGGTCGGGTGTTTGTAAATCCATGCCTCCATCGCGTTTCGTATTATTCCGAGTTGACTGCTTGAATATAATTTGGATTGGAAACGCCGAGGAGAGAGAGCCTATTAACTTCGACATGAAGCTAAAGCACGATACAGAAAAGTTACGTAACATAAGTCAGCTATTAACCACACCAAAAGCAAAGACGTTTTAACGACTAAAATACCATAGATCAAACCAAATATATAGTGGCAACTTTTCAATTATTGATTTGAATATATGGTAAACCATTTACTTCTGCAATGAAATTGGCATAACATCTAGCATAAAGTGCCCTTGTTCGATTCCTGTCCGTGACATTCCATTAGGACTGATCAGACAAGAGGCGGCTGGGGAGGGGCGCACCAGACGGCGTGGCGGCGCATCTACTTCAAATATGGAACTCTTCTACTCATAGTCCCCATTATAGGGTGTAAGATTTATTTTATATTACGAGTATGTAAGTACTCACTTATTACAATACTCGATATAATCGTATCAAGGCCTCTTGCCACGTGACAAAACGTCAACTGGAGAACTTATGGTAAGTCAATATTGCTTTAATTCAGATCTTTCCAAGCGAGCAGCACATCGATCTTATCTCAGGCCCATATAGATCTAGATCGTGTGTATGTACTATGCGGCATCTATAATACGAGTATAAACAGTCCGACCACGACTGGTTCCACGACTCAGATTTTCGTTTTCTACCGAAGAAGAAAATTTTTTGGAAATGCTTCAAAAACGAGGCGTCCGAGAATATAAATTTTGGAACATTTTTCATACAAAGTTCTTTCTGTGGTATTTTCACCCGCAGCGTATCCTACTGTTGCTCTTTGCACGCTTTTGTATGATTACTTGTTAAAATCAATGCTGCACAACACAAAAGGAAATAGTTAATGATAGATACTTACAATATTAAATAATCTGGGTCCCATGTTTGAGTTCAAATTCAATAACCGATCGCCCATACAGCCTAAATATTCGCTTTACGAAATACCTTTAAATTTAGCTTAGATATCTACCTCGAAACATATTGAAAATAATATAATATACAGCAGTGGAAAATACTGAGTTTTAATTCATACATAAAAGTAATTATAATAACTGAATGCTCGTTCTAGTTTCTTTATTAAATTATATTATAAATATACCCATAGTGCTAGGAAAATCCCCCCCTAGAAAATATGAAAATAAATCTTCCTTAATTGATAGAAAATGCTTGCGAAATTACTAGTAAAATATGTATAATTTACATTTGGAAACTACTTCAGCTTAATGTGTAGCAATTCCTCCTGAAATCTTTCTTCACTTCATGGAAAAACGAACCTTATTGAGACTTCCGGGGCAGCAGTCGCATATTTAACATTAGCATATTACACCAAAGGCTAAAAACATGAATTTTAAACAAAACGCGTGGCTATTTTGAAACAAAGAAAATCGCGAGAAGTGCCCTACCGGTCGCCAAACTGTGTTGGTGTGTGAACAGTATAAATCAATGTAATATAAAGGGGTCCATGAAAATAAAATAAAAATCCCTTTCAACCGATCGCGTGTTATATATGGTAATATGTTATTTAAATATTTGCGAGTATCAGTACAATACAAATATATTTTTGTTTAATATAAGTGTCAATTTAATTTAGTTTTAGTCTATAAAATAATCATTTAAGATAAAGGCTTAAGGAGGAGTCAATATGTTTCGTTAATAGAGAGTAATTATTTGTTATATTAGTAAAGTTCACGGCAGATGCCGGTCTGAATTGTTTATACACTCATTGGTGGCCAATCATTTTTACACAGCGGACTCGTTGTAATTATCATTTTTACGGGAAGTTTACAAGTGTGACGTAATAAAGCATGGAGTGAAACTTCGCAATGCGTATTTCACACTTGTTTTACCTTTTATAGCGCTGGACGCAGCCCATCCAACAGTTTTTTAGTGATAAATGGCTCCGTTTAGGTACAACGAAAGTGCATTACACCGCGCGCCATATTCCCTGGGCTAATTTAACAGTTCGACATTCAGTTGCGCAGATTTATTCACGGGTTGCAATGGGAAATAGTTCGTGCAGGCCAGGGGGCCGGTGCGTGGCGCCCTTTCGCCGGTTCTTCCGAAACGATATTCGCGATTTCACAATACCAGTAGTATCCAGATTCCAGAACTTCCGGCAGATTGATTAACATATATGTATTATACTTAAAAAAATAAAATGATTATGAATACAATAAAATATATATTAATATACCGGCAGGATTGGGGTAGGTAATGTAGCCGGGCCTGGGCGGGCCGCAGCAGCAGTAGGGAGTAGGGACCGAGTGCCGGAGCTGGAGTGGCCAGTTGCTCGCACACACAAACGCTTTTACATCGTTCCATTCAATGACCAATTTATTTCCCACTTAGATTGTCGGGTCAGTTAATGAGCTGCATTCACTGCAGTGTTCATTAAAAACAAATTATTTGTATTGAACGGTGTTGGTAATGAGCGGCCCTGCTGCCCCCGTCGCCGTCGTCGATTTTCATATTGGCCGTTCAATTTGTAGTTTATTATGCCGGATGGGCTATTAACCATCTCACGCTTAACAGACTTCATTCATATCAGAAATAACCACATCTGATTTTATGATTTTGTAAATATTAGGTCCTTACATATGAAATTGGCGTTTTGCCGTACTGGCAACTTTGATCTCAAATATCTTCTCTTTGGTTAGGAATTCCAAATTCAAATTTATACAGCTATTTACTCAAGTATTTGTGTTTCGAAAATTATAATTCATTTGTTTTTTCCTCAATTGTTTTTTTTCTTTGCGTCACTCAGTTTACAAAATGGAAAACTTGAAATATCGCGTTATTTACGAGTACGAGTTCCACCGTGGCACCAGTGCTGCAAAAACGGCTCGAAGGATTAATGATGTGTATGGCGACGGTGCCGCAAAAGAAAACACAGTGCGTTTTTGGTTCCAACGTTTTCGTTCTGGAAATTTCGACCTGCAGAACAAGCCCCGTGGACGGCCGGAGACCAAAGTTGATAATGAAGAATTGAAGGCTATTGTGGAAGCGGATCCATCGCAAACCACGTCCGAGTTAGCTGCAGGCTGCGGTGTTAGTGATAAAACTGTTTCAATCCACTTGAAGCAAATTGGGAAGGTGAAAAAGCTTAAAAGGTGGGTACCTCACGAATTGAGTGAAGCAAATCAACAAACGCGCGTTGACTGCTGCGTTGCATTACTCAACCGGCACAATAATGAAGGGATTTTGATTCGAATCATTACCTGTGATAAAAAGTGGATCCTGTATGATAATCGGAAGCGCTCATCGCAATGGCTGAACCCTACCGAACCAGCCAAACCATGCCCCAAGCAAATTGACTCCAAAAAAGTTACTTGTGAGCGTTTGGTGGACTAGTGCTGGTGTCGTTCACTACAGCTTTCTTAAATCTGGCCAGACGATTACGGCTGATGTCTATTGTCAGCAACTGCAAACCATGATGGAAAAGCTAGCTGCTAAACAACCGAGGCTGGTTAATCGCTCTAGGCCACTGCTGCTTCATGATAACGCTAGACCACACACTGCACAACAGACGGCTACCAAATTAGAAGAGCTTCAATTGGAATGTCTAAGACATCCACCGTACTCTCCGGACCTTGCCCCAACAGATTACTATTTTTTTCGAAATTTGGATAACTTCTTGCAAGGGAAAAAATTCAACTCCGATGGGGCAGTCCAAACCGACTTCAAAGATTTTATTGATTCCCGTCCGGATGTTTTTTTTTAGTAAAGGGATCGATGAACTATCTATGAGATGGCAAAAGTGCATAGATAGCAATGGTACATACTTTGATTGAATAAATATATCATATTTAAAAAAAATCAACTTTATGTTCCTCCCATACAAAACGCCAATTTCATATGTAAGGACCTAATATAATGTTTTATTAAACAAAAACATCACCCCGTTTCCCTGAAATACTAGGCAGAGGATGGATCATCAAACTCTCTTGACCTAATATTCACCTTTTGCTTCCTTAACAATCATACAGCATGTCCTACCCCAAATGGCTAATATTTGAAATTTAAATCATTTATTACTGTTCAAATTTAAAACACTGTTAAAATATCACAATTTCATTTTATTCAGTGAGAGTGTCGCGACAGCTGTTTCGCCAACCGATGTTGGCATCATCTGGTGTTACAATAAACTCTCGGTTAGCGAAACAGCTGTCGTGACACTCTTAGTGAATAAAAAGAAATTGTGATATTTTAACAGTGTTGTAAATTTTAACCGTAAAAATGTTGAAGTATTATATCATTGTAAACTGTAAAGTAAAATAACTTTGTTTTTGTATCACAATTGTATTTTATTTTATGCGAAAGCTGTTTCATCAACCCATGTTGACATTATCAGGTGTTATATCATCATAGTGTTTCGGCCAAACAATGGACTATTAAATCATTTAGTCACGCCTCATTTTCCTCAGATTTGTCACAAATTGCCTAATATATCTCCTTTCTACCCCATACAATTTACTTTATCCTTCAATTGCCAGTTTCTTGCTTTGCTAATAAATTTCACTTTTACAAAATACGGTTATTCCTTATGGATCTCATTACTTATTGACATCATAGCTTCTGAATAGACATTCCGCTACTGTTGGCGGCAACATTCATCCTCTCAGCTCTTCCAAACCCTGGTCCATACATTGGTGAAACTAACATGGCGCACAAACCAAGGTTGTGTTTTTAGGTCTTTTATATGAATGAACATTTCCGTTTTCTAAAAGTCTTATTTTATCTTCGATGCAAAATCAAGTTTCGCGTTGGTAAGAGATTATACTCGTTGGACTTATTGAACAAACGGCTTTATTGCTTACAAAATCGGATTACGTATTAAAATATGTGGGTTTATTAGGGCCTCAAGGAATCTTCTCCACCCGACTAAATAGTCATTACATTAAGCTAAATCAAGTTGTACATAAACAACGTTAGATAATGAGAACGATTATCCTTAGGAAGACGAAACGTGCCATTCCCATAAACTCTACTAAATCTTCTAGAAAATAGAGGTTTTCATTCGTATTAATTATTTAATCAGGAATTTTTCATCGTTGAAAATCCCGAAACAATAAATAGAATTAAAGCACATTGTGAGTTTCCCTCTCTTCATTTGCACCCTTCAAATGAACTCAGATTTCAATCGAAGGAGACGATTTCGCGCTGAATATCTTATTTCCACGAAGTCCTAAGTACCTCGCATACAATGGCCTTGAGCTAGCTGGTGGGCGGCCCCCCTCCGCGCTGAACCGATTTGTGCACTCTCGATAGCGACAAACAAAATTAATTATGCGATTACAGAAGCATACACGCGGACGAGCGGGGCTCCAGCTCTACTGATCGGATTGTTCTGGAGTAATTGGATGCCGCGAGTGAAGCCCGTAAACACGAGCTAATATCGTGGTAATGCACTAATCGAGAAATGTAATGGGAGGGTGTTTACTGCCATGCTGCTTGCATTTTAGGCAACTAGGTGTGTACATACAGATTGCCGGAGGTACATGTAATCTGGTTCATTAAAAGTTAATATTGATTTAATATAATTGTTTCTGCTAAACAACAATACTTTTTAACTTTTTTGCCTAATAAATGTGATAATAATACGATGTGAACTTGTTATTATAGCTGTGGCCTCTGTTCCAAGATTGTCGATTGTAAATAGACTACATATTATTATGTCTCCGGCCAGCTATATTGATGGTGTATTAAATTGAGACTTTTATTTATTACATATTTCTATAGAATAAAAATATCAAAAACAACATATTTTGGAGGTGACCTTCATCTTCATGACTAATCCTTAAAAGTACCAATGAAAGTGGGAAAACACACATTTAAATAGAAATACAAAACACAATTATAATTTGGAATAAACATACTCGTAATGTAATGAAATATTTTGCATGGATATTAATAATTGATTTATGTGCAGTTTGATAAAATATGAATGTATGGGAGTAGAAAGGGTATTTAAGGAGAAAGGAGTGAATGGAGGACTCTGATTATTAAATTAAATATGTTCTCTCCAAACTTCACCGACTTGAGGCCTTCCAAAGATTCAAGGTTGTTCAGTTTAGTGCTGTTGTTAATTGTGTCTTTTATGTCAAAATCATAGTCAGACTCGACACAGTTGTTGGCCAACTCGGAAAATATAATACTATCTTCGAATGTGTGTTCCGAGAAGATGGGAGCAGCTGGTGCTTGATCGGCTCAAATGGCGAGGGGTCTGTTCTGAAGCGAGAAGAACCTGCCGCCCTTCATCAGCGGAACCGACAGAGACTATATCTTGCTACAATGTCTGTAAACTGCGGGGAAAGCTACGGAAACAGCCCGGAACACATGGATTATACATGAAATGAAGAAGTGGTTTTCCATCAGGGACAATGTGAGTACTTATTTATTATATTTATAATACATAACTGATTAAACCTTTTAACACCATAGGATTATATATTATAGAATCGTTACACTTCAACCCCCCACCATTTTCATTTCATATATAAGCCTAGCATAATTTGATACTGCCAGATGATGACAATTGACAGTAAATGGCGGGAATATACTGCAGACGGTAGAACTAGATGGAAAACATCAGTATTCAAAGGCATGCAAAACTCCAAAGCGATGCAGAGAGACAACCCAGAAATAAGGAGGAGAAGAAGAAATTCTACTGTCAAAGTCTTCCTCTGCTCTAGATATCTTGGAGTTGGTGGGTCCAGGAATACTGCCTTCCTCAGATACGAGAGACAAAAACGAATGATGGACAATCTAGTTATATCCAAGTTTGCATTTGAGTAATGTATTACATTATCGTATTACAATTTCGAATTAAAACTCTACAACACAAAATTATCCAAAAATTGTACTAATGGTTGGAGAGCATTTAGTTATTTAGAGAGTCGTGTGAGCGCTTCACGGGAGCGCGGCTGCCCTTTACATACAGTCGGCGCCCGAAACATGTAAACAAGACAGAAAATTTAAAATTTAATATTCGACCCGTCCTCCGCAGTTACTGCCGCGCTGACGGCAAAGTGGCGGAGTAAACACAAAATTTCGCCTCCACAAAACTTTATAAGAAAAATACGCTTTCTGAAAGTAACTTTTTTTATGTAATCCCTTATTTATTGTGGTGCGGTGCCGGACGGCCAAGTACCTACGTGCCCGAAATACCTAAAGGGTGAATAAAACGACCCCTTCACGTGTATCCGGGAAATATATCGAACGCAGGGGGCGAGAGGCGGAGGGTAGCGGTCACTGCAACCCCTGCGGCGATAGCGTCTGATGCATTCTTTATGTGGAGACGAAAAATCGAACCCAATGTGCGATCAGACAGTCAGATGGACACAACTAGCGATTCGATGTCATCTCGGGACTTTTACTTGCAACTACAATATCGAGTTATTGCTTTGCGTTATTGCTGTGAGATGATGATGGTGTGTCCTCGTTGAGATAAAATTAAATACTAAACTATGAGTTTATTTTTCTCGAACATCTTTCAAAGATTCGACCTTCATCGTCGGGAGATGATCGGATGAAGCTATATAACCTTTGAAACCCGTCGAGAAAAATAAAGTAAAAAGTGGAAAAATATGGGTTTTAATTTATATAAAAATTCGTCAATATAAAATTCCACAGTATTAACGCCTTAACATTATCAAAAAGTAAATACTAAAGTGAGTATCGACTCTATATTAAATCTAAAACCAATGAAATATTTTAATTTCAAGAAAAGCTGCTAGACGATTTAAATTCAGCATATCAATCATTTGCCAGGTACCAACCTGGTTTATATTCCTTCAAACTGTGAAACACAATTCCAGGGAAGCAATTCCATGACATGTTTATTACTTGTTTCTAGTTCACCATTTGATAAAAGCTAACTAACCATCACACCGTCTCCTCGGAGGAGTGTTCTTTTTTTCGGAGGTTCTGTCCTCACATACTTCTCTCATTTCCTCTCCATTCATACATCTTGTCATACACGCACGTTGATTTCTCCGACTCCTCACGTGACCGACATTTAATATGTTATTTTTTTCCTCAGTCTTCCTCTATTTCTAGCTCCGTTCACGTCGTTTACATATACCTTCTTCACCATTCTACCTTCACTCATTCTTTTCATGTGTCCAAACCATCCTAACGACACTTTCATTATTTTGTTCATAACACTTTCATTCGCACCCCATTCACTTCTTATTCTTGCATTTGACACACTATCATATACAGATTTACCACACATTCGTCTTAAAGATCTGATTTCTACTACATTTATTCTACTTTCAACCTTCTTTTGCCAGTTACATGCTTCAGTTCCATACATAAGGGTCGGCACAAGAACCCCATTATGCACTTCCTTCTAAGCTTTTTGGATAGGCTTTTGTTTGCGATGACAACTTTAAGTGCACCATTTACTCTGTTGCCTGCCCTAACCCTTCTCCCTTCTCCTTTCACAATTTGATTTTTATATAAATAATTACGTGTACCTATTATCATTCTCGTATGTTAAAAAAATCTTTTTTATTTATGAAAAATATTCATCTTTCAAAACGTTCGTTTCTCTCCGTGTGTAGTCTTAAAAGGTTTAGCGCCAATGGTAGGAGCTTTCGGTCCTTCTGCCTGTTTTATGAAATGTTAAGCAATCGCACAATGGCATAAAATGGTTTTACAGGATTGCTCCTGCGATATACTCGCAGCACCCGACCGACGCCCGTTGCGGTCCTGGCTCTTCGGACTGCGCCCACCGAGGACTTCTAAATATCTACGTCGTTATACCAATATCTCCGAAACATTCGCAGCATGCTGTTTTATAGTTTATTAATATTTAGATTTTTCGAGGTGTTGAAGCTCATTGACAATGACAATATTGACTACCTATTGAGACTTTTTAATGCAATATATGACACGGGGAACATACCCCACGACTGGCTGAAGTCCACCTTTGTGACGTTACCTAAAAAACAACATCCTAAAATATGTGGAGACTACACATTGATTAGTCTCATGAGTCACGTCCTGAAACTATTTATTAAAATAATTCATGCCAGAATACGTGGTAAATGTGAGCAAGACTTCGACGATACTCAGTTTGGTTTCAGGAACGCGTTTGGAACACGCGAAGCACTATTAGCTATCAAAGTTTTGCTACAAAAGTGCCGGGACCAAAGAAAAGAGGTAGTCGCATGCTTTATTGACTTCGAAAAAGCATTTGACAGGGTAAAACATAGTGACCTAATAAAATGCTTGTCAGGTGCAATATTGATACAAAACACAGGCATGAAAACTTTATTTGAATGAAATCAGCAGAAATACTTTGAACACGCCCTTTCAAAGAATTTTCAATTCGTTTATGCATATGGCTATTGAATCAATCAAATATCCCATTTTATAATCGTCCACAATTGAAACGTGTTTCTTTCGTATACGTTTAATAATAATATTAATAATACGCTAACGTTTAAAGCGCTGTTTTTGTAACGTAATCACCTCAAGGGCGCGGTTCGGGTATGAAATATATGGATTTTGAGCTAAGATCTGAAATCTGTCGGATCATGTATGCATCTAAGAAGGTATAGATTGTTCCAAGCTGATGGGCCGGCTACTGCAAAGGCTCGATCCCAGAAATTTGTATTTAACCCGCCCAACTAATCTTCGTATTGCAGAGAAGTTCATATACAGAGTTCGGATATATATAATAACTTGGTCCCACTTCATGAAACGCTTTGATATAACATTTATGATATACCTAACGTCAAGAAAGGGAACGTTTTCATCGCCTCGGAGGTCGACATATTTCGTGATAGTGTGAGTTGCCTCAGGGATGCAATATCAATGTTATGATTTTTTCTTATTCTTTAGCTTAATTTTTATTTCTTTAATGCTTCTCTGTTTATAATGTAATTGCAAACGATTTGGAATTGTATGTCTGTAATGTTTGTGATTATTATCAAAATAAATTAAATGAAATGAAATGAAATAAACATATTCTTAATGTTTTGGTTTAAAAAAAAAATTGGAGATTTACAACGAAAGTATTTTAAATACATATTTGATAACATTAAAAAAATGCACAATATAATTAGACAAAGCACAGAATATTAAAATAAATAACAAACAATTATTTTTAGTTTTTTGACAGTTTCACTCTACTTATGATGCAATCACCTGCTTTACATTACTTCCTTATTTCGTCGTTCGGTCTTACTACCTTACATTTTATCATATATCGTTTTCCCGCACATACTTCTCAGTGATCTCATTTCAACGGCATTTATCCTACTTTAATCCTTCTTTAGCCAGTTCCGAGCTTCTCTTCCATACATAAGGGTTGCTACTCCATTGTATACTGCCATCTTTGCTTTAGTGGATATATTACTATTTACAGTGATGACTTCGAGAGCCCTATTTATTTTGTTCCCAGCACCGAACCTTCTTTCGAAGTCTTTCTCCATTTTTCCGTCTCTTGTAAACATGCTACCCAGATAAATAAATTTGGTAACTTGCTACAGTTTCTCACCGTTCGCATTTCAAATTATAGAGATAATAATGGGAGAATTTATTTTTCCTGTGAACCTGTTAGTAGGATTGTTAGTAATTTACAAAAGTATTATGTGACGATATTTGTGCCTGCCACAAATAATATTTTTTGCTGTTGGATTCTGGTATTGATAATACAATGTTATAAATGGAATATATTGTGTTTAAAGAATGTCTAGACGGAAGCGTTTTTGTGTTATTAATTTGGCAGTCAGTATGAATGGTAGGCAGGACGGATCCAAGGGTATAACGCGTGCAGGACTCTGACAGTGGCCCGCCTCATTAGCGCGGAGCATCCTCTGAGGGGCCGCGGCCGCCGTGTCGGGTGTCTCGCCCCGCCCGCGGCAGTACATGAAAGTGCTACGCATTCTGACGCACGGGACAATTCTTGAGTGAATGTTTAGACTGTTTTATATGTACTTGTTGTATAACAATGCCCCCAAAATGACCGCATATAGGTGTTAACGAGATCAAAGAAGAAACGAATCAGAAAAAGAATCTGTACAACGAAATGACCGAAAAATAATATATTCTCTCGCCAGGATATTATCAAAATGATAATTCCATCAAATAAAAATGAATTGGCACCCGGCGATGGCAGTGTGATTGTCACACTGTCTTTGGTCTGGTGAAGAATTCACGTGACAATAAAATTTTTGTGACAACGTTAGATTGGCTACCTATCACATGTCATCAATATAATAGCTAAAAATAAAAAGTGTATACTGTAATTGGGTTCAGACGACCTGTTGTATACAAGAAAAAAAAAAACTCGAACGATTTTAATGAAATCTCTTGATGGAAGTTCATTTTACGTAATAATTAAATAAAACGTTGTCTTCTAACTTTTTCCACTTTTATCTTTATTTCTAAAGCGACCGGTTTCGTCCGACACCTTTATAAATATACATACGGTGTTAAACATATATAAACAAACAGTCAAAAGTGGAAGTAGTAAAAAACACCATTTTATTGAATTATTATTTCAAAATTGAATGAATTAGAGAAATTATGTAATTAATTAATTCTGGGGGAAGAAACAATGCTTTTAAATAATATTGTTGATTAATGAAATTAAAAAAATATTTTTAAAACGTATATTTAGTTAAAATCTTTTTATAATGCAGCTCGCTGCCATCTTCCTTCAAGATAGTTTCATTGATTCCATCTTGAAGGAAGATGACAGCGAGCTACCGTTACCCATTCGAAAACACAAACATTTGTGGATTTTAACTAAATATACATTAGAAAATAGTTTTTACATTTTTATTATATTTTCATTATTTACAATGAACTTATACCATGAAATTCCAATAACAAAATTATGTTTTTTTTATAATGATAACTAACTAACTAACCATCACGCCGTCTCCTCGAAAGGGTAGGCAGAAAGAATGGACTGCCACACTTAAATCGATGCGGCACTCCATCCTTCTCTTTTCGCCAATAATGATGATTCATGAATTTGTTTTATATTTGCATGCACCAGAAGAATACACGCATTTGCCTAACGCAATGGTGGATATTGGACATTAGATATTATAACAAGCAACATATACAGGTAGTCAGCGATTTTTATTTATTTAAATGTTCCTAATTGTATTGAAGCAGGTCGCCCGATTCAGATGTCAGGTCAGCCGATGGGTAAAACAAATTTTTAAAATGGTACCGTCCGACTTTATTTATTAAACACCTAGCCAATAATTTATTTTATATAACGACTCGTAGAATATATTAGTTTTGAGTATAAAGTATTTGAAAAATGTATAGAATATTCTTCAATTGAATTACAAAAAGATAAATTATTATTTTAAAATTAAGAATTATCACTGTCTCAGTATTTTAATAGAATATTGATATTCACTGAACATTTCTCGAACAAAGATGGAAAATATTTTCGAAATCCCCGAATAAATTGTCCGGCTGGTGGTTTATGAGACGGGGTTGCGGCCTCCGAGGCCTCCCTGCATCCGCGCGCCTTGTGCAAGCAGCCAGCGGACTGCCTCGGCCCCATCGCCCTCCCAGAGGTGAGGACTTTCTTTGCAAAAACCAAATTCACCCACGGAGTCACCGTCTGACAATGCGATCGATGTCATCTCGAGTAGGTCACAACAATAACTAATACATATATATCATCTGTTTCTCTTAAATATTAAAATAGGCTTTGATAAAGTATTTTGAGATTATTATAAAGATCAACCTTGGTTTTATTATGATTTTATTAGAATACAAAAACATCATTTAATTTCCCGTAAAATATATTCAATTTATATTTACAAATCGTAATTTAAAATACTTAATTATACAATAAATAACTAACTAACTAACTAACTAACCATCACGCCGTCTCCCCGAAAGGGTAGGCAGAAAGAATGGACTGCCACACTTTAATCGATGCGGCACTCCATCCTTCTCTTTTCGCCATCGCGAGAGACGCGGTGTGATGGGTTGCGAACCTCATCGCCACCAAAAGGCATCTCCCGCGCACACTTCGATCGTTCAACGTCTACATAATAAATCTAAAACAAATTATCTGAAATACAATGATATAAAATAAAATAACAAAGAAAAATAATTTAACACATATTGTTATTTTAGATGGTGCACTTGTCGTCAGCTGGACGATCCGGACATTTGTGTTTATTTAATTTTTATTCCACGTTATCCACTGTTTTTTTTAAATTTACTGTAATTAGGCACTTAAAACAATCCAACACCAGCAAGAACTTAAAAATATTATTGAAGAATTTATTCAAATTGTCATTGGAACAAATGAAAAATTTATTTTTACACCTGTCAAAATTCTTTTTACAAACGAAAAAAATTATATAGTTTTAACACCAAAACAGTAAAAAAGTATTTTTTGTCACAAATAACTATCATAAAGAGCAGCAATAATCAAATTGACCAAAACAATTCACGTATACACGAAATATCTCCAAATTGACGGGAGCACCATATGAACCAAACCAAATTTTCAAAATCAGAACAATAAATAAACTATAATATATGTATAAATTTTATATAATTTAAATTTAGTCAAAACTTAAAAAAAAAATATTATAAGCAATATATCGTACATAAACATTTATATTCAACTCTTTTTATCGGTGATATTTTACTTATATTCTACTTCTATTGATCTTTTTCTTCTTCTTTCCCCTCGCCTCTTTCCATTACTCGGGGTCGGCTTTTCTTATCGTTTGGCGCCAGGTATTTCTTTCGTAGGCAGCTTCCTCATTAAGACCTAGGGCCTTCATATCCCTCTGCGAATTCGTCAGTCAGGTAGTTTGGGGTCTTTAGGTATATTAAAATATATTTAAAAAAAATAGTGAAATTCCAAACAATAACGCCTCAAGTCACACAAATACCATAGGTACAGGCAGAAATCCCAAATAAATTTCCGTACATTTTATCACAAAACTTCAAACACCTACACCTACATTGAAAAAAACTATTTTTAATATATAAACTTAATTAAATAATTGGATTTAAAACCTTCGAACCTGTGCAAGGGCTGGCTGAGTGGCAAAGCGGCAGCTTGGTAAAGCAAAGCTTCCTGCAGTTCACCCAATAAAATTCCTAATGAGGAGCCCAATCCAATGAGATAAACGATAGTCGGTTGCTTTCTATCTGATTTCTAACAAGGGGAACCGAATCGTTAAAACTATATTAAATGACAAAACCTTTCCCGTGTGTACGTAACAAGAATACTGTCGTACAAATTCTATGCTAAAATGCAACAGTAGGTACTTTTCGTGTTAGTCGCGATCACCACATACGAGTTGCATTGCTACGTGATAATACAAATAACGTAGGAAAATATTTAACATTGAAAATATCGTTTTATTATTGATATGTGCTGAAAAGAAAATAGGTTATTAACTCTTCTTTTCAAATATTTCATCTCCGACGTTTGATGTAAACATTGTTTCCACAGCTAAATTAGATACTTTCTCGAACACGCACGTATCGTTGTCAGCAAAAAACTTTTGTTAGAATTTGATGTTGTTTTGGCATTAACGTCACGTATGACCAATCTGTCTGCCAATCGAGATCCTCCCTAAAGATATTGCTTTAATGTCTGACCCTCCGCCGTGTTTGGGCATACATATGGATCGTGTATTCCTGTACAGACTCATTCAAAGATGGAGAATAATAAGTTTCATCCGTCTCCTCGCCTACTTGTTTAACCCCTAATATTGTATTATACGAGTACATCGAGGAGTTCCGTCCGGCGAGAGAATCTCTGCTAACTGCTATATTGTATATGAATACGTACATATATTTTTGTGAATGTATACTTATACTTGTATACGAAATCCTGGATTTTCACCAAAGGGTGGTTAATTCAAATTTAATTGTATCTCAATAGAGACGAAGACGCAAACTGGAAACTGAATATGGATGATCAAGGTGTTTACAGGACTCATGACCTGCCATTGGTTGGGTTAAGCGCACGCTTTATGTAATTACAATATTCCCCATTCCACCTTTGTTATTATGGTCATGCATGACAAATTTTGGAAGCTGTATATATACTTCAAATCCATATCTATCTTCACGTGTCAGTTTTAATTGGCCATCTATGTAGATTTGATTACACTTGTGAATCTTTTCAAGATTAACCTATATAATCCACCCACTAACGCCATCTATGGAGAATGCGATGTGTTCAAATCTAAATTTAAAAAAGAACTACTCGAGTTATCGAATAAATAATGTAATCGTCCGTGTTAGTTTATTAACTGACATGGGGGATGGAGAATCTGGCTTGATTGATTATGTAAGTGTACTGTAATCCAGAGTTATTCACGAAAGTTCTATTCAATCACCATTAAATAGTAACAGGTGATCGCATTGTATCCCCAGATTAGATCTTTAATGTTACACCCAATTCCTCCAATTCAGGAAAATTTAGCAGGTTTATTGTTATTTTACTGTAGTAAAAACTTGGCATAATTTCGGCATTATGAACTAAAAGAGAGTAGAGTAGAAAGTAGAACTTCCTTGCGGACTAAACGCGGGCGTGGAGATGAACATTATTCTTCTTCCCTCTGCCTCTAATCCTAGTCCTAATAATAATAAATTATAATATGCTGACTTCTCATCACCTCAAGGGCGCATTAAGACGTGTTTTAAATCTAAAAATCTAAATGTGACCGCTTAAAAAGTATAAATCCTAAGTGGACATTGGCTGCTTCCAAAGAGTTTCTCCAGCCGACCCTATCCTGAGACCCGGACTTTCACTCCTCAGATCTGACTCCCAACAGTTGAAGGTCTTTCAGAACACTGTCTAGCCAACGAAGCCGCGGTCTTCCCACGCTGCGACTTTTCCCCGGCTTGTAAATGTCAACTGTACGGATGTTGATAATTCTTCCATTCATACCAGATGTCTAGCTCGCCTAAGCTGTTGAAGTTTTACAAACTTGACGATTTCTGGTTGATTACATAGTTCGTACAACCCAGAGTTATGCCGGCGTCGCCATATATTATCCTCGTGGACTGAGCCGAACAATTCTCCTCAGGCTTTACGCTCACACACCCGTAACTTCTGGGAATCCACAATACTCAGCGTCCAGATCTGCGATCCATATAAGTGTTTTAAATATGGATTTTAGATTTTTCTGGAGGCCGAAGTAGTATCTGTTGGCTGAGATGATGATGCGCTTTTATATTTGTCATGACCGTCATGAATATTAAACTATAATAATTTCAGCAGTGCACTTTTAAACTGAAACCAGTTACGCATAAGAAATCCCGTAAACGCAAATTGTCACATGAGAGCTCTTTGACATGTAAGTTGACCTCCTCTCCCATCCCTCCTCCCCTTGATACTTTACACCGCTGGCGCTGCGCCCCTTTCTTCGATCTTTCCCTTTGAAACCGAATACTGCAGCAAATCAAATACGCAGCCGGCTAGCGCATACTCGACTCCGGGTCACGCGTGTCTCCAATCCGGCCCATGAGGACTCTTCTCAAGCAAGATGCTCTAAACACGCATTAGGGTAACTAACCACTTCAAATATTCCATTCTCCATATTTGATCAACATTAACACGGTGTAAAAACACCTTGGGATTTCATAGTAACGATTTATAAATGAAAATAATCACTATACGAGTATTCTCATTGTTGACTCGAAATGTTTCGAAAGTATTTAGCCTTCATCGGGAGATTTAAATATTTCACATATTTTATGCGAAGCTTATTTAGTTATCTCATGTTGAGAAAACTATGCTCTATTGTAGACAAAACCGTTTGTCAATTTGCATATAAATCACAATGAATTATTTTAAGATGATGCAATTAATAAATAACAAAAATGGGAGTTTTGCATGGTACACGATGCGAAAAACTTTCTGTGGCCACAACATTGGTCAATTTTTGTAGAAAAGTGTCGTAGAAGAATGAGTATGAGTAATTTATAAATTATTATACCATTTTCGTACTTGTTCACAATTAAAAGTAGCCGATTTATACCAATGGGCTATATTTAAAGTTCAATTTCTAGTATGGACAAATAGCTACAGATAATCTTATTGACTCTTTAATTCCGCATTATATAAAAGTACTTTTTTCATCAAAATTTCATTATTTTTACGTTCTTTCTACGTACGGCTATTGACTCTTAAAACGAAATAATAATGCTCTAAGCGAGGTAAGCATGACGACTTCTGTTAATGAATAACGCGTTGTTTATTTATACTAAATGATCAGCCCCGCTCCGCGGGTGTTGGGGTTTCGTCTGAGTGTATGGAAGTGTCCCCTGGAAGTACTTACGTGCCTCGGAGTTAAAAAATGAACTAAATAAAAGTTGTGGGGCTACATCAATCAAAATGCTAATGAAAACCTAATGTCCGAGGGCCCGAAAGTATCACATTTATTTCTTTTTGAAATACAAGAATACACTATAAATCTCTAGAAGGGTTCAGTCGGTACTTGAACCAACATAAATAGTCGACTGGACATATCATTATATTAAAGGAACCACGTAACATTAAAAATGATATTTTTTTATATATTACGTACAAGGGCTTTAATCATCTGATAAACAAAATTTTATATAATAATTTAATATAGAAATAATAGCGAAACGTTTTCTTGTGTCTGTCACATATTATGTAACTTAATACAATATTAATCAAAGAAGTTGGATTCTCTGGCAAATTCAACCGGATGTTTTTAATAACACGTCCACTATTATTCATTAATCCAGGTTTATATATTGGAGCTGTGACTTTTGTTGGAATGGCAATATTTTGAAGCGGCCAGCCATGCAAAACCTTAATAAAGCAAATGTCAGCTTATTGGAGGTACGTAAACAACCCGAACAAAACTATTGCAATCATCACTCCGTCACTTAATCCGTTATTTTATGAATAATGCACTTCACAGGTGCTGCAATCACTTCTATCTTTTATTAATGACGTTCGTACAAAGTAGGCAGCGGCCACCGAGCCCATGTGCACATTATCACGCATTTTTTAATTGGAAAATTGATTTCTATTATATTATCCACCATCGAAGTAAATGTTAGCTTTGCGTACGATGTATGGAGTCTCTCGCTATTCTCGGAGATGTGAGGAAGTTTGGCGGGCAGCTCCTTGTTCAAAATCATATAAATATTTAAATAAAAAGTGTCAGAAAAAGTTTTAATAGTCCTAAAAACCCCGGGAGGGTCTCACTTTATGCCTCGACTACAACAATATAACTCAAGAATTAGTTAAAGAGTTCGCTCTCGAGCTATAAAATTCATCATAAAGTCTTTAATCTTCACCCGTTTGCGCTTTAATTTTTAGGCTGGGAGGTTTTATTACGGCCGTAGGATGCCTCAAGGTCAGGTCCCCGTCTCCCGCTCTATGATGCACGTCCCGAGTGGGAGCGCTGCGCTGTACCATCTAATATTTGAGGAGAGAGTGCAAGTAGTGCCTACCTTTAACTAACCCTAAGTGGCAACGCGTATTACCCAGACCTAATGACGGCGTTTTTAGCATATATCTGTACCTATATGCAAAATAGATCAACCAAAATACATTAAACACACCTAATGTGTTTGTGGCACCTGAAGATTGAGTACATTTCCGAAACGTATGTTTATTATTGTTTCAATAAATAATAATAAATACGTCTAATGCATCTGCAAATCATTGAAATAATTTCGTTTTTTTAAATATTGTTTTGGTTTAATGATAATTTAAAATAATACCACCAAAATATTGTAGCATACCCACCTTCGTTTATTATTAACTTTATGGTGTATGAAAACAAAATTATTATGCTTGTTACGAGTTTAAATATTCAAAGTTTTTAATGCATATCTTACAATAAATAATTTGTCGTTTAAAACTCGTTATACTTTTACTAAATGAAAGAGATAAAGTCGTTAGCTTATTTTGTATGGAGTGTGTTAACACAATAAAAAATATCTTGTCACCAGAATTACAAAATTCAGTAGTTGAAAAACATGGCGTAAGCCAGTCCCGTCAATGCAGATAAAGACTTTTTTGGAGAATTAAATAACATCACTTGAATATACGGACATATTATTTTGAGTTCAGTTTTTTATTGTTACTTTAATCATTTTTTTCTTTAACAATGATGTAAAAATCAAAAAAAAAATATCAAATATTTATGAAAACGTTAGCTGACTTGAAATTTTATTACATTTTATACGAGTGAAAAGTTTCACTCTGTTGGGGCATTTGATAATTTTATAATGTTCATAATTGATAAAATTTAATAACGCCCTCATAGGGCAATATTCGTATAATCGTATAAAAATATAAGAAAACTTCTAGAAAACGTACAGGAAAATCCTCAATATGAATAGTTCTATAGGTTGCGATAAAACGCCGCATCATACATAGCCAGCATCAATTCCGCTCAATATGTAGTTGTTATTTGAATTTATAATATGAATCTTTTCAATGTTTCTCTATTAACGTAATCATATTGTCTGAATATGGAATAAGTATAAAACTGATCAAGGCAATTAAGTCGCTATACACGGAAAGCACTGCTAGTGTCAGAGTAAATGGAGATCTTACAGCCTATTTGATATCAATAAAGGTGTCAAACAGGGTTGCGTAATGTCCCCGTGGTTGTTTAATATGTATATGGACAAATGTATGAAAGAGCTGAAAGAGTTGGATGTAGGTGCCAAAATGAGCGGAGTGTCAGTAAGCTGTCTCTTGTATGCAGATGACGCTGTCCTACTTGCAGAACTACAAGTCCTGGTGAATTGTATGTATGAGGTATGCATGCGAAATGATCTGATGATGAATGTAAATAAGCCCAAGGTAATGATTTTTGAAAAGGAAGAAACCATGACTGTCTGCAACATTAGCGTGAATGGTGAAAATTTGGAGCAAGTAGTTGAGTTCGTGTATTTAGGTAGAATGTTTACAAGAGATGGGCGAGTGGAGAGGGATATTG
Source organism: Lepidostoma basale (assembly GCA_022606425.2). Classification (NCBI taxonomy): domain Eukaryota; kingdom Metazoa; phylum Arthropoda; class Insecta; order Trichoptera; family Lepidostomatidae; genus Lepidostoma; species Lepidostoma basale. The sequence continues at coordinate 291,108 of JAHDVF020001390.1, read as the reverse complement.
AAAGAAGGGTTGGGGCAGGCAACAAAGTGATTGGTGCACTTAAAGTTGTCATCGCAAACAAAATCCTATCCAAAAAAGCTAGAATGGCAGTGCACAATGGTGTTCTTCTACCGACCCTTATGTATGGAAGCGAAGCATGGAACTGGCAAAAGAAGGATGAAAGTAGAATAAATGCAGTGGAAATGAGATCTCTTAGACGAATGTGTGGATACCTACTCTGTGTATGATAGAGTGTCGAATGAAAATATTAGAAGTGAATGCGGTGCGAATAATGGTGTCATGAACAAAATAATGAAAGAATCATTAAGATGGTTTGGACATATGGAAAGAATGAATGAAGAAAGAATGGTAAACAAATTATACGTTAATGATGTAAATGGAACCAGAAATAGAGGAAGACCGAGGAAAACGTGGCACGATCAAATAAATCAAATATTGAATGTCGGCCATGTGAGGAGTCAGAGAAATCGACGCGCGTGCATGACACGATGTATGAATGTTGAGTAAGCGAGAGAAATATGTCAGGAAAGAAAAGTGTGGCAGTCCATTCTTTCTGCCTACCCCTTCGAGGAGACGGCGTGATGGTTAGTCAGTTATCTTTTCAATGAATATCGGTAATAGTCCGATGTCTCATGGGGATGTTGCTATATAGCGGGTAATAGGGTCGGTCACGTCGCTCTCTTAATCTTATTAGGACGCCTCCTTGTATTGTAAAATGATAAATGAGCAGTTATGTTAACCTGACGATAAGAATTGAAGTTTATTGGTGTATTGAACCGAACGCTGATGATGTGAATGAACACTCTACAAGAACTTCACTATTTCTCGGTCTGCGGTCCTCGGCCTCGGCCTCCTTGTTTTATCGAAGGGTGCTCTCACATTTAAAATCGTATTATTCTGCATGGGTGGGTTCGGGTCCGATTAGTGAGGTGGTGGGGGGGGGGGAGAGTCCTTTAGGTGGGGACATACAGGTGACGTGTTGAGTAAAGATGAAGCTAACGTACAATCAAATATATATATTTTACATTAAATTAGCATTGATCATACGCCCTACTCTAAATTTTTTTTATTGTATTATATTTAGAAGTAGGTATGTCTAACTAAGAGAAGGGTACATAACGTGACATGATACTATTTGTACTGAAAACTTAATAAATTGAAAATAGTTCGAATTTGACTTCGAAAATGGCTCTATTGTTGATAAAATTGAGAATTTTTTAAAATTAATATATAATCTGTAAATATTGTAAACTTTATAAATCTTTATAAATCTCCGGAGTGTTTGGTGTTAAAGATAATATTTGATTACATCTCCACGATATACGACTTGTACGTAGACTGTACATTACGCTTTTCGATAGTTCGATACTGACTAAAATAAGAACAATTATGAATAATATTCGAAATATCACAAAACTTCCATTTTTAATGGTGACGACGCTTTGTTTTGATGTCTATGTCAAAGTTTTGGCGGGAACAGTTCAGATATTTACATCCACTAACAGCTTGAATGTGTTGGTAAAACATATGTCTAGCAAATAATAATTAATAATATATTATGACTATAAGCACATATAAATTACATTATCATCATGTTAAAACATTTCTAGTTCACTTGGCTCAGTGTTTCGTAAAAAATATTCAGTCTCTCTTAGTATCTATCCGTGACACAATATCCGCAGATGATATGTTTGTGGGGGGCCGGGAAGTGTAGTCAAAGGAAATTGAGGGATGGTATAGAAATTCAAGAAACGGAAATCGATGTAAATGATATAATAAGAAATCTAGGAATCTTTACAATTACGAACACCATTAAATTGAGTGACCGCTTAACCTGAACACAAGTAATTGAGTTCGTTTTGAACATATTTTTCCCGTTTTGAGTATAATTTCAATAATTTCATCTTCGAATATTGTACAATAATACGCTAGTATGGTAAATAAACGTTAGTGTGGAAGAAAATTCACAGTTATTGATAACGTCCAAGCAAGGCAAAACATGTAAAAAATGAAATGAGATTTAAGAAAAAGCTATTGCAGGTACAAAGTGTAATTAACACGAGAGAAATTGTTTGGTGGCTTTTCGTAAAGGACAGTCATCCCGTGTAATGTAATACCGCTGATAAGGAGAGCACTAAATTAAACTGGAATAATTTATTGCGGGAACATTTTCCGCTCTGCAACTTATCCTTTGAAATGTCATCGGGGACAGGGAATATGATTTACGGCGATAGTAAAAATACAGTTGTACGCAAAGTCTCAGCCTCACAGCATTTATTGACTCCCAAATGTGATATCACCTCTGTGAATAGTGCTATGCACAGAGATAGTGATCAATCATCCCTCTCAGGTACTAGCGAACTGTGCAGGTTGGGTGAATGGAACACGCATTGCCTTAAAATTTTATATTTTAATACAAACAATTGTTACTCTCTTCTTCTTCATAGGTCTGATGATCTGCCATTGGTCACATCTCCGTCCTCCGGGTTAGTGGATTGAGTCAGGATATTTTCAGGCATACGGGAGACTTACTCGTTTTAGTATCTTCTCTCTCTCAAATTCTTCCAATTTCTGTTTTTTTTTTAACATCATGGAAGTTTTTATGTCAAATGATGCAGTATTGTGTGCTTGCTGTTACATATCTTGGTATCCAGGTATTTCAATTGTGTCACTTGCTATGCTGAATTCATCATAATACTTAGCTCAAAAACCTCATACAGAGAAAATAAATAGATTTTTGCTTTCATACGAAACAAAAAGTATTTTAAGTTTGTATTTTATATATGTAACGAGTCTCTTTCCACGGCTTGTGCTCTGATGTGCTCTGCTCGCAAAGGACGACCCGTCCCGTTCTCAAAAATATGTTATAAATAATTTCGATGTTTAATAATAAGATTCGATATGTTCTAAATAATGATAATTTGGGCGCAACAATGCGTTGAATTTAAAGAGGTGCGACATTTATGACATTTATTAGGGAAAAAACAAATATTTTTTCATTTTACATTCATTTTTCACTATCAATCACAACTCTAAATATTATTATTTGGTGTATCCATGTACCAATAAATTTTAAATACCAAAAAAACCATAGTTCACTTTGGAAATTGTAAAATAACGTTGTTTATTATCCACTAAAATATTAAAAATCACAGTTATTTTACAATTTCCAAATGAAATAATCTTAATAGTTTTTAAATTTTCATTTTATAATGTTTGCCTAAATTGTCAATTAATCTTTTACATAAATTTAAATTTGAATTGTTTGAAATACAAGTGTATAAAATAGCAGAAATGGTTGAATGCAGGCGCCAAAATGAGCGGAGCGTGAATTTGCTGCCTGGTTTATGCAGATAACGCGACCCATGAACTTCAAGTCTTGGTGTCTATAAAAAAAAATAGTAATTAAAGCGAGTGTATGAAAAAATACTTTATGAATGTGAATGAGTTTATGGTAATGTTTTTTATGCACTAGAAAGTATTTTGGATTACAGGAAAGATCAATTTTCCTGTCCACGTGTTCGTATATATAGTTTTTCATAACCTTTTTTATTTTAAGTTTCAATCCTAAGAATTTGCAGCAAAGTCATTTACCATCTTTAGTGGTGTTATTGGGATGCCATTTGGGCCTTTTTTATTTGGTGATTTTCCGTTACTTTCCAAATGTTTGTATTCAACCGGTTATTTGAAACCAAATACTTTATACATTTTTTAGCTATTGATCCACATGACAGGTAGTATATCGCTATTTTTATTGTCATTGATTCACACCTATAAGATAGACACTTTCGTCATTATCCACAGACAGATCAGATTGACAGAACTCCCATACGCGTCGTTAATACTGCGACACAAGTGAGACGTTATCAAGTTCAGCCAAAGCGAGCACCCATGAAGACCCTGAGAGATCGACGTCAATCGCCGCGAGTATAAGGTCGTGTCCGGAATCATATTAAACGGGCTACACCCGAAGGAGCGCGTATTTCGTTGTAAATATATCAGACGGTCATAAACAAAGATGAGAATGAAAATTGCTACATGCAAAAGGAAGCATCGAAAGGTAATTGCGGTAGTCAGAATCAGGGACAGAGAACATTTGATTCCAGAGTTCTTTGTAAAATACTATACAATATAATCAAGACATCCATGTTCATGGAAGATGGAGAGCCTTGCCAGATCTCAAAAAACAACGGTGGAAGAGTGCACAAAAAAACTTTTTTTGTCATTTCTTGGCTAATTCACAGAAAAGATATTGCACGTTCTTCAACTAAAAAAATAGATGAAATGAGTGCTGGATATATGTACATTCTAGAATACGAGTATATATTATCTTCTTCGTAGTAGAAACGCCTGAAACAAAAGTTGCAGATCGCTGGAAGGGACGTAAAAAGTGACGAGTGTATGCAGCAGCAACCGAGGTAAGCCCGCGATAGGAACAAGATCAATTGTTCTGTTTACAATAATGACTTCAGGAAGTGTTTATTACCGAACTAAAAACGCTAAAGATATCTGCTGGCCGCTTTAATTGCGCGAGACAGTTGTATGGTAATGCAGGCCTGAGTAATCTCCTCCGGAGAGCTAATTTATTTCGAAGTTAATTGTTCAATTAAACATTTAGCATGTAGGAATTTTTACCGCGCCGCGCTAAATTGAGCGTTTCATCTGAGGAATGGACTTCCTTTGTTTCTAGTTTATCACGCCCGGAGATCCGCGTTTTGGGATCATAAATACCATAATTAGATTAATAAAACTTATTGACTTTTAAGCTCCTTGTTTCTCTGCATGATATACAACACTACTACACTCTTAAATGTATTATTTATAGATTCTGAGTACACATAAGTTATTATTAATATTAAATTAGAACTGCATTCATTATGACGATATTAAAACCAATATTTGACGTTATGTAGGTATAGAAATAAACAAATAGTAGGTATTTTTTTGTGAATGTATACTTATATAATACTTGTATACGAATATTTGTAATCATTCTGGTCAATTCTTTGGCATATAGATAGGAGTGATATCTCCAGGCGGCTTCTAAACAATGCGCTAATAGGCGATAGCCTTCACATTGTGTTAATAAAGTAGTTTGCTAAATGCTAAAAATTAATCTCCATAGATGGCGTTAGTGTGTGGATTATATAGATTGATCTTAAAAAGATTAACATATGTAATCAAATACCCGAAGTGCAACATAACTCAAGTGTCAAAATCGCTCCGCGTAAAATAAAAGAAACTAGTGTCCTGGGCTGTCTACAAGTGCAGATTACCTAGTGCGTGTTAGTTTGAGAGTGAATACGGACCCGTGAGTGTTGGTGGAGCTAAGTATCAACAAATCAAATATTTAAACCAATATAAAAATAATCTAAAAATAATCTACCTACACAAACTTTTGTCTAAGTACATAGATATCACTCATATAAAACGTCAACCAAACCAAAGACAACAAACTGGAGATATAGACTCAAGGCGGCCACAGACAATATCTGTTTTGAACAAAAAATAACAACAAAAAAAAAAATTAAAAACAATGGACGTAGAAATATATAACTTAAAAGCAAATATGGCAATAAAGGAACTGCAAGATTGCATCTTGGATGCCACAACAAAGCTCACTAAGGAACAAATAAACAAACTTCTACCCAAATGCAATGAAATTCTAAACCAAACACACGTAATGACAATACAAATGGCAGAAGTGAGGGCTGAAAACCGCATTTTAAAATCCCTCACACAATATCAGACTGCCGAAAAAGCGCATAAGGGCCAAGAAGTGGTTGTAGTAGAGCCGAAAGAACCACAGACAACTAAAAAACACTGGAAGAAATAAAGCTCAATATCAATTCAATAAATTCTGGCATCATAGGAACACAAAGCGCGACTAAAGGGAAAGTAATAATAAAATGCAAAAGCAAAGAGAGACAAAAAGCGACTGAAGCAATTCAAACACAGATCGGAGAAAAATACAACACCCGAATCCCAAAAGAACGTCTGCCAAGGATTAAAATAGTAAACGTAACAGACGATTTCACCAAAGATGAAATTATTGAAAAGATAAAATACCAAAATGATTTCCTAGAAGATAATGACGCAAGAATAATGAATGTTGTTAATGTCCACAAGAACCCTGTCAGCAAAAGTAGTACAATTTACCTAGACCTGGACTCCGAAACACATAAAAAAATGTCGAACAACAAAAAAATAAACATAGGATGGGAAAGATGTAGAGTGCATGATGCCATAGACATAAAAAGATGCTACAACTGCTGCAGATTCAACCACAAGGCAAATGAGTGCAAAAAAGACAAACCGAACTGTCCAAAATGTATGGGCGACCACAAGGCCAAAGACTGCAAAGCCGAAATACATGAACATAAATGCATAAATTGTGAAGAAACAACAAAAATTATCAAAACCAAACTCGATTCTAATCATGCAGCCTGGAGTTTAGATTGCCCGGTTTACCTGAAAAAAGTAGAACAAGAAAAAAACAAACTGTCTTTTTTGTGAAGAAAATGGAAAACCTAAAAATTATGTACATGAATATAAGAGGGTTAAAATCAAAAATTGACGAACCAAACGTATATATCACAAATCTAGAGCACCAACCACATGTAGTCGTCTTGACTGAAACCTGGCTCAGTGATAATGAAAGTAAACTGTATAATCTAAACAACTACGCAGGAGTGCACTCCTGTAGGAATTGTAGAGGTGGAGGGGTGGCTATTTACATCAGAACACAGATAGACTTTAAAACTATAAAAGAAGAAACATACCTAAGCAACAACAACCTCCTGAAAGTACATATTAATGAAATAGATCTTACAATAAATGCAATATACAGACAACCAGGAACCAGCAACAAAAAGGAATACATAGAATATTTAGACAGAATGTTAACGGGTGAACAGAGGAGTGCAAAATGTGAGATCATAATAGGGGACCTTAATATCAACCTGCTTTCCAGTAATAAACTCACAAAGGACTATATTAATACAATTAAAGGAAATAATCTTGGATTTATCAACTCAATAAAATAAATTGATTATACACGGAAAAATGACAGAGGAAAAAATACCATAATTGACCATGTAATGACAAACCAGGAATTAGCTGATTCAACGACACTTGAACTATTCGACACACCACTGAGCGATCACAGAGGAATAAATATTGAACTAAAAACCATACCCAGACAGAGAATAAAACATCAACAATATACCACAAAGAAAATTAACTACAACAAACTAAAAGAAAGCCTAGGAGAAACAATACAGAAAGAAGAACCAGGAACCTTCAAAGCGCTTCAAGACATAATAAGGGAGAAACTGAAGAGACACACTACGAGCAGGAACAGAAAATACACTACATCGCTTAAAGAGGGCTGGATGACGAAGGATATTTACAACAAAATAGAGAAAAAAAATTACCTTTACAAAAAAATGAGCGACTCACAAAGCGACTAAATCAAACTCACTTCAACTCAATAGAAAAATATCTGAAACAATACATAATTAATAGTAAGATCTAAAAATGTAACCATATAACCCAATCGGGTTTTTAAAAAAAAAAATCAAATAAAAAAAAATAAAAAAATCTACATAGATGGTGTATTGAAACTGACATGTGAAGATAGGGATAGACTTGTAGCATATATACAACCTCCAAAAAGTTGTCTTACATGGTCATAAAGAAATAGGTGGAATGGGGAATGTTGTAATTACATAAAGCGTGCGCTTAACCCAACCAATCACAGCTCATAAGTCCTGTAAACACCTTGATCAACCATATTCAGTTTCCAGTTTGCATCTTCGTCTCTATTGAGATACAATTAAATTTCATGAAATAGTAGGTAGTAAATGGACGGTTTCAATCCCAACAATTACTCCACAAATTTTATGCGAGAATAAAGAGAAGACGATACGATGTTTCGTGTTCCGTGCTTCAATATACTCTGTGAAATTCATATGTAAACAGCGGTGAAAAAATCTTACTATCATAACATCCTCCCTCCATTATTCGCATTAAAATTTCCTCCCCTCACCGCCCCATCCTTCCCACTCCGCCTCCAGCGTGGAACAGGGAATGTTTACTCTCACGTCACTTCTCGGCACAACAGACAAAGGAGTGTCGTGTTCATATCAAATGACATCTCGGGAAACCTTGTCAAAGAAGTTACACCGAAAAGCGTCGACATTTAAGCATTATTAAATTTGGTAATATTCTTCATGCGCTTATACGGACACGAATAGACGACACATCGTTCTGTCAAGTTTGGCCAGGGACATGAGCTAGCGGAGAACTGTTGAGGAGGAGGCCAAGTCCCACGCAGGGAAGAAGAAGGAGGTTAACATTTATACACTGAGGAAGGACATCTATGGCCCAAAACATAAAAAATTTGCGGAAAATAAATAATTTCACATTTAGCCAAACTTTTTTGACCCTTCAAATGAAAGCTTAGTTCAAAATTATCCGATTAATTTTACATTCATTTTTTCTTAAATTGAGTAACTTCTACTGTGATTGTCAACTATGGTGATATGTCAAGGTTATTATGTAATCCTGAACTATCCAAGATGCGACTCAACCATGCGTATCGACCACGTACACACGTACTTTCAGCGCATGCACTACTGTCATATTTTATGAATTATGGTTAGCGTCAATAGGTCGCACAATACGATTTCCAGGAGAGTGAGGAGGCATCCATGGTTACTTCTACCAATCTGCGATTTTCAATCCAGAACCTTATCCCCGAGAATGAATTAACCTGACGTTTTAACGGAAATACCAAATAATCATCGTGCATAGGCATAATTTGGACGGGGCACACGGCGCACTACACCCAGCCCAGCTGCCTGGAAACATAATCCTTTACTCCGGTGTCCTGTTTCCCACGCATCCCCCACCCTCAACTTCCCCTTAACGTCGTTTACACACACACACACACATATATATTTATATATATATATATATATATATATATATATATATATATATATATATATATATATATATATATATATATATATATATATATATATATATATATATATATATATATATATATATATATATATATATATATATATATATATATATATATATATATATATATATATATATATATATATATATATATATATATATATATATATATATATATATATATATATATATATATATATATATATATATATATATATATATATATATATATATATATATACTAGCTGACCCGGCAACGCTTCGCTATTGCTAAATTCGAGTACATAAATAAACCCAATATATATTCAACAAATACAATTAAAGTTCAATAACAATTCGTTTATTTATTGGATTAAATGCCATGTGTATGGATGCAAAAATGTGTGTCTATATCTATAAAACAAAGTTTCAATCCAAGCAAACTCGCTGTGAATTATAAACTTGAATACATATTACTAATGTAATTGAAAAACTATTTTTTGAATATTTTATATGAAATTTAATAATCAAATAAACAATATTATATCACATTTGCACAAAACATTCATTATATTAGAGAAACAAAAATCTTGATTTTGTTGTCCATGAAATTCACATCAGAGCCAATAAAGTAAGTTTCTACGATCGTGATTTCGGTACTGCGAGTCCGCTGGCGTGGAAAAGTAATATAGATTATAATACTACATAAGCCTCCCTTCCCGACTTCCACAACTCTATCCCTCGCCGCTCTGCGCCATTGACCTCCTGCCACTCGTTTAATGTCATCAGACCATCTTGCTTGTGATCTGCCAGAATTCGTGTAGCTGCTTCTCTTTCGCCACTCCAGGCCAGAAGATCTTATCATCCGTTGTCCTTGCTTTATGACCGATCCCATTCCATTTAAACATTAGTTATTTTATACGCTGCATCGGCAACTTTGGTCCGATCTTTGATTCATCAATTTTGGGCCCTGGAATTAAAAAAAAAAAAATTAATTGCCATAAGGCGGACACCGAAGAGGCGCATAAGGCAAAATTTAAATTTCCATACAATTAATGAATTACAACTGTTGTTCACTTGTTTGCTGAAGATATTCTTCATATAAAAGGCAGTTCATGCTATATGCATAATAATAATAATAATAATAATTAGGCTAATTTGTCAAATTAATTAAATTAATCAGATTTTAAAGGTTGGTCATGTTAGAAGTCGGGGGAATCGACATGCGTGTATGACTCGTTGTATGAATGGGGAGGAAGTTAGAGAGGTTTGCCAGGATAGAGTAGTGTTATTGTCCATTCTCTCTGCCTACCCCTGCGGGGAAACAGCGTGATGGTTTGTTTGTTTGTTTAATTTGTATAATCGCCGTTTTCGTGAATAGCTCACCTCAAGGGCGCTTTGACAATGTTTTTAGTCATGAAAGGTGCATGTGACAACAGCGAAATCACGATCGTAGAAACTTACTTTATTGGCTCTGATGTGAATTTCATGGACAACAAAATCAAGAGTTTTGTTTCTCTAAACATATGAATGTTTTGTGCAAATGTGATATAATATTGTTTATTGATATACAGACAACCGTTGTTAACATTTTATGCGATATTTTGAAAAGGTGGGTTTTTAGGTGAGATTTAAAATCTGTCGGATTGTCAATGCATCTGAGGCGTGCAGGAAGCATATTTCAGGCGGACGGACCTGCTACTGTGAAAGCCCGAGCAACACAAAATTCAGATATATTGGTGGCGCGTTTGGGAGTGTGCTTAATTATTGTCTATAAACTGTAAATTTAAAAACCTTACCTGAAATTAATAATGGAATTTTCATATATGAATGAAAACTACTAAAAGTAGCTTATGTGTAATGTGAAAATAAGCCGGTTCTCATTCGCCACTCCAGGGTACATCTAATTCACTGATCATCCGTTGTTTGACTGATCTAATTCCATTTTAACGAAGTTATTTTGCACGCTGCATTGGTAATTTTCGTCCCATCTCTGATCTGTTACTTTATTTTCCTAGAAATAAACGGAAAGTCATAAGAATTGTGTCATTCATTCATATTGTAATTCATATTGTATATCATTAGAACTTTCTTACCGTTGCTGTGGTAATGTAACAATTTCCCTGACCAAAGTATGCGTATAAAGAAAACGGCAAAATAGAATAAACTGAAAATATATTTATGAATTAGAAATATAAATATTATATTATACTTACGGAAGCAAGTTTCTTCACATTCTTTTAGAGAGCCTCGACGTCCAATATTTTATATTTTCGATATCATCCTTTGAAATAACCTGAAAGCAATTTAATTATCATTGAATATTTTAAATCCCATAAACTTCATAACCTAAAAGTATATGTATGATATGACACGAACGATATATAATTTCTCCTCTTTTTGATATAATTTAGAACTATAACTTTGAAATATGTAATGCGGAAATATAATATGTATTCATTTCAACGGCAAAATAGAATAACCTGAAGATATATATGAATTAGAAATATAAATATACTTACAAAATATTACGACGCACAAATTACGTTTTGACAATCAGAGACCACATGACCAATCGAACGGCTAGAATTCTAGAAAACAAATGAAAATATGTTCACAAACGTTCAAGCAAGAAATATTTATTATCATTTCAAAATGGAAATTATAATAATATATAACTCACCGCTCAATTGATGTATCATTTAATCTTCCAATATTAATTATTGGAAGATTATCATTAAGTAATCACCGTCGAACGTAAGAGAAACGAATAAGTTTCAGCCACACGAAAAAATAAAAGTTCGTTCATAACCTCAAAATGACACTCGCGTAAAAATTATACTCGCCAAAATTTAGAAGCATTATTACCTGTCTGCATTAATGTACATCAAAATAACGCCTATAAAATAGACTGTACCAATTAAACAACCAATTATTTTAGTACGTAATAAGTAAAACGTATTAAGTATTATACATCCCAAAGTAAAACGCAATATATTGGACTGTCAGAAAGCAAAACACATTGTTGCCACTACACAAAATTACATGGAGACTGAATTCTCTCCAGACCATGTCAAACGAATATAGACTCAAAAGATTGATACTCAGGTGATACGAACATTAAGGTCTATATTCGCTTGCACTACGAAAATTTTCAATTAATTGATTAATTTATAAAGTTAATTAGAGCTCGATTAATAACAAAAATATGCCTATGACGACCGCCAAATTCCACTTAATCCATTCTCCAAGTTTCAGAAGGATCTGTTGAGGAATCACCGAGAAAGAAGGAGACACACTGATGGGATAATAAAATGATTTTACTGAAATCTCTTGGACTGACCAGTCTGTCGATGCCAGCGAGCCTGGCGAAACCGGTCGCTGTCTAAATAAAGAGAAAAGTGGAAGTAGTTAAAAACATCGTTTTATTTAATTATTATATATATAAATAGTCTATATACTTCAAGGAAGAGATTCCAGGTAAATATTAGGACTAAGCAAATCGTACGGTAAAAGCGACTCTCAACAAGGCACTCTGTTATAAATCAAATCGGATATTTCTCCTTTAAAAGCTTTATCAATTCATCCTCTTTGAGCATTCCATAAAATTCTTGAAAAATTCGAAAAGAAAAATATTTGAAATGAATTTTCAAAGAAAATCGAATTTTGTATTCAAAACATTCGAAATTTGCCTTTTTGTGGCACAAGGTCTTTGCTTTTCATATTTGCTTTCATCGTCAGTCTTCGATGAAGCCATTAATGGCATTACGGTATACCTACCCTTTTATAGCGGAGATTTCCAAATAACTCCTAGTCATTTCTGCAGAGATCACGCTTCGAATAATAATAAGTCCTGCGCCATTCTTAACATGATACGAGATATTCACATCCATGTCCATGTCCATGCATTGGGTTAAAGATTTTTATTCTTAACTAAAATTTCCAAAACGACACATCAAAACACTCGCAGGCTTAAATTTAACTCACGGCGTACAATCTCATTCGGTTGGCTAAAATTTTATGAACGATAAAATTCTACAACAGATGGTCTTGATGAAATTCTCAGCTAAAATGTGGATTCGTTATACAAAACAACGTATTTTAGTAACGGTTGTTTGGAAAACATAAAACATTTTATTGTCCCTAAATTTATAATTATTGAAAAATTTAACGACTCATGAATGTGTTGTTATTTCATATTTTTGAAATTCGCGTACACATTTTGAATTTTTATAGCTTATTCCTATCTGTATGCTCGCAATTTATGTTACCAATAGGGCGCAGTGGATGTCCACTATGTACAATAAACTGAATGTGTGTATTATCTCTCTATAGATAGTCATAGAATCCCTCGTAAAGAAACGATCTCAATAATTCTTTTCCCAGATGGCTGGGGCATCGAAGACCGATTAGCAGGACGCGTGTTTGACTTCTCTGATACAACATTCTCAACCTTAATAACCTCTTAAAGACACAAAGGGATGGCTAGAACAAATTAACAGAGATGACAGAACGTCGTTATTTGGCGGCAGTGCGTCGCCGCGCGCCATGCAGCCTCTCCGTGTGTAGACACGACGACGGTAATTAGTTCGGCTTAGTAATTTCTATTAAATTTAAATGTAATTAACCGGTAACGCACGGAATTATGGGTTAATTGAGTAAGGGGGAGTCTTGAGTCTTGGAGGAATCGATTGAGAGAAGTTGAGTTCGAGGGGTAGCATGAACACGCCCGAACACACAAGTAGGTACCCAAATAATACAATCATTTATCCATAACCGAAGTGTTGCTTATTGCCAAATATGCTTCTTATAGCCACAGCAATGAAACTTCAACAATGTTCATAATTACTAATAATTGCCATTTTTCTGAATTCAATATTTTTTTTTATTTTTGACTACGCTGGTTCGGTCACGCCTAAAGTCTGGGTGATAAAATATTAGTGAACCTATTACTTAACATTGTATTGCAAGTATTTAATTATTTTCGTTGAATTCAACATTGAAAAGTACCTATATTTCACCCACAAATCAAAACGTGTTTTCAATGTATTTTTTATGTCTCCCGGGAAACATTAAATAATTAACACCGCGTTAGCATGTAATAGGAAGTTGATTAAATACTGATGTGTGGCGTGATCACTTTTGTCGTTAGCCACGACCGGACCGAAGATAATGAACCGCCCGCCACGGCCGCGCTGAGGGCTGGCGCATGGCGGCTGTTTATGACTCCGGTAGGGGCAGGGGCACAATCACACTCCCACCGAATGCGAATTGGATTTCAAATAAGACTGATTGACTTTTTATGTCATTATTCTGGATACAAGGGTGACTCCCCACATTCGGAATTGATTTTTCATTTTCGAGACGTCATAGTAGCGATATTGGTTCGTTAATACCTATTAAGATAATATACCTTCTTATTGCACCATAATTTTATTTTTAATTTTACTGTAATGTTCTGGTATGCATGTTAAGAAAAAAAAAGTAGTGCACAAGTGAGTATGGATAATGTAGGTCGAAAGTATGACGTATGTAGTAATGAAATTATATATGTATGTAATATGTATGGTTTGCCTTAGCGATTTTGGTTTCTTATATGTCGCGTACAAAAAGGCCGCCTTATTCGAGCGTTCCACTTCTCTTCAAGGTCACAATAATACGTCTCGGGCCAAACACGATCTTCTGCTACATTTAACTTAATTGAAATATACGATATCTTCTTTTTATCTGTTTTTCCTAACCTCTCATATTTCATCGCAATTCCAGATTCCAGGCCCAAGGCGCGGCCGCGTCTGCCACGGCCGGGCTACTTCCACTTTCATTACTTGGCAATGTTAACTGTATAATAATTTAATCCAGATTTTTCTTCACAGCGAAAGCTAGAAAACTTTCAGTTACAAACTTTGCCCACAGAAAAAATACACAAGTTTTATTATGTTTATCGAATACTCCACCGCCCGCCACTCTTCTCTTTCCAACCTCGGCGCTAGTTTTTGTTGCGTTTATCTACCATTTATCTTTCAGATTTGTTTTTCAATTGTGCATTCTTATGCATTATCGAATAAAAGTTCACATTAATAATTAGGTCTAAGGCTTCAATACTTAGTCCTGAAATTTGGTATTTTCAAGTAATATTAACATTTTTAGGGAATAACATCGTGCATGTCGCAATTAACTCTAGATAATTAAACTCATTTTCGAGTTACACAGTCACTAAACATTAGTCATTTTGACTCACAAAATGATACCATAATAATGTTCTTGAAATGACATTTATTAATCAAAAAAGGAGGTAGCATGAAAGGCCCTATGTTATAATATGGTCCCTTAAAAGGTATATGACACATTAAATAAGCTAATCTTGGTAATCAAAGCAGACGGGAATGGAGTGTTCGACAAAAATGGCCTTCCTGCAGGAGTGACATGACACTTTAGTTATCGTGTACTTCTGGTATGCCCAAACTGCGCACGTTTTTCTTTTTCAGAATATCATTGATACTGGCCATGATATTATTTTTCAAAGTTATAATATTGTACCGTTCCCGCAACCACGACTCGATGAGATCCTTGGCCAAATGTTTGCATGAATGCTCTGCGTTTCGGCGGTTTTTGTCGTTGCCGTACCATGTTAGAAACGTAAATGACACATTGAATATGCATAAATTCAGAATTAGAAGTTATTAAATATGAATGAGGCGATAGCATCTTAGCAGGAAGTCAAATCTCTCAGCCTCAGTCGGGCGGGGGAGTTCCGGGTATAGGGTATACCTAAACAGCGAATGGTGACGGCCGAGTCGCCTGCAAGACTAACCTTTAGCGTTCTAAGATATATTAGTTGAACTAAAAATATAGTAGCAAACACTGCTAGTCATTCATTGCACCGCATATACTACATATAAATATAGCAATTACAAATTTATTCAAATGGTTGAAGCAACTAAAATTATTTGCAGAATATGTTTGTGATTCTCGCCACAGTTACGGGAAAGTTTCGTCCACAACAAACGAAGGATTAATACTTTAACATCAATAAAAGCCACAGTTATCCCAAACAAAATTGGTTTGCGAAACATCTCTCGCAACTTTTGTAGCGAGCAATTTTACATACGGACTAATATTGCGGCCGCGGCCGGCGGGAAGGAATCCCGCGCGTGGCCCAGAGCTGCGCGCCTTCACCCCCACACTGCTAGTCGTATCTTTCGTCGTAGTTTTTGGAGGAAGGCCGATTGTGGAATTATTCCCCATGAGATTACTTTATTTATCCACAATAGTGATCAAGTATCAATTGTACATTTTTGATTAAGTCGTTTCAGTATCTATTAATCTAAAATAAAATAATTAATATGAATGAAAACATCTGTTACCTAAATTTTAATTATTTAAACATTTGATAATGCCTTAGAAAGGCGAAACGCGTCATTTCTTCTGAAAAACAAAATTTTGCATTCGTATTAATTATGTAGTATGAAATTTTACCTAATTTGTTCATGAAAATAAAATAAAGTAAGGTACTCCATTCTCCACTATTGTAGTAATGCAGGTTTATATGCATACTTGTATATTATGTTTTTTCCTAATTTAATTTGAGTAGGTACACGCCAAGATCCTCCATAGAACGAACATCTCCAAATTCAAAGGAACATTAATTTTCATCAGACTGTTTCACTATCTATCGTACGATTTTATTTTCAACTATCGCACGTTCTGTATGTAGTGAAAAATTGCTTCCAAAGGTTCTTTATATATGTAGGTAAAGCACTAGAGGCAATCGAGGTTTGGATTCATAAAAAAATGACCAGAAGTCCTGCAAGAGCCGCTTGCATATGAGAGGATCTAAATACTTATTGAGACGAGTAATAATGAAAGACATAGGTAGTACACATGACTATACTCCAAAACACCAATGATCGAGCTGGACTTGCAAAGAAAACATCTCGCGTGGCTGACAATAAGTATAGAGAGGCGTTCCTCCCTAGTTGATAGGCAAGAACGGATAGTAGATTGCGAGATTGCTAAGTAGTATATGTGTACGAATGCTATAGTTTATATAACACGTAGCAGATAATTTCAAAATATTGCACTGATTCTAAACCAGCGTATATAAGCCAGAGAGACCCTCTTCGCGCAGAGTGGCGAATGGGTCGGGTCTTGCGTTCGGGGTGTTCCCCGCCCGCCACACCAAGTTTGAGCGGAAAAGGAAGAACAGCGTAAGAAAGCATTACATGCCAAGTATAAACAATAATAAATAACTCCCATCGGAGGTTTCGGAATACGCTCCGCTTATCAACATCACCCCGGGCTATCAGTTGGCGGCGTTCCCTCAAGACTGCTTGCTGGCTCTGTGTGTAGGTACAGTATGCGCTCGGTATTGGCAGAGAAACTATTCATAATTTTACCCCAACAGCGTATTAAATTACTTGCTTAACTTTTCGGATCTGTTTGTATTAACTTAATATTCGAAATGTATTACTTTGTACGCAATTCACAAGTATCCATCCATCACTCTGACCTTCATTATCAAATTCCTCGCTAACACAAATTGTTTCTGGATTATCATATTATTAACACATATTTTTTAGGAAATGTAAATTTTCGCCGTAAGATGTGTATACTTATACAACATATAATAAAGAAGATAACTTAGCACGATTACATTAATCGTTTATGTGTCATCGTGCAATTCATCATTGTATAAGTATCCACTAAGTTAAGAGTATTCCAGTAAAACCTGATGTAAATAGTGATTGTAATCCAATGTAATAATTTATAAATGCTTATACTTAAAGTATCTTAAATAGTGGCCTTTTAAAATAAAAAAGCCAAGCCCTGTGAAGGTCGCGGTAATATTTCTCTCGTGATAAACGGTCGGTATTTGTGGAACCTTTTTTTTACGATAAACACCCCTTTGATATTTTAGCACTGACCGCGCCAGAGATAAATCAAAAGAGACCTTTCAAAATCTTATTTGTGTACCGAAATTTTATAGACTGGACTTTTAGCGGGCTGAGTATTTTTCAGGCCAACGTGGTTCCTAACTTTGTTACAGAAGTAAGCATTTAAACGTATTAAGAAATATGAATAAACGAATTCTTACTATTTTAATTTATAGAAAAAAATCTTGAATGTCTAACTAACAGAAAGAAGGCATGGGAGATGGGTACCGTTCTCTATCGTGACCAACTTCTCCAGCTCCCCCACATTCTTCCCGGTGGGCAATGCACGCAGGAATTTTTCTGATACTGATTCGGCCCAGGTATTATTAGTCGCTGTTTCGAGCCACTGATAGAGAACGCCAAGAAAATTCTATAATCAAACCATTCCTATTATCAGCATATTCCCTCATCTGGCCTAAAATCAGTCGCAGGCTTTCGTAAATCACTTAAATAACCGTCTCGTCGATTACCAGCTCCGATATAATGCTGACTAGATTTTTTTAGTGATAGAATTAAGGTTATGTTAGGTTTAGTTAAATAAACACCTCTAGCGCCAGTTTACTCTCGGGGTGGCCTGAGTTAACCAGAAACAGTTAACGAAATTTTATAACTCTACTAGACTAAACTAGTAACAGTAATAAACTTTTACACATGTAAAGTCCTACCACTTTAATACGACATTTATTATGTACTACTGGAGAATACTATTAGAATTTATTTTTTATTCAATCTAACATACATTGAAACACCATTTCGTTAGTTAAATTTACCTCAAATCGTTAGGAAAATAGTAAAATGCTTATGTTGAAAAACGTTTTGTGATCATGACGTGATAATTTAATTATTTTATGAGTGCACCATTACAATATACCAACACAAACTAATCAAGTTGTTATTTCGAAGGAATCATGCCCATTATTCGAGAAAAATTCTTTTCCCTAGATGTCAGTAAAGCATTCGACCGCGTCTGGCACACCGGCCTGTTATACAAAATGGGAAAAGCAAACATCCCACTGCCTATGATTCAACTCATAGCCAGCTTTCTGTCCAATCGCCTTTTCAGCGTTAAAATCAACAAGGCCAAATCCCTTGTACGCCCTATCAGAGCAGGAGTTCCCTAAGGTTCAGTAATGGCTCCTACTCTGTTCAACATCTACTGCAGTGATATCCCTCTTCCCCGAGATCAGAACACCCACATTGCCCAATTCGCTGACGATACGGGCATCATATCCAGTGCTAAAAGGCCGCTTCTCGCGACCCGCAGGGTGCAAAAACAGGCCGATGTGCTAGAGGTGTGGTGCAGAAACTGGCGCATTACCATCAACCCGAGTAAAAGCGCAGCGACCCTTTTCAGTAAAAGACACATTCCTCCAAACATTCCCAACATAAAAATGTTCGGCCAAGACGTTCCTTGGACCAAAACAATCAAATACCTTGGGGTTACCTTGGATTCTAAGCTGACATGGAGGCCACACATTACAAATAAAGTCAAAGCCGCGTCAAAAGCAATCTCAGCCCTCTACCCAATGTTAGCTAGAAACAATAAACCAAGCATCGACAATAAACTCCTGATATACAAAACGGTTATAAGGCCGATCTTCACTTATGCAGCCCCAATATGGGGCTATACAGCTTCGAGTCACATACAAAAACTCCAAATCCTGCAAAATAAGGCTATCCGTTTATCGCTTGTTGCGCCTTCATGGACCAGGATTACACAACTGCACCTAGAATCGGGAATTCCGATGATAGATGAATTCATTCTGAAACTTGTCGAACGTTTTTACAAATAATAATAATAATAATAATATGCTAACTTTTAAAGCGCCGTTTTTGTGATGTAATCACCTCAAGGGCGCATTAAGACGTGTTTTAAATCTAAAAATCTAAATGTGACCGCTTAAAAAACGATCGGTTTAAAAGTATAGTAGAACAAAGTATAAATGTTTAAATTGGGTATGAAATATGAAAAAGATGGGTTTTCAATTTAGATCTGAAATCTTTCGGATCATTTATGCATCTAAGGTGTGAAGGGAGATCGTTCCAAGCTGATGGACCGGCTACCGCGAACGCTCGATCCCCGAAATTTGTACTGGGGCAACGCTTCGGCTCAACTAATCTTCCTATTGCTGAGGAGTTTGCCGAGCGAAGTGTGGATTTCCGTGAATTTAGGTTGTCCGTTATACAGAGTTCAGATATATAACTTGGTGCCATTCCATGTAGCGCTTTGAAGACTGTCCAGCAGAGTTTATACTGGATTCTTTCTGGACTTTTAAGCCAGTGAAGTTCTTTGAGATGTTGTGTTATATGTGACTTTTTTGGAATGCCTTTAATGAGCCTTGCTGCTGCATTGAACGCAGATTGAAGTTTGTTTATTTGTTGTTTTGGAATGTTTGCATAAATTCCATTACAATAATCAAGTCGTGACACAACGAAGGAATTTACAAGAGTTTTGAAAGTGTCATGGGGAATACTCCTTTTGACGGATTTTAATCGTCTTAGGTGGAAGAAACTAGCGCTGACCGTGTTATTAATTTGGGATTTTAGAGACAGATTTGCGTCAAGATAAACACCAAGTAGCTTTGTTGAGTTTTTGGGAACAAAGGACTCCCTTCATATCCCAACCCCACAATAAAAGACCTCTCAAATTACGACCCAAACACTTTCAGCCGCCACAAGCGCCCAAAATCGATTCTCCTTCAGAGGAACACTCCGGGCCACACAAATCATGCCCCCGAATAAACTAACAACCCACCAAATCACCTTCCAACAATGTTCCCATCAGACGTAAGAGGAATAGCCACATGAGCTGAACCTCTGTAAGCCAGAAGATCCAAGTCCAAGTCCAAGTCGAGAAAAACATATTTTGCTGGTAAAATTCAATAAATTTATAAATATGAGCAGTTTTCCAACAAGACGGATTTAAGATATGATTTTTATATAATGAATCCAGTTTAAGATTCATTCATTATAGAAGTCCAGTCTATAATGAATGAATCCTATACTTCGTATTATGATTTTTTTTATATACAGTTACATGTTTAACTGAGTTATGTTTTTTGACATTCGTTTATTTATCTAACAGCTGCCAACAAAAAGACTTCATTTAATGGGCGGACAGTAACAGTTCTGATATATTTACTGACATGGCTGGGAACTTCTGTTTAGGTATTCTTGCGCACTAAAACCATAAAATCTCATTAATTGGTGCATCCTGTATTAAAATAACAAAATCCAATGAAATTGAATGATTTTCATATTTTTAGAAGGATGAAAACACATCCTTGAGATAATTTTGTTGTGAAGCGGAAATGAGCAAGGCAGATTGAAATATTGTTCTAAATGAATGCTATACATGGGATTCACATACATTTGTTTTATTCACACAGTTTCTCGTACATCTTTATTGTTTTGTTTTGTGAGTAAAAATACAAACGAGGAAGAACACAACTTGCCGACATATTTGCTCGTAGCATAATAATAATGAGTATTCTCTATCAGTGGACTACTACTCCGTACTGTAAGTAAGGTCTTCTATGTGAATCGTTGTTGGGTACCTATTTTAAGAGTTTGTTACAACCTAAATTGAGAGATTACCGCAGGATTTTGATAGTTCAAATTCACATTCCACGACAGTTGAATAAAACGCTATTATAATAGTTTAACTTATTGAACGCTAAGGCATGAACACTGTGGAATTCCATAGTAATTTAGTTAGGAAATTGAAAATAACTTTGTTTAATCCACAAAATATTTTTTAAAAATATTAAAAAACACGACATGTTTCGGACGATACCTCCATCTTCAGGTGTAAACATATAATAAAAACTAACCAAAGTAAGGCTAATATAAAAATAACATACTATTTTATCTGAGATGGCCAACCATTGTATTGAATTTGACCATAGTTTCGATAAAAATGACACCTTTTTTTATTTTTATATATATATACTTAGCAAAAAAGGTGGAATATATATATATATATATATATATATATATATATATATATATATATATATATATATATATATATATATATATATATATATATATATATATTGTACGGGACAGGAAGTGCTCTGCCTCGAAACACTAATTATTTATTTAGGTGCCGACTGCTGCTTGCTTCACGAGATGTTGCTTCTTCCGGAAAACGGCGTAATGATACACTGGGTAGTGCAAATCGGTGCGGACTCCGGGGAAGTGGTGGCCAAGGTCCAAATAAAAGCAAACTGTATATGAAATGGCGACGGTAGCAGGCTGATACGGGCGAGTCTTGAGAAAGACTCTCGAAGTGCGTGAACGTGATGTAACTCGGGCGACTGAAGAACGATCTCTGTTTGGTCGGAGAGTCGGCACGGCTTTTATCTCGCGCGGCCGTCTCACAGCGCCGCCTCGCAGACGGAGGCTGCGCCGCGGGCCGGTCCGCGGACAAATTGCGCAACTCTCCGAGTTTCACGTTACGTAACACGCACCTCCAGTCTTTCTCGCCTCGCCCTGTCGCTATCTAACGCCTGCGACCGTCTTATTTATTTAATCTAGATACAATATATATTCATACATATTCCTACGAATAAATCTCGAGATTCGGACATACGGGGCGGGAGTAACATAAATTCGTAAGCCCGTGGCGGGAGCGACCGAAATTTCGCGGCCGTCGAAGCGAATGGGAGAATCTCCAGCTGTGACCCTAGAGATTCTCCATCTCGCTCGGCTCGCTCGGTCCGCCGGCCCGCTCTACGAATGTACGAACAGTTACTTTCTCCCCATAGACATCTCATCGCAGGTTTCTTAATATGTTTATTAAAGTAAATGATATCTTAATACTAAATTCGGCGGCGGGGCGTCGAATGCCGCGAGCTGTCCGTTACACTCCCCCCGTGCAGCTCCGCTGTACTACTCGAAGGACATCTCGGGGGCGTCGGAGTCCTCGACGGCCGGATCCTCTTCTTCTGGATGGCACGGGGGGTGGTCCGGAGGGCCCCGCGCTCGAGGTCGCGGAGGCGGCCGGCAACGGGGCCGCGCCGGGGACCGCAAAGGTCGCGGGCGCGCGTTTAGCGGCGCCGGTTGGCGCCGGGCTCGGCGGCGGGCGTCGAGACGCCGCCGCAGGGTGGGAGGTCAGGTTGGTCGTCCGGGAGGTCCGCGTGGGGCCCTCCGCGACTTGCAATAGTGCGACCCGGGTAGTTGGTCGCACATAGGTGCCGGTGCTCGTCCGCACCGTCACCTTTCGGGTTTGGCCATCGGTTGCAGGCTCGGCCGCGACCACTCGCCCGCGCGGCCAGGAGTTGCGCGGCAGGGCGGGGTCGGTCAGCAGCACCAAGTCCCCGGGCTGCAAGGGAGGCTGCGGGTGGCGCCATTTTTGCCGGACGGCGATCGTCGGCACATACTCATGGGGCCACTGGCGCCAGAGCATGTCGGCTAGCTGCAGGCTGGTCATACGTTCCTGGGGATCTCGCTCCTGGGCTGTCAGCGTGATCCGCATAGCTCTCGCGGGGAGCTCCCATGCTCCCCCCATCTGGGGAGCCGTCGCAAGTGTGAGACGCAACTCTATATTTCGCTCGGTTGTGCAATCGCGAACCCGCGGGTCACGATTCGGGTTCGCAGCCAACTCGCGGCTTGTAAGGCGCGCGGCGTTAGGTGCGGGCGTCCTTCTCCGCGTCACGTTAGGTCCCGGATTGGTGCTCCGGGAGGTCACAGGTCCTAGGCGCGTGACGTGAGTCGTGAGGCGTATGTACCTCAGCCTCCATGCTGCGGTCCAGATGCAGCGGTTGATCTCTCGCAGATCATCCTCTCGTTCGGGCCAGGATCCTACGGCGCTTGTCCGCAGTCCTAGCGCGTCGTCGGCAGAAATTATTTTCTGCGGATATGTCTCCCACGGCCGATCGCTCATCAGTCGCGCGAGAAGGCTGGGGCCGCCAATCCATGTATCGGTTGGCGCGTGAAGCGCTTTCGGGGTCGCCCACCTTCTGCTGTCTGCGGTCGCGAACTCGTCAATCTCGATCCGCCAGTATTCGAGCGTCGTGCAGTAGGTACCGCTCATATGATGCGTCACACGCATAGCGCTCTCCCTTATCGCTATGGCGGCCAATCGTAAGCGCCCGGCGTCTGGAACGTCGGTGACGTCACAGCTGCAAAGGCGGCCGCATACACGGTCGTCAAGACAAGTTATTTTCCTGGCGATCCGCGGTTCAATTACGCGGCTGGCGATCATGGCTGATGTGGTCGGCGAGAAATCTGCAGCAGTCAGCACAGCAGTCGGCGGGTGCGACGAGAAGTTCGTTGGCGGCCCAGAAACAGCGGAGATGGCGGGCCGGCGGGTACGGCCGGCGTCAGCGAGCTCGGTGATGACGCAATTTACGTCACTCAGATCGCGAGTGCGATCTACAGAGGCGGTGGCATGCGGCCAACGGTTCGGTGACGAGCTGTCGTCTGCATGGCGATCGCGGCTGCGGCGATCGTAGGCGAGGCCCGGGAGGCGGCCGCGCGCACGCTCGGAGAGCGGGGCCGCCTTCGCGGCGGCCGGCGGGATAGCGGCGGGGCCGCTAACTCTCTGGGGCGCGATTATCCCGTCAGTGGGTGGCAGCGGGCGCGAGAGTGGCAGTAGCTCGGTCGTTGCGGTGACCTGCGGGATGTCTCCTGACATCTGTGCATATGGCGGGCTGTGTAGAGGCTGCATAGTGGCAGCGGGGGCCGCGCACTCAGCCGAGGTCGCGGTAACGATCGGCGAGGCAGCGGCAGGATTCAGTATTGAGCGCTCGGAGGGCACCAATACCTCGCGACCTCCCTCCGTCGGGAGGAAGTCTAGTCTCGGAGGGTCCGCAGCTATAGCGGGGGCCGCGCACTCAGCCGAGATCGCGGTAACGATCTGCGAGGCAGCGGCAGGATGCAATATTAAGCGCTCGGAGGGCGCCAATGCATCGAGACCTCCCTCCGTCGGGAGGGAGTCTAGTCTCGGAGGTTCCGCAGCTATAGCGGGGGCCGCGCACTCAGCCGAGATCGCGGTAACGATCTGCGAGGCAGCGGCAGGATGCAATATTAAGCGCTCGGAGGGCGCCAATGCATCGAGACCTCCCTCCGTCGGGAGGGAGTCTAGTCTCGGAGGTTCCGCAGCTATAGCGGGGGCTGCAATCTCAGCCAAGGTCGGGATAACGATTTGCGAGGCAGCGACAGGAGGGCATATTGAGCGCTCAGAGGGCGCTAATACATCGCAACCTCCCTCCGTCGGGAGGAAGTCTATCGCCGGAGGTGTCTCATCCTCCGGGATGACGTCTGTTTCTGGTTCGGCGAACGCGGCACACGTCATCTCGTTCTCGATGTAAGTTCCCGCCGTCGTGTCGCCCGGCGGTATGTTTCGCTGGCGGCCGGCAGAGTCCGCTAGCGTCGGTCTGTCGCAACAGGCCGATCGTACATCGGTTTCGCGCATGCGCACCGAGTACGTGCTCTTATCACAGAGAGGCGCCGGTCTGGCGGCGGGAATCGCGGCCGTCTTGGTTTTGGCGCGCTTTCTCTCGTTTGCGAGATTGACGACGAGATTGACGTTTGCGAGATTGACGTCTCGGTCGTAAGCGGAGTCGTGGAGTCCTCGCGACGTACTGCACTGCACCGGGCCCTGCAGGCCGTGCCTCGGAGTCTTGTCGCGAGTCTTCCCTCCGTTCGCGAGACGCAATTCATCTCGCGTTTCTCGGTCGTTAGCGGAGTCGTGGAGTCCTCGCGACGTACTGCACTGCACCGGGCCCTGCAGGCCGTGCCTCGGAGTCTTGTCGCGAGTCTTCCCTTCGCTCGGTCCCTCCTCACTCTGCATGGTTCCGGATGACAGAGGTCCGCCGCACGTTATCCATCCTAGGGTCGTGCGGCACCGTAGCCTTCCGCCTGGTCCCTGCTCCTCCTTCACCTCCCGGGTGATGATGAGATGGGCGTTATCCATCCCCACCAGTATACGAGGGGTCACCATGCGCCCGTCCGGCAGGAACTCGTCTGGAAAGGCTCGGTCGGAAACGGTGTGGGCCTCTAACGCGAACTCGCTTCCCTCTTTGTTGCGGAGTGTGAGGCTCACGTATCGTGAGTCATCGTCAGCGGTACACATCCCGACCGCGCCGTGCAGGTGGAGCTCTCTCGTGGGGCCGGTCGCCCCGATGCTCTCTGCGGTCGCGGCGTCTATCAGTGTCACGGTAGATCCTTCATCGAGCAAGGCGTGCACTGATAGATCTCCCTTGGGGCCGCTGACTCTCACTTCTGCCACCTTCATGAAGATGTTATCTTGCTCTCCGCGTTCGCGTGTACGTAGGAGTGCGCATGTGGCCACCGATCGCTCTTCAAAATGTAGCGACGCATGGTGATTTCCGCCGCAGTTTGCATAGCTGCATGTTTTGTCGCACGTCCCTCTGTGGAAACTTATACAGCGTGCACACGCGCCGGCTGACTGTATAATGCTCCACCTCAGGTCTACGTCACTTCGCGCGTATTCGGGGCACTCGCGGAGTTTGTGGGCCCCCGAGTGGCACATAACGCAATTAACTCTCGCGGATCGCGTCTCGCCCGCGCGCGGTCGGTTTGCGTAATCGACGGCGTTCTGCGGCGCGTTCGCGGCTCTCGCGGGGCGCTTGCGGGCCCTCTCGCTCCGGTTTGTTCTCTCCTCGCCGGCGGTCATCCCGAACGTCGCGAGCACTGTATCGCGCCGCGGATTCGAGGTCGCGGGGGCCCTCACGGGAAGGCCGCATTTCGACATGGCGTCCGCGAGACGCCCCAGATGCGCGGCGAAATGATGCACTGTCACAGGGCCCTCGGTGTCTGCATATTTCCCCAGCCAATCCATCCGCATCGCGAGAGGCAGCTTCGCTGTCAAGTCGTGCAGGACGGCCGGGTTCGACAGGTAGTCCACTGGGAGCAGCTTCAGGGACGCGACGAGGTTCTGGACCGTGGAGATGAAGTCCATCACTTGCGTGTTGGACGCATTTTCCGGAAGCACTGGCAGCCTCCGGACTCGTTCCATGAGCAGGTTGGCGATCGCGTGGGCATCTCCGTAGCGGCGGCCCAGAACGGCGATTATCTCCGGCACCTGCGCCGGCTGTAGGAGTAGCGCGGCCACAGCTTCCCGCGCTCGGCCTTTGAGCGCGCGCTGCAAGCGGATCAAGTTCTCCGCGTGCGTCAGGCCGCAGGTCTCCGTCGATTGCTGGTACTGTGCGAACCAGCTCGGCCACTCGATCGGATCGCCGCTGAAGATCGGGAGATCCTTTGCCATGGACTGCCGGGCCATCAGGGTCGCCATCTGCCCACTCTGGTCTGCGTAGTTGAGCGGCGGTGTACTGCCGCTCCGCGACCCCTGTATCGCCTCCGTCATCAGGGCCGCAAGACGGGCGATTGGGTCGGTCTCGCGAATTATCTCGCGCTCGTTCTGTGCCCCGCCGTGGGGCACGTAGGTCTCGCGGCCAGACACTGTATCGCGCCGTAGCGTGTGTGTGGCCGTCGTCGAGAACTCGGGAGCGTGATTCGCGGCGCGGCCTGCGCGCGAATCACTCTCGTATCGGGCGGTGTCCGGCCCAGGCGCCACGATCGCGGGCGCTTGCCACCTCTCCGGGTAGCTGGCTGGAACACCTCGGGCATCGGAGGGCTCGGCCCGCATGTAATGCGTCACTCCCTCCGGAAACTGGGTAGGAGCGCCTGTGTAGGACTGCGTTCCGACCGCGCACGGTCGCGAATCTTCCCACTGCGCTCCTCTCTGTGCGCCTGGTTGCGAGGACGCCGGAGGCTGTGGTCCCTCGCGGCCCGTCCTGGTCATCGTAGGCGCACCATCCGGAATTGCCGCAGGCTGCTGCCGCGGGTCCTGCCAATCCTTGTTCGGCAGGACTTCCGGGGTCGGGGGTCGTTCGGAGAGAGCGTGGATCAGCGACGCGATCTGTGCGGTGTGAGACTCGGCCGCCGAGACGAGCTGCGCTGCGTGTCGTTCGGCCGCCGCGGAGGCATCCAATCTCTGCGCCCGCAGCTCCTCCCGCAGCATGCGAATCGTATCCACGGAGGAGGGCTCCGAGTCCTCCTCATCTTCCTCGTCCTCTGAGTCTCGCGTCGGCCACGGTTTGGGGGTGCGCGGCGGCTTCGCGGCGCACAGCGGCGCGGCGGCGGCCCCACCGACCGAACGGTAGGCGACTTGAGAACTTTCCGCTGTCGGGCGGAATCTGTCCTCCGCGTAGGAGGGCCCTTCGAGGTCCACGACCTCCTGCATCCAGGCTGCAGACGTCTGGCCACTGGTGGGGACCCGGGAGTCGGGTCTGGGCTGCTCCGTGGCGATGACGGCGGCAGCAGGGGGCTGTAGGCCCGAAAGAGCAGCGTGCGTAGGAGGCGCCTGTAAAGGCGCGGCTACGGACGCGGCGGCGGCAGCTGAGGCTGCGGTGGAGGCTGCGGATGCAGCATCTTCGTGGGCAGCGGAAGGTCCAGTGCGTCCACTGGGCTCTCCTTTGCCGGAACGAAGCGAAGGCGACATCTCGTGCTGGCAAGGCTGATCCGGCGCGAAGGACCAAAATGTACGGGACAGGAAGTGCTCTGCCTCGAAACACTAATTATTTATTTAGGTGCCGACTGCTGCTTGCTTCACGAGATGTTGCTTCTTCCGGAAAACGGCGTAATGATACACTGGGTAGTGCAAATCGGTGCGGAGTCCGGGGAAGTGGTGGCCAAGGTCCAAATAAAAGCAAACTGTATATGAAATGGCGACGGTAGCAGGCTGATACGGGCGAGTCTTGAGAAAGACTCTCGAAGTGCGTGAACGTGATGTAACTCGGGCGACTGAAGAACGATCTCTGTTTGGTCGGAGAGTCGGCACGGCTTTTATCTCGCGCGGCCGTCTCACAGCGCCGCCTCGCAGACGGAGGCTGCGCCGCGAGTAGGTCCGCGGACAAATTGCGCAACTCTCCGAGTTTCACGTTACGTAACACGCACCTCCAGTCTTTCTCGCCTCGCCCTGTCGCTATCTAACGCCTGCGACCGTCTTATTTATTTAATCTAGATACAATATATATTCATACATATTCCTACGAATAAATCTCGAGATTCGGACATACGGGGCGGGAGTAACATAAATTCGTAAGCCCGTGGCGGGAGCGACCGAAATTTCGCGGCCGTCGAAGCGAATGGGAGAATCTCCAGCTGTGACCCTAGAGATTCTCCATCTCGCTCGGCTCGCTCGGTCCGCCGGCCCGCTCTACGAATGTACGAACAGTTACTTTCTCCCCATAGACATCTCATCGCAGGTTTCTTAATATGTTTATTAAAGTAAATGATATCTTAATACTAAATTCGGCGGCGGGGCGTCGAATGCCGCGAGCTGTCCGCTACATATATATATATATATGTATATATATATATATATATATATATATATATATATATATGTATATGTATGTATATATATAACATATATATGTATATATATATGTATATGTATATATATATATATATATATGTATATGTATATATATATATATATATATATATATATATATATATATATATATATATATATATATATATGTATATATATATATATATACTATATATATAATATATATATACAGTATATCGTATATATATATTCCACCTTTTTTGCTAAGTACGTATACTTATATAATACCTTTGTAGGTACTTATATATGCATATTTAGTAATACTTGTTCAATAACTTCCTTCTCTCGGGTTACGTATGAATAGGCCCTGACCAATCCTTATTATGTTGTAATTTCGTATCAGTCTAAAACGTATCTATGGACAGTAAAAAATCCTTCAAAGATGCTCGTATCGCATCTACCTTCGGATCCGAATCTCCCGACGATTTAAAAACAATGTTAGGATTACGGTTGAAGTACGCATTACAAATCATCTCAATGCTGATCAATGACAGACAAGAACGTGGGGGGACCGGGGCCGGGGGTAGCGCGGGACAGAAGTTCTTCACTAATAGTATTCTACATACTCTTTTGAGATTTTTTTGTTCAACCAGTGATGAAATTTCAGTGCCGACCGGTTTCAATACTCGATGTATCCTAATTAAGGCGACCACAAAAATGGAATTGTATTTTTTCAAAGATATTCTTTGTTGTAGGTATTTGCCCAACCTAAGCTAGCCCAGCTGTGCGGGGGGGGCACAAAGCTAGCCGTCTCGGTCAACATACGAGTACAAGCTAAGCGTACTTATCTCGAAATCGCTATTATTGGTGCGAGTTCTCATGAAACTGTAACTTCTAAATAGATACATTCTTGTGTTCATGCTACACGTTATAATTAAAATCAACTACTTTTTATTTCAAAACGAGAATATCACAGTACCTACCATAATTAGTCATTAGTAAACAATGATCAGTAGTTAAAAGAAAAAAAGTTTAAAATTCTATAGTTGTCCATTTACTATTAGCTCCACTTATGTATAGTACCATGCATTGGATAAGGTTAGTTCGTACATTTGAAAAGATTGTATCGAAATCTCAGTGACATAATTCATACCGATACCGTAAATTGTAATAATTGTAGTCGAGTGACGGGACTAGCCGCAGCCGCAGCACTAGAGTGCACCCCTGCCCCGCTCTCCTCTCGCGGAGGCGGTCACATCTGAAGGAGACGCCACGCATGATTGATATAATAATCGGTTGTATCTGCTGTTGTTCCTCTAATAGACTTTTCTGAAGAAGATTATCATAATTAATCAGAAAAATATCGATTGGAAATCATCGTCAGCCCATGACATAAGTCGATAAGCCGAGGGTATCTCTACTATCATATCAAAGCCATGAATGATAAAGGCGAAATGAACTATATATTTTATAAATAGTTTAAGTCAGCTCTTTCAACTTAATTTTGACTGGTCAATGAAGCCATGAGCAGGCAAATGCTTTCATCTTTGCGGTAATGGTAACCCATCTATTCAAAAACGATATAAGACTCCAAATGACCTTTTATTGTTATAATAGATAAAATAGATATATTAATGATGTATATTCAAACCCCAGCTTATCACTCCACATAGCGAAAGAATATTTTCTTGTACAAGACTTCCGAGGATAAAATAATGGACCTGTAGTTGAGTAGCCAATATAGACTGTAGAAATATATGTAACAATATTCAAATCTCTACGATAATCTTGTGTCTATTCCTCTGACTGTTTTGCTTCATCTATAACGTCTAATAGGAAGACCAGTTTTGGACATGACCTTTCGTAGACTTTTGTGTTCGTCATTTCTTGTTGGGAGTTCGTTCCAAATAAAAAGGATTAAATCATATCTCTGATAAGATAACTTTTATGATCTTAATTCTATGTGAATAGAAAAGATAATAGAAATAATTTGTCGTAACGAACGCAGTGTATAAAGGGAAATAATATAAAGTGGTGGTATTTAAAAACGTATTCCTTTTTATAAAGATTGTTTTCCATAATAAGAGGTGTGATTACTTCAGAAATATAAATTTTCATTCAATAACAAAGCAGCACACCCAATCTCTTGTTTAATCCCTTCCTCATTTTAAAAGAAAACATGCGACATCCCCATGTATCAGTTGTATCAGATTAAGTGCCTACTACGCATTAAAGAGGAAATGTAGGTAAATGCGTTTTCTTTAAAGTAATATACGATAAAATGAAGTGTCTCGCGAGTCTGTCTATTCTATGTCGGAACACGAGTGGCGGCGTGCGGCAGGTGACGAGCGAGCAGCCCACCACTCATTAATATAGATTGCGTGTACACAGGACACGTTTCCTAATGTAATACGTACAAAATTTACTTCGTTTATTTTGTGCAAACTTAAATAGCTTTATTTGAATAGCCATTTCATTAGATCCTCCCATCAATTCCCGCTAATTGATTTATTAGAACGACGTGGGCTGTCCCTCTATTCAATACGACTCGACTGGGTGATTGATGGAAGTTTCTCATTTCTGAGGGGCATTTGAATATGGATATTGAAAAAAAACAACGAATTTTCATCGTGACTCTAATGCATAATGTTATTTCGAAACCCGCGCTCATTAAAAAGTTAATTATTTCGGTATCTCATTTCACTCGATGATTAGTTTCGAATTCCTTACCGGGTCTTTAAGCCATTTTTAAAATGTGAATATTCTCTGTCAGAAATCATTTTAATTGAAATATTTTGCTTTGAGTTTAGTCTTCTAACAATCACTTGGCAACCTTGCGCTGGGTGCGCGATGATTAGAATGACTTTTCGGGTCTCCCTTTTATCTGTTTATTTACAAATATCATATTTTATACATTTATATTATTTTAGGTAAATTAATATTGTAATATGGAATGATACACAATTAAAAAACTAACAAAAGTCATCGAAATTTTATAAGAAAGGTAAATCAAGATTTATTTATTTGTTATTGCCTCTAGTCGGGCATTAATAGTATTGTTAACTGGAGTCACAGTAATCAAATCCAATTCAATGTCTCTAAGTGCGCTATGCTATCTTTCAGTAGAGCACCGAGAGCTGTGTATCATAGATACGCAATGAACAACCAGCAACCAGCATATGTATCTACGATGAAAGATCTCGGGATTATCTATGATAGTAGGCTGACTTTTCGTGCACATATCGAGAGGATTTGTGACATTGCACTGAGGATGTTATGCTTCGTCGTTCGGACAGGAAGACTTTTCAGAGATCCCAGTGTGCTCAGAATTCTATACAATGCATTGGTTCGGAGCAGACTCGAAAGTGGTTCTGTAACATGGAGTCCTCACGAGGCGATATATTCCGTCATGCCAGAGAGGGCTTAGAAAAAAATCCGAGTTATCTGTACATGAGGGAGTATGGTAGCTATCCGTGGCTCTTTCACACGGTATTTCTTTTGGGAATGCTCGGGACCAACTCTCTACAGCTTCGAAGAAATGGACATCTCACCACCCATTTCTTTAAATTTAACAGGGGATATTCCGAGAACTCGGTCATGCTGGAGGATGTAGGTCTTTTTGTTCCTGATAGATATCTCCGACAACGACAGCATAGATTGTTTTACCTACCGGCCGCCAAAACCAATCTGCCTCTGGTGACACCAGTGGGAAGAGCAATTAGCCTGCTGAACGCGGCTCCTTGGAGATCGACGTCTTTCATAAAGTTCAGATGACAAAAAACTTTACTTTGGAAAGTATCGTGTCATTCTGACGTATTAAGTTGTGTGTATATATAATAATACTAGCTGTACCCTGCCGGAGCACACATTTATAATATTATAAATTTCATAATACTTGTCAGTATACATACTTTTTGTTCTAAAACTAATCTCTTAGGCAAACGTTTTCCCTTCCTCAGTGAAGAAAGGTTTTGGTTTGTTCAAATAAAATATGTATCTGTTTTCAATATATTTTATTAATAATTTGAAATGTAATTTTCACATAATTAAAATAGCTGCACCTCAAAAGCAGACAGATGCGAATCAAAATATTGAGTTATTAAGTAGAGATAAAAACATAAGTATTTGTTTATTCTTGCCTTTATATCATTGAAACATATATATTGAGTTTTTATTTTTGGTTTTGTGTTAAAGTTATTTTCAAGTACTTCTCTACCTTCACCGAAGTAATATTAATTATATTATAATTTACCCCAACCCTTAATTTTTCTAAAATTAATATAAGGACAGACTGTTTGGCGGTTTAGTAGGTTTAGATGAGAATGCCCTCGCAAGGCGAAACAATATTGTCACTATTTTTTTCTATAATTAATGTAAACTTAATCCAAGTAAAACCACTAAACAATCGTGTTAACTATTACAAATTAAACTGATTTTATTGATTTATTATGCAATTATAATCATAGCAGAATATGCAAATTTTTCAGTAGGTTAAATAATACAAATGTTTTCTCAGGAGTTAGATTTACTTATTACAGTATTTTTTTTTGTCTCAGACCAAATATCAAAGGAACTTCAAACATTAAAGGTCAATTCACTCCCTCCATCGAGAGGCAAATTTTTAACAGGTACATGTTTCTATAAGTGTTCGTATTTAGTGCTTTTCATTTCACTTTCAGGTTTCCAAGTATTTGTGCAATTTGATATTTATGGGTCGTTTGTTAATGTACCAACAGCATGTGTATAATATAATATAATAGTTAACGCAACCTCCATTATGAGTACTTTTACGTGTTTATAGAAAATTGATCTAGTTTTGGATACTCCGTGGAATGGTGTCCATAGAGAATATAATATATACAACAATACAGAGTCATATTATAGTTGCACAACCACCGATCATATTACAATGCAGATTATAGAATACCAAATACTAGGTTGATGAAAAAAAAACGGTGTCCATATATTGTGGAAACATTACATATCGGGTATCTCGGTACTAAAACACATATTTAACTTTAGGATAATTTAATTTTATTGTTCATTGTTTTGGATAACATTAAAGCTCAGGTTTTACAATCCATTTAAAAGTGTTCATTGTCTCAACAAATACATAAATTTTATACACAGGGTGATGTTAGGATCTTCAAACACCCAAAAGTATTTGTAGAACCGACGATTTAAATATTTGTTATTTTTAATCATCTTTTAATACAGAATGAAATATCTTGACGTCTTACTAAGTGTTATATATAAATGTTAAATACGTACGAGTAGTAATAGCAATAGTGAAAAACAACATTTTATCTTAGTCGTGCGTATTATATTATATTATATTATATTAGCCGTGCGTATTATATTATATTATATTATATTAGTCGTGCGTATTTATGAATCGAAAATCGTGTTCACATTTCGATTTTTCCAACGTGATCCATGAAATATCTCTTGTTACAATTAGTAAAAGAACACTCCGTATATAAAGTATAAATATGTGAGACGCCTCCTCCCGGCTGGGACTGTCCGCCCTCAATTACTCCGAGTAATAAAATGTCAACAGGTAGAGAATAAATGATACATATCTCCCGCCTAATAACTTGAAAAAATAACTCGGGACCAAAAATAAAACCCAAATTGTTGCGTAGGCACCCCAATTAAATGGCCAGCCCCTGCTGTAAATAGAACCACCTTAACCTGCAGGGGCCCGCCTGGGTGCGCCTATATAGGCGGTGAGCGTGTTTTATTGTCTTACAATTTTAAAGGATCTAGCTTTGGGGACAGTACCAAATACGGTATGATATTTAAAATATTCTAATCCGTACATATTTTCCATATGACATAGAAGTGACGGAGGAATTCGCTCTATTCGCATGCTTAGCATAAGCGATTTTTCGACACACCTAGTTTAATCATAGTAAAATGATAGAGTAACCGCCTTTTTAAAATTAGTTCTAGTCTTCTTCTTATTTTTGTCCTGTCACCTCCGTTGTGCATAGGGCCTCAAGAAACCTTCTCCACTCGACTCTATCGCATGCCTGATGCCTTACATCATCCCAAGTGAGACCTGCTGCCTTAACATCGTCCTGCAGGGTTCTTCTCCAGGTGGCTCTAGGTCTGCCTCGCTTTCTCTTTCCCCCCATAGGGGATCAGTCTAGTGCACCCTGTAGTATTTCTCCAAAATGAAAGATAACAAATTAACCCCGGCACGCTCAAGTGTTGGATGAAAAAAAGAGAGGCCGAATATGGCAACCTGTGGGGTAGAAGGGACGGGCGAGATGGGACTTGGCATCCGAGTCCAGAAAAGCCGCTCATCTGCATTGGGCATCGTGTCTCCGTCTAATATCCTGAGATATGTATCTGTACCTGAGAGCCGTAAAGTTTTAAATTTTTTTGACTGAAAGCAATGCACGTTTAATGTTATCATGTATATCCAGCACACAGTATACAATACAGTAATAAGTAGCCGTGTACAAACAGCCATATTTTTTTTCTTTACTTAATATCGAGTTCAGAGCAATCGCACAGAATCAACTGGAAAATCTTCCAAAACTCATTTGATTCTATCAGCTCTGGTATTTACCCAACGGTTTGAACTCTCCTCTGGAAATTTTGCTCATATTTTTGATAAAAACGCTTATAACTCAACATTGATGCTAGGAGTTTGGATTATTTTTTGCATATTTCCATGGAAAACATCCCTGAAGTTATATGTTCGTTGTGTTTTTGGGTAACACCGTGTGATTTGGTAAACTCCTTCTCGACCGACGTTTCGGAGATCGTTGCAGTCTCCATCTTCAGGGTAATGAATGATCCCTGAAGTTTTCTATGGGTTTCATATCCGGGGATTGACAAAGCTCTTAAAAAAGTTTTTTTAAAGATCTATGGCAGTGCGCTCCATGTTCCATTAATGCGTATTGATATTTTTCAATTGTTTTGTCGAATATTGAGAAAACCTACCAAACACAGATATAGTTTTCTGAATTAAAAAACACAAAAGAATAGCTCCGATTTCTTGTAATGCCAAATTGCACCCATAACTTACCTACAGTTTAGTGGGTTAATATTTTATAATAATAATGAGCAAAAAAGGCGTTTAAATGTGCCAAGGGTACCTGGTGAAAAACTAAAAAGGACCACCAAAATGCTAGAAGATTGCTTATTGTAATTTAAAATTTCAATCGAAATATTCAATTAAACGAATGGTAGGGAAGTTTAACGGAATACTGAAGCTACACTCGGTGTCCATATCTTTTTTGCAACTGTTCTGTTATAAGTAAGTTGTTCCTGCAGAAGTATGTATCGATGATCCACCACCTGATCATCTCACCGCTAATGAAAAGGTATCGAGGATCTTGCGTGGACATTTTGTGGGATTTTAATGTTTATTGAAATACTTGTAAAGTAGATTTTCAAATCAAATCAGTTTATTTTCTCAAAAGATATTACAAATATTTTTTATATAATAGTTTAAAACATCTATTCAGAACAGGTAAAATATAATAAATATATAATACCAGGAACGCATGAGAGATGGTTCGACATTAGGAATACAAGATACTCTCCAAAGTCAAGAGTATTTGTCTTCTGAACGTACTTTCACGAATACGAAAGACATCGATCTCCGAAGCGATCATGTTCAGCAGGTTGATTGCTCTCCCCACCGGCATCACCAGAGGCAGGTTGGTTCTGCATGCTGGGAGATAAAACAGTCTGTGCTGACGCTGTCGAAGATAACCATCCGGAACATAAAGATGGATAGTCTCCAAGATGACGGAAACCTCAAAGAATCCCCTGATAAGTCTGAAGAAATGGGTAAGTATGCACCCATCGCTTCTTATCTGTAAACTATTGGTCCCCAGCATGCCCAAGAATAATGCAGTGGAATAAAGCCACTATTTCAGCCGATAAAGACAAGTTCTGGCATTCGAACTCTTCTTTCGCATTACCTTGCCTCTCTCAGTCGACCCCGCAACTGTCATTTTGAATCAATTTATTCAAAGACATAATCCAAGCGCCACCCGAAATCCAGCCAGTCGGTACCTACTCTTCTCGCAGGGTAGGTACACAATAAGTTGAGCCCCTTTGTATTTCTGGGCGCAGTAAAATTACAGGATATAACAATATTGTATAAATATCACGTCCATAAATTTAATTCAATGACCATAACGAATCTGCCTTTCTCGGAGTATTTTCTTAAGACTTAATTAACACTAATTACGTTATCTCCGAAAGAATAATATCTTGAATTAGATCGTTCATTGTAAGACTAATTTTACCGCTAGTCATGGTCAGTCCTCGGTTCTGGAGATAGGGCTGTAGGAAAATCTCACACACGGTGTTTTCGTTGTTCGATTAATGTATTACCATTTATCTAAATATGATGTCGGAGCTAGATCAAACAAAAATATATATTAGTATTATATGAAAACGACTATTTAAAACGTTATTTATTCCGGCTTGTTCCAAAATAATAATTAAAAACCACTTTAGAGTGACATATTCAAACATTCGATGTTATTTCTAAATACTTCTGTTTTATGGGCCATCGTTGTGACTTAGTACGGCAGCTTTATGTCCACTAAAGTAGGAGTGACGAATCGGGAATGCGCGCTTCCAATATCCAAATATGCAACGGCCCGCGTCCACGGCTGCGGCTGGTGGCTATTCGGCATTGTTGGTCCCGCCCACAAAGTTATCGCCGAATCAGATTGTTATGAGAACTCCGTGTTTCCATTTCACAAGTTTCCCTATACAGTACTACACACTGAAGCAATAGCGTAACCTTTCAATTATAACTTCTTTGGAAAGTTTTTTTTTTGTTTGCTTAAAATAACATTCAGCTTTTCCCCAAATACACATAATTAATTACGTTAAATTCGTTTTACATGACAATAAATTGGCGATAGACTAGCTACCCATTATCTTATTCTCTGGTTTCAATCCTAGGGTTGGTTTGCATACCCATTACATGTCATAAAAAATATTTTTTATAAATACAAGAAATGGATTCAAATAACCAAGCAATGGGAAACTACTACATTAAAACTCTTGTAGTATCCCAAGAACCAGCAATGTTATTATACTTTGCTGCTAACTACTTCCTTGGTTTAAAACATTAAAAAGGTTCGTCTAATGGTATATATAACGTGACCATTTATTTTTTCCCCCAAACCGGGACACCGAAAAAAAGGTAGATACTTAATAATAATAATAAATTTCTACAACTTATACAGCACTGTTTTCGCAAAAGTTGCCAAAATTTGCATTTTTTGAAGCTAGGGGTTCACACAAGAAATTTTAATCATTCAATCAAATTTTAATCATAGTGTTTTTTCTCCTCAGATATCTTTTATCTATAAGGTTGGGAGATTGCGATTGATCTTATGAGATTTTAAGCGCAGTCGCAATGAACATTCTGTATTATTTTACTGCGCACGCCCACGTCTTCGTCTACTAGTACTAGATTCTACCGCCAGGATCTTTATTTGCGCGCTTTTTTGTATTTTTTTAAATTCTGCTGCGAGTTTTTTTATTTTTTTGAAAACGGGACATTTTGGCGTCCCGCTGTTTCGGGGAGACCGGGACACGCTGCCTGAAAACGGGACGTCTGGTCACATTAGGTATAGGTATATAACACATCGCAATAGGTATTCTTTTTATAAATATTATTGAACCGTTCATTGAGCAGGGTACTTCCCCAGTATGAAATCAAATAGTTCATTTATCTAATAAAATGTCCGCAAAATATTTTAGTGGACATCAATAAATACGAAATTGGTTTTGAACCCGTGCATTTTATTATACGAATCATGGTCGAAAGCACGAGGGGCTTACGCCACTGCAAACGGTTTATCTGGTCATCTGAATCAGGAATACGTGTTCAACGTTGTGTGACAAGAAATTATGTATTCCCATATGTAGTGGAGCTCTATATATACCCGGGGTGCGCCGCGCCGGCTAGCCTACGCATCTCGCTACCGTTTTAATGACGGAGGCTCGGAGGAAGGCACCTACCCGGTGGGCCGCTGAACGGAGCAAATATGCAGTCCTATTTCTTTTAAATTAACTGGGAAAGTAATAAATTAAACTAAAGTCACATAAACGGAATCCTAACCCGATTGTAGACGGATAAAACTAATTTTATTATAACGCAGGAATTGAACGGTTTGCCTCGCTATTAGAGATTAACATGTATATTCTCAACAAAGAAAATCATTTAAACATTAGTTTGATTTTGTACAAAATATGTTATGACTTAACATGAATTTTAAGTCATTATATAATATAATGAAACATAATAAAATATTTTTTTTAACATACGTTGCGTAACTAGAGTGCACTTTTAATTTCAAAATCATTTGAACTTTGAATATAAATACAAGAATAATTTTTGCTTTTGTTAAGTTTCAATCCTATTCAAATTGCCACTCGTACCTTTAATGCGGTAGTTTCCCGTTTCTTTCCATATTTTTATATATAGCAGATTCTTTTAACCGAATTACTGTATACATTTATTTAGCTATTAATTCTCATGACATGTGATTTAGGTAGCTAGTCTATCGCCATTGTTACGTGAAATGTTACTGGAGCAAAAAGAGCGTGGGATTTTTTTCACAATGTCATCGTCGGGAATCGAATACTTGACCTTCGGTACGGCAGTCAAAGTCGTTGTCACTCTGCCACGGAGGTCATCGATAGTAATATATCGTTTTGAAAAGCAGTTACAGTCTTCGAGATTCTTAATTCCATTCAAGTCCCAGGTGCATCCAACTAATCACTTAATATCTTTGTACAACCCTTAAGATCAGCTCAACTGTCTTATGATTCGTATTATAGGAACATTAAAATAATTCCCATTGGAAGAATTAAAGCAAGGACTTAACGTGCATGACTAACATTTCAGAGGGTATTCGTATAAAGTAATCTTTACACGCTATTAAAAACTTCTCAGAAGTATCACGAGCGATGTGGAATGAATTCACATTTCTTAGGATGGAACTCGGTCCCCGACTTGATTTCGTCTGACGGGAGT
The DNA here is from genome assembly GCA_022606425.2 of Lepidostoma basale. Lineage (NCBI taxonomy): Eukaryota > Metazoa > Arthropoda > Insecta > Trichoptera > Lepidostomatidae > Lepidostoma > Lepidostoma basale. The sequence goes on along the minus strand of JAHDVF020001390.1, from coordinate 250,838 downwards.
GCCACTAAAGGCGGAAAAAATGTCGAAATACTTCACAAGAAATTAAAGTCACCGAATGCACCACGCTGTAGGCGCAGGGGCGCCCGTTGGCGGCTAACGGGCGGGCTTAATATTAGGTCCTTACATATGAAATTGGCGTTTTGTATGGGAGGAACATAAAGTTGATTTTTTTTTAATATAATATATTTATTTAATCAAAGTATGTACCATTGATATCTATGCACTTTAGCCATCTCATGGGTAGTTCATCTTTGAAGTCGGTTTGGACTGCCCCATCGGAGTTCAATTTTTTCCCTTGCAAGAAGTTATCCAAATTTCGAAAAAAATAGTAATCTGTTGGGACAAGGTCCGGAGAGTGCGGTGGATGTCTCAGACATTCCAATTGAAGCTCTTCTAATTTGGTAGCCGTCTGTTGTGCAGTGTGTGGTCTAGCGTTATCATGAAGCGGCAGTGGCCTAGAGCGATTAACCAGCCTCGGTTGTCAGCTAGCTTTTCCATCATGGCTTGCAGTTGCTGACAATAGACATCTGCCGTAATCGTCTGGCCAGATTTAAGAAAGCTGTAGTGAACGACACCAGCACTAGTTCACCAAACGCTCACAAGTAACTTTTTTGGAGTCAATTTTCGCTTGTGGCATGGTTTGGCTGGTTCGGCAGGGTTCAGCCATTGCGATGAGCGCTTCCGATTATTATACAGGATCCACTTTTCATCACAGGTAATGATTCGATTCAAAATACCTTCATTATTGTGCCGGTTGAGTAATGCAACGCAGCAGTCAACGCGCGTTTGTTGATTTGCTTCACTCAATTCGTGAGGTACCCACCTTTCAAGCTTTTTCACCTTCCCAATTTGCTTCAAGTGGATTAAAACAGTTTTATCACTAACACCGCAGCCTGCAGCTAACTCGGACGTGGTTTGCGATGGATCCGCTTCCACAAAAGCCTTCAATTCTTCATTATCAACTTTGGTCTCCGGCCGTCCACGGGGCTTGTTCTGCAGGTCAAAAATTCCAGAACGAAAACGTTGGAACCAAAAACGCACTGTGTTTTCTTTTGCGGCACCGTCGCCATACACATCATTAATCCTTCGAGCCGTTTTTGCAGCACTGGTGCCACGGTGGAACTCGTACTCGTAAATAACGCGATATTTCAAGTTTTCCATTTTGTAAACTGAGTGACGCAAAGAAAAAAAAATTGAGGAAAAAACAAATGAATTATAATTTTCGAAACACAAATACTTGAGTAAATAGCTGTATAAATTTGAATTTGGAATTCCTAACCAAAGAGAAGATATTTGAGATCAAAGTTCCCAGTACGGCAAAACGCCAATTTGATATGTAAAGACCTAATACTTTTACCAATCTCTTGTGAGATTTGAATACTTCTCGTTATAGTCAAAATGATTCCAGATATTTAGTGAAAATCGATTCGAGTATTTAACTTCATCTCTACTAAACTCGAAGACACGCTTCACGAGTGGTTCACGTATATTCCACGAACTACCGCTGGCCCGATCACACAATAAGGAGCCTAATGCGAGATTCCGAGATCCATATCTTCCGCTATAATGAGAAGACCGACTTTAGAAACTAGTTTTTGTCCGCCGACACTATTTCGTGTTTAGTCAAAAATCATTGGAGCGATGATTAGAAAAAATAGGATTTTCGTAGAGCATCGCTGTGTGAATTAATCAGGATTTTACAATCAAATCAATTATGATTTCATGAGACTAAGAAGTCACCCGACAATGCTGGCACTATCTGAATACGTCATGGCCGTATAGACAAATTAAACTATGTGGTCAAGTACAAGGAATACGTTTAGGTAGATGTCTCATCTCCCTATTTGTAATGTGCATTATTAAGTGACTACTTGACCGCGACTCATAGATATACATAGAATAGGACGTAACGTATCAAACAGATGCCCGCCAACATTGCTGATCGTAAGAAGCATCAGCATCAGACGAAGGTATCTTACCAACATTAATATATCGCTCCGCGCCGCTTGCGAAACCCGTCTCATATCACTGAACTTGGATCACACATTCAATCCTTCTAGAGTCACAATCTTATCGGGTTGGAGGGTCCCAAATTGGAGGCAGTTAAAATAATAAGGTGGGCTGATTTAAATTTAGTACACCTTCAGATCGTTTAAGGCCCACAAAAATGCATTCAGTGTTGCCGTATCTTGGAAGATTATTGTTAATAGTACTCCTTAATATTAAACTAATTTGTATGCTAGTAAGATTCCTAGTTTGTTACGGATTTTAACATCAGAAGGTGATAATTATAATAATTAAATACAACGATGTTTTTTTAACTCCTTCCACTTTTATCCTTTTTTCGACAGCGACCATTTTCGCCAGGCTTGCTGGCATTGGCCGACTGGTGACACTATTGTAATCTTAGTCCTTTATATACATACTGATCAGGGGTGGTAAAGATGATTCTATTCAAAAATATTCTTAAAATAATTATGTAAAATTTGTAGAATTTAAATAGTGGTATTAAAGTTATTTGAGAGGATTCGTATTCAATATTATGGATTAAAAGTTTTATTATAGCTGACATATTTATATATTATGTTCGAAAAATGTATACATATGTTTTTATTACTACTGGATTTAAATATAAGATGTTATATATCTCAGTCCATTGGGTTGGCGTCGCCTTATATGGTAAATATAAAAAAAAACATCTATGATTTTTTGGGGTGATGGCAGGCCGTCGTCGGGGTCACCACTTTGTGGTGAGGGTTGAACACACGTGGACGTAGGAGAAACTTCACGAGGTGTCGATAGATCAGAAGGTTGCGTTGCGTGTGTTCGTCGGGTGTCACCACTTTGGGGGATGTGGTGAGAGTTAAAAGCAGTGGATGTTTCGAAGTTTATTGCGGATCACGGTAATCATACGTTACAGTATTATGTACTCGTAATGGAGCGTGGCTGAATATCGATAGCAGAGGGGCGGAGTCCGGGTGGTGAGCACTAGAGGATGATGGCTCGCTGGGCAGTAGCGTCGGTCGGCTGGAGTGAAGATTCGTCAGAAGTTCTTTGTACGTAGACTGGACAGCGTAGACTCGTATCGGTTAGAAGTCGCAAGAAGGAATACTGTAGTAGCGTGGCTTCGTAGGTCGAAGGGAGAGGGAGTCCGATATCCCTCGTGGCGTAGACTTACTAACGTAGACTCGTGTCTGTTAGAAGTCGTAATACTGACTGACGTATTAGGTGGTCGGAAGTACCGCTTTTATATGCTTTGTTTTCATTATCACACGATGCTCTGCTCTAGTGACCTTGTGACCAAACTGAATAAATCTGGGCCTTCGAATCATCAGTTTTGATAAGTAGGTCCTGAGTCAGGCGTTTTTCGTTTATTCGTGTCATATTAGGTCCTTACATACGAAATTGGCGTTTTGCCGTACTGGCAACTTTGATCTCAAATATCTTCTCTTTGGTTAAGAATTCCAAATTCAAATTTATACAGCTATTTACTCAAGTATTTGTGTTTCGAAAATTATAATTCTTTTGTTTTTTCCTCAATTGTTTTTTTTCTTTGCGTCACTCAGTTTACAAAATGGAAAACTTGAAATATCGCGTTATTTACGAGTACGAGTTCCACCGTGGCACCAGTGCTGCAGAAACGGCTCGAAGGATTAATGATGTGTATGGCGACGGTGCCGCAAAAGAAAACACAGTGCGTTTTTGGTTCCAACGTTTTCGTTCTGGAAATTTCGACCTGCAGAACAAGCCCCGTGGACGGCCGGAGACCAAAGTTGATAATGAAGAATTGAAGGCTATTGTGGAAGCGGATCCATCGCAAACCACGTCCGAGTTAGCTGCAGGCTGCGGTGTTAGTGATAAAACTGTTTTAATCCACTTGAAGCAAATTGGGAAGGTGAAAAAGCTTGAAAGGTGGGTACCTCACGAATTGAGTGAAGCAAATCAACAAACGCGCGTTGACTGCTGCGTTGCATTACTCAACCGGCACAATAATGAAGGGATTTTGAATCGAATCATTACCTGTGATGAAAAGTGGATCCTGTATGATAATCGGAAGCGCTCATCGCAATGGCTGAACCCTGCCGAACCAGCCAAACCATGCCCCGAGCGAAAATTGACTCCAAAAAAGTTACTTGTGAGCGTTTGGTGGACTAGTGCTGGTGTCGTTCACTACAGCTTTCTTAAATCTGGCCAGACGATTACGGCAGATGTCTTTTGTCAGCAATTGCAAACCATGATGGAAAAGCTAGCTGCTAAACAACCGAGGCTGGTTAATCGCTCTAGGCCACTGCTGCTTTATGATAACGCTAGACCACACACTGCACAACAGATGGCTACCAAATTAGAAGAGCTTCAATTGGAATGTCTAAGACATCCACCGTACTCTCCGGACCTTACCCCAACAGATTACTATTTTTTTCGAAATCTGGATAACTTCTTGCAAGGGAAAAAATTCAACTCCGATGGGGCAGTCCAAACCGACTTCAAAGATTTTATTGATTCCCGTCCGAATGTTTTTTTTAGTAAAGGGATCGATGAACTACCTATGAGATGGCAAAAGTGCATAGATAGCAATGGTACATACTTTGAATTAATAAATATATTATATTAAAAAAAAAACAGCTTTTTGTTCCTCCCATACAAAACGCCAATTTCATATGTAAGGACCTAATATATTTCATCATGAAATATGCTTATCTGGGTTATGCATTTAACCCCGACAATTTTAATAATGGAAAACTTAATAATGTTATAATAATTTCCATTATTAAGATGAAGTTAAATCTTAATAATGGAAAACTGCATAGAAATAGTGACACAATTACCGTAATTGGAATGGGTATTATTCAACCAACATGTGGTTCAAGGGCCAAGGCACAACTAAATATGGTTCAAGGGCCAAGGCAAAGAAAGGTTCTTCATTCTGAGTTCTCCCGAGTAAAGTTGATAGAAACCGAAAAACGTTGTTTTTAATTGTTTTAGAGTTATTAAATATTTGCTTATTTCTACATTGGTGCCGTCTACCGACTGCCAATATCTTCTCTAACCAAAATTTTGGAGTAAGTAGCACATTAATTTAATTTAATGAATTAATATTACTTTCGTTCCGTCGGAATTCAAGAAACGGGTTTAATTCCAGCTATCCAGTAGATTTAATCAGATTTAGAAAAATCTTGCCAAATTGAATATTTTAATGAATTGTTTCTCTTAATTCGAATGTTGTTTTTGTGTAATACCTATGTTTACAATCTCATCATCAGCCAATAAAGATACGGAGCTGCGTTCAACACATATGGCTTGGATTGTTTTTTTTTTCTCTCAATTCAACACGCACCGAGTTACGGAATTCGTTACTCTTTGAAGGTAAAACCAAAAATGTTTCCGGATAAAGACACACAGAAAGTATCATTGTTTTTCTACAAGCGTGTGTGTACCCCGGGGTATTGACTTTAATGTACAATATATATATTTTTTGCTTAAAGACGAAGAAAATGTATTGTTTATACATTTATTTTATTTTATCGAAATGTAACATAATTAACGATGACATAGAAAATAAGATTTCTTGTGATAAGATATAATACGCGTGCGTCTCGCTCTCCTTATGCATTGTACTTAGATTAATTTCCGAAGATCAACATCATAACAATTTTTCTAGTGAAAACTATGTAAGCAGGACATAATATTACGCTTGCGGGTTGCATGTAGAAATATCGAGAGATTAACCATTTCTTCCATAGCCTTACAGCCGATATCGGAGTCATGGTCTCCATTAGTCCTCGCCTCCAACTCCTCCTATTCTCTTCTGCGACTCTCCAACTTTAACACTCGCAGCAATTTAGGTTCATATCTCCCAACTTCATCCTTCCATCGTAGCCTTGGCCATCTGATCGGTCTTCTGTCACCAGGGTGCCTCTCCAGCATCCTTTTTGGGGTTTGCGATGATGGCATCCTCTATTATTATATTTACTACATCTCACTATTATCTAAATATTCTGCTCAGTCTCAAGTGTGTGGAGAGACTGAGAGTTTGGTAAATATTGTACAGCTCGTCATTATGCCGTATTATCCAGCTTTCACCGCCATCCATAGGTCCCAGGATTCTCCTAATCTATTCCGTAGCTCTGAGGATTTCACTGACATAGTCCACGCCTCACACCCATGGGTCACCACTCGCCGGATGATTGTCTTGTCATATACAATATGAATTTGGGAAATATTCGATTGTAGGAAAATATGGGTTAGTCTTAGGAGGAGTTATTACGGGCTGCAAAAAACAGGAAGGCATTTGCAGAAGCGGTGATCAAAGTCTAGGAAACCTAATATGGCACAGGAAGGAGAAGACGTCATAAATGAAACATATAGGTTCTTCATGAACGTTTTCATATGAACCTGAATTGTTATCCTTTTTTACCCATCTACAATACAATTGTATATCATAGATGTGTACCTTTCTAAAGAAATGTGATACGTGTGTTAAAAGACAACACACCGCAATTTACACACTTGTTCATGTGGTGAATTGAAATTGATAAATCATCAATCGCCACAAAGATGAATACAGAAACGATCTCAGAATTGTAGGTCGCCAAGAACACCATGAGACACACGCATACACAATACAAATTGAGGTATACTTTGGAAATTGTAAATAACTTTGTTTATAATCCTCGAAATATTAAAAAACACGTATAAAAACGTAATAAAAACTAAACAATGAAAGACTAATAAAAATAATAAACGCATTTAAAAATCGATACAATACAAAGGAAAATTACATTTATATTTAAAAAATTAACCTGGGTTAAAAAGTACTAATAATTATTTTTTATCAGTAAGAACTATTGTACTCCGTCTGCTAGTTTCGTTGAATAACACGAAAATCAGTGAATAAATAAGTTTGGTTCGAATGGATTATTATCGATTTTATACATTTTGGCGGTAAGTGAGTGCCATACACGGAAGCCAAAAAGAGTAAAACATATTCCGTCTGTTTATGAAACAAATCTTATGAGAAGAAAATATTATGTCTGCTCTTGCGTTATCAGATCAATCAAAGAATTGGTAGGAAGTCACAAATTCAGACTCCTTTTCGATTTTTATTAAAGGTTGACACTCTAGAATTCTACTTAAACTTGGAATAGAATTAACAATGCTGTGTAATCTACTTTCATTTATTAAATATAATACGTATACACAACAAGTATAAAGCAATAACAAGTATTATAGTTACAGTAAGTATTATAGAGGATGCAGGTAACCTCCGAAACATTTTTGGGTTAATATTTTTATTCTGTAAAAATATTTAATGAATGAAAGTGGATTAAACAGTGTTATTAGTTATATTCTAAATTTTAATAATTGTATCAAGCGGTCTCCTATGTGTGTGTTTCAAGAACAACAAACCATCACGTCGTTTCACCAAAAGGGTAGGCAGAGAGAATTTACCGACACAATATTCTATCTTCACACCTCACCAGCTTCCTCCATTCATTTAGCTAGTCATACACGCACACCATTTCTCTTTTCACATGGCTGACCTATAAAATTGTATTACTCGTAGTTTAGTCAATTTTTCTTTGGTCTTTCTCGACTTCGTGATCCATTCACCGAAAAAAAAATTCCATTATTAATCTCTGGATTGAATCGTATAATAATGAATATTGCCCTTTTGAACGTCACTCCGTGAAATGAATAATCTGTCAACATATCCAGCCCCGCTTCGTAATACCGAAGCGAACATCCAATTCTCGGATTCAATAAAATTTGAGTATCGATCGAGAACATAGTTCTGGATCTTGATAAGTATCGTTAAATACATAATCGCTTAGAATTTTCGTGCGGTATTTTCAGTATAAAGCACGCAGCATTTTATAGTTTTCCTTAGCATTCATATAAACATTCCGGTTTTATGATGGTTCCTTTATGGCGGAATCAATGTTGGGAGTTAGTGATAACAATTTGAAATACCTACAATGTTAGTATCAAAGCACTAAAAGGAGTCTTTAAGCTATAGGTACCTCCAGATGCCTGCGTGAAACTGGACATCGACCATCATTTATAATATTTACATCTTAATCAATAGAAACGTAATTTTTCATATTTATATAATCATAGCTTGGAATTGACATAAAAAGCATATTTTTTCCATGTTTTTTTGTGTTTTGAAATCTATAGACTCCCTTTAGCCCTAGTTGTTAGAGAATATAAAAACCAATTTCAGAGTTTAGCGAATAATTAAATATATTTCAAGGTTTTCAGGGTATTAATTTTTTAATTAATCAATGTTTTGGTCAATTAAGTGGCATATTTTTACTTAGATGATTCCTAAACGACATGGTTACCAATACCGAAGTCCTGAGGCGAGCTAGAGTTGCCAGCGAGCTGTTATCAACTATCAAGGTTCGGAAGATTTCACATCTGGGTCATATACTGCGTGGGGAAAAGTACCACCTTCTCCAAATGATATTGGAGGGGGAAATTGAGGGACACCGAGGGCTCCGGTAGGAGACAGATGTTCAGGCTGCAAAACGTGAGGGAGTGGACCGGCATCCGAAGTGTGGAGGAGCAGTTCCGAGCGGCGCAGGACAGGGACAGGTACGCCGAGGTGATCGTCAACGTTGGGGGGACTCAACAGGGCACTTGAAGAAGAAGAAGAAGATAAATGTATTAATTTACTAAGCTGACTAGATATCATCCCGCCTTCTCGAAAGGATAGTGACAGTATTGATAGTAATTTTAATCTGAAATCGTGGGGGTACAATTTTGTATTTGATTTAGTCTTATAATATATTTTTTGCAATGCAATTGTCCTTCTAGTAACAATCCGGGACATAGTTTCCCATGTACGCGCATGGTCCATTTGACGACCGAAGGCCGCGGAAGGTGGAGCACCATTTCACAGCCGTAAACTGGGGCCGTAAAAGATGCCAGTAAAAGCAAAACAAGGCGTGAAATTACAAAGTAGCCAAATATTGCGTCTCCTTGCCGAGGGGCGTGACTAACATGCATGTTCTAAAAAAAACACGTACATACCATACATGCATTATTTTTTTGATATGATATAAATATATTATGTTATAGACTATAACTTAAGACTTCATTTTTTACCTTTAAAACAATCTATAACTTTTTCCTGTTAAGTGAAAATTTACAAATTTTTATTTTCAAATTTTGGCATTTGAGTATCTGGAATAAATTAATCATAACTTTAAGTTTTTTAATATTATAATATACGGATATTTGTATATGAATAATAAGTATCGTTTATGCTCAGAATATATATGTACATGCGATTTAGAGTGGGATCCCAAGGAGGCATGTGTGAAAAGTATTTTTATTCAGTAAAAAAACACACGTACAGCACTAAAGTAATATGTCGGCAGGTTCAGATTATAGGAGGGATCCTAGACTCTCCAGACTGATGGGGCATCACGTTACAAGTGTAAGGACTCGGCCAGGGAGTGTCATGTTTTTGCACCGATCACATAAAGTCAATTACTGCCAATCTTCTGTACACATCGTTACCAAGAGGCTGATCCGCTGCCCGACGGCCGGACTGCGGATACCAGTCGAGTAGTAACATAGGTACGTGTAAAGGAAATGCAACACCAACGTGTACCGGGAAATGTGTATATACACACTCATGGCAGTAGTCACACACTCGTATTGGGTATACGAACATTCTACTACTTCTGATTATTTTTATAAATTTATTGGTATAAATAATGCTTATTATAAAATAAAATATTAGGTCGACCTTCCATATATTAGGTTCTTACATATGAAATTGGCGTTTTGCCGTACTGGCAACTTTGATCTCAAATATCTTCTCTTTGGTTAGGAATTCCAAATTCAAATTTGTACAGCTATTTACTCAAGTATTTGTGTTTCGAAAATTATAATTTATTTGTTTTTTGCTCAATTGTTTTTTTTCTTTGCGTCACTCAGTTTACAAAATGGAAAACTTGAAATATCGCGTTATTTACGAGTACGAGTTCCACCGTGGCATCAGTGCTGCAGAAACGGCTCGAAGGATTAATGATGTGTATGGCGACGGTGCCGCAAAAGAAAACACAGTGAGTTTTTGGTTCCAACGTTTTCGTTCTGGAAATTTCGACCTGCAGAACAAGCCCCGTGGACGGCCGGAGACCAAAGTTGATAATGAAGAATTGAAGGCTATTGTGGAAGCGGATCCATAGAAAACCACGTCCGAGCTAGCTGCAGGCTGCGATATTAGTGATAAAACTGTTTTAATCCACTTGAAGCAAATTGGGAAGGTGAAAAAGCTTGAAAGGTGGGTACCTCACGAATTGAGTGAAGCAAATCAACAAACGCGTGTTGACTGCTGCGTTGCATTACTCAACCGGCACAATAATGAAGGGATTTTGAATAGAATCATTACCTGTGATGAAAAGTGGATCCTGTATGATAATCGGAAGCGCTCATCGCAATGGCTGAACCCTGCCGAACCAGCCAAACCATGCCCCAAGCAAAAATTGACTCCAAAAAAGTTACTTGTGATCGTTTGGTGGACTAGTGCTGGTGTCGTTCACTACAGCTTTCTTAAATCTGGCCAGACGATTACGGCAGATGTCTATTAAAAAAAGCTAGCTGCTAAACAACCGAGGCTGGTTAATCGCTCTAGGCCACTGCTGCTTCATGATAACGCTAGACCACACACTGCACAACAGACGGCTACCAAATTAGAAGAGCTTCAATTGGAATGTCTAAGACATCCACCGTACTCTCCGGACCTTGCCCCAACAGATTACTATTTTTTTCGAAATTTGGATAACTTCTTGCAAGGGAAAAAATTCAACTCCGATGGGGCAGTCCAAACCGACTTCAAAGATTTTATTGATTCCCGTCCGAATTTTTTTTTTAGTAAAGGGATCGATGAACTACCTATGAGATGGCAAAAGTGCATAGATAGCAATGGTACATACTTTGATTAAATAAATATATTATATTTAAAAAAAAAATCAACTTTATGTTCCTCCCATACAAAACGCCAATTTCATATGTAAGGACCTAATATTAACACAGTACTTTTAAAGAAACATTCGGAATTCATTATTTTGATTTTGATCATTGTTGATTTATTTCTTATCAAAACTGTTATCACAAGTATTCACCTGAAAAGGCATACGGATGTTGATAGTTCATGAAATTTTGATATTTACTAAAAACTGATATTATATAAGACTTTCTTAGTCCTAATGTGTCAAAGATAATTCGTACCGACGCATACATGAACATAGAAATTAATCCATTGTATTTAGCTTCCATAAGTTATGACATCGCATCTCCCGCAACAAACATGGCGTTAAACGGCGAGTTAGGCGTAGGGAGCTGAGAAGTGTCAGCGAGCGTCAGGGCCGAAAAGATTTGTTCCGAATAGCCGCTCTTGCTCCACGGGTAACCTGTCATACTCATATTATATTATCAAAGTACATACAAAGTTTCCACGGTTTTTATCACAATGTGAAAATCAAAAAAATATTTATAATTAGATATTATATGTTGCCAAATACTCAAAACTTTTATTTTCAAATATCAGGACTTAAACTCACGACCCTTCGTTTTCCGAACAGAGTAAGGAAATAAAGTGACGATTTTTTTATTGCATATTTGGAATATGATGGAATATTTTTTACATCATATTGTAATGGATAATTCCAAGGATCTGAATAAGCTGAGTGAAAGGGTCCGCTGAAATTAAAAGGTGCAGGATAGATGATTTTGAAATACCATCAACAAGGAGGCTTAACCTCTTCAAGAATTGTACGACTATGTGAAGTAAGTAAGTAAGGCCACACTGTGGAGACAAATTAAACAACTGAACACCGGCCGAATGGAATCAATGGTGATTCAGCACCTTGCCCGCAGACTCCGCGCAGCACAGGATGCCCGTCGTTCCAGTTTGAAATTAATCAGCAGCTTCCTCGGTGACTCGAATAATCGCGGTTTAAAATTATTCCACCGTGGAATGTGTTGTCGCACGGGGGATTCAACCAGCGTCATCGTCCAATGAAATATAAAATTGCACTACCATATTAAATGTTACGTCACAAGTTAATGCAACTGGGTCAGGTATGGAACTCATCAGTATTTATACTGCCTTGATGGAGATCTGGTGCAAGAGATATTAGTTGGCATCAAATATATAACCCAGGCCGTGGTTAAATACAAACTGTGTTTAAATACAAACCGTGTTTATTTTTTTTTTTACTTTTTAAAATGTGTAACTCCCAATGTCAGTTGGGCTGGCCGGTATTCCCCCCTTTAAATTATGAGAAATATTGCAGGTAATGTGAATATGAGGAATCAACAGAATGACTCCAGTCATCCGCTTTTTAACCACTAAATATAAATCAATGAGATTTTTTAAAATTCCACATCACCACAGCATGGTCTCTTGAAGACTAGAGATTGGACAGATGGACGGAAAGCTGTGGATGCCTAAAGTAGGGTTTCCTTCCTATACTAGAGCCGTTTAGAATTGAGTCTTGTGGCCATAAATCATTTCCCTGTGTTTATCTCGCTTGCACTTACGGGCCTTATGGAGCGGTTTAGGGATGGGCGTAACAATAAAATAAATATATCGATAAGTAACGTTTATTATCGTATCTTGTTCATAAACTTTAACGAGTTAACAAAGTTTTGATATTAAACTTTATTTACTGGTTTTATGTGCGTTTAAATTCGTATGAAATTTGTGACTACAAGATACTAAATTAAATACCAGTATAAACCGAAAAATTGTTAAATTTTAAAAATTGTGTACCGTATGTCTATAAACACAGAAAGAAAGTTAAGTATAAGAAACAAAGTAGATCATATTGTGGCCCTTAAAAGTCCACTGTCGCTCTACTCACACCACAAATAAACGCGGCCATTTCACGTGGTTTGTTGAAATTAAGATAAACCATTTTATTCGGATCACTTTTCAATTCATTGACAAACAGGAATACGTTGTGAATCACTGTTCGAGTTTGAGGGCTAATATCGCCATGTAATTTCTTCAAATCAACGTTAGAAAATAAACTATCCATAGTGCGCAACGAGTGGTGACACACGAATATATTTATTTAATTGCTGTAAACACATCTACAGCAAAAAACACGCACTGCAATTGCATTTGGTAAAGACCAATCATTAGTGCCTCATCGTACATATCATAACGTACAGATCATTATAAAATCATTATAGTCGATTGTATCGTATATCGATCGATGAAAAAACGGTCCCGGCGCGCTTCCCATCCTTATCTCTATTGACATTTATGGCCCCAAGACTCAATTCTAAACGGCTCTAGTATAGTGCAGTACCTACAACATTCTGCATCTGTGGCACGGAGCAAGCCAAGCTACACACTAAGTGCCCCTTTTGCCCTTTGACATGGATGGAGGAAGATCTGGTTCGGGTATCCGGCAGTTGACCAAGAAGTTGTTAACCTGTTCGGAGTGGCGCATGGCGCAGGACAGAGAGCTTTTTGAAGAGATGATCGTTAACGTCAGGAAGACCTGGCACACATAGAAGGAGAAGAACTACGAAGTGAGCGTTTTTTTAATAGGCTTAAATTTTACATTTACTATTGATAACAAGATATACGTCGCTCCTATTAAATATAATAAAACCTCAAGAAAACAAATATTTTAACCAAAATAAAATACTTAATACAATGATATATTCTATACCTTCTTATCTTACGAAACTCATAATTCAAGATGAATACATACTTATACCTATACTCGAGTACACAAGTACAATCCAGGTGTATATTATTACATAAGAAATCTGATGGTCCAATACACAATATACCTACATATATAACTAGCGTCTACCTTCTATAGGTATTATAAAAAGTTAAAACCCATCATTAAGTAGGGATTGATAGAAAAAGCTGTACGTGCTGATACATCACTGTAATTTGTATTAATAAGGTTTTCTACGTAAAAAGTAGAACCAGTTGGAAACGATGATCGAACATGACTTGTAGCGCGCTTTTTATTTAGTAAGCTTATTTATATTATTAGTTTAATTATTGCCTGCCTCTTAAATAGAATCCGAGATTGATTTGCTTGTCTCATTTAAGTTTAAGCGAAATTTCTGTAATTGGCACTCAGTAGATACCAATAATAATTTACCGAATCAATTTACTTAAACAATATCATTAAAAACACACCTATTTATTGAATAACAAATAGGTAAGTGTTTTATTTTTATTACATTAATCATACGATTAACAAATCTGTAAGCATTATATTTTATATGGTACATTTTAAAATACACAGGTCTATTATTAATTAATACGTAAAGTGATCCACCAATCAAGCAATTTGCTTAAGATAAAAATCGTGAGGATAAAAATAAATAAAACGGAACATTATAATATACACACTTAGGCATGAAATTGTGAATATTTCTTGATACAGATTTTATATTCACACGTTGTTACTTTGTTGACTGAAATGTCCAGAAAGGACACAATACAAGCTCTGCTGAACGGCCTTTAAGACGTTGAATGGAGTGCATCAGCTTATATATATCTGAACTCTGCATCAACGAGAATCTGAATGCCAGACATTGCGATCAGCTAAGTCTTCTGCGATCGGTAGATTGACTGTGCCAAAACGCAGGCCTCGCACAAACTTTGGCGACGGAGCTTTTGCACTTATCCGCAAAACGCACCTTTTCTAATTATCCTTGATATAGACTACGTTAGGTGCAGCCCTCGTACTAAATATGTTTATTTTGTAACTATTAATGGCGCTCTATAAATTATTATATGTATTACTAATTTTTACCAGCAATGCTAATTGCATTGATAAAATATTATTTTGATGACGAGCAGAACTTCCACGGAGATAAAAATGTATTTCGGTAGGGTTTGGCTTGCCTCTCGTAAACAGTTATCCGCTCGATGTGTATGCATCTACGAGCTTATAGTTCACACCGTATTCACCGATGATCAACAATTAATTTTTGAACATACGAGTATATCATAATAAAACAAAATTCTTTAAAAAAAAGGTAAAAACGTAAAAAACGATTAATTCGTAAACCTGGCGGTCTTATTTAGTGATAAAGCGCACTTATTCTTGCGACCGAAATTAGAAAATTTACAAATAAATTGCCCTTAATTACACGGAATTAGTACCAATTACCATATTCCGAAAATAAAGAGTTCGCTGGTCACAAGCGATCGGAAGTGTCTCGCTGCATTTTAAATGGGAACGCTTAAACCTCCTTTAATTATCAAGTGCTGAATTTCACATCGGAAAGGGGTTTTGTTTGTAAAAGATTGCGCAACGCACATTAAACAATGATTTAAGCCTTTTTACTATGCACCTTTATATTGGTGGTTGAGTTGAATTAGCTGAACTTTCTAAATGTTTTTTTACGATTATCTACGCATCAAATTATCTGATTAACATTGAAGTTTAATGGTTGAAGGTAATCGTTAATAGATGCACATCAAATTTATGATTTTTATATTTAAAATGTATCTATGCACAGGGTGTGAAGTTGTGAATTACCACTGCACGAGTACCACGGATGATCGGCTCGGGCGGGTCACGGTTTACGAGAGGCAAGCCACACTGAACCGAAATATTTTTTATCTCCGTGGTTCAACGGCGAATAGTTCGGCCGATCTAAATTAATTTATTTATAAATACGCAATCAGATTTTAAAATATGCATTAGGGATTGCACCGGTGGCTTCAAATCACATGCACTTTCGGTGGATGCATATTTGAAGTCGAGCGAAATCGGTTTTATCGATTGAGACAGAAAGAGTAATCACATCATAGTATATCAATTTAATATTATTTTATGCGTCAGCATCGAGATGCTTTTCATTTCTCGCCCTCTGCATTCTGGCGAAGTTTCCAGTGTTAAGTAATCATCGTGATAAACGTTATAACAACAGCTTCAATCATTGCAAAGCATAAGAGCTTTATATTTGTGTAAAGTCGTAATATATGATTAATTTTTTTTTTAATTTCCAAAGTTACATGTTTTGAATGTATGGTATTACACGAATATACCAGATTTTGCAATTGCTTTCACGTGTTGACACGGCTGCCGTCGGGGATTAAAGGCAAACTGTCCCGCCACACGAGAGGACCGGTAAGTGGCGCTGGACGGGCGGCGGGCGGCGTGCTAACAAGGGCCTGCTTATTTCTTATGACGCGGCGGAATAATTGCGGCCGCTCGCGGTAATTATTATCCGCCGCGCCGCCTCGCGCTACGTCGTCGCACGCCAATATATTATTGGAAGATTTCTTATAATGCAATTGTTTTCTTTTCACCGTGGGTAAATCAATTACACATAAACACTTATTCACAATAGTTGCACAATGAGTTATTACTGAAAAATGATTGCTTAACTGTATTTGCATAATTTATGAAAAAAAAGTTATTAATCAAATGACCTTGAATGAAATCTTGCCATCATCTGGATCATATATATAACATAATATATATACCTACAATAAAACATATTTAACCACAAACTTTTTTGAAATAATAACGTTTATGCAAAATCCATTATTTAACGTAATTAAGGAATGTGTTAAAATTAATTTCTTAAGCAATTACGTAAAACTTCACACTAAAAAAACAATCGTAAGGAAAATGTATGTTTTGTGTAAAATTATTATACTAAAACTAAATTTATATAAAACGATTCATAGAATTTCTGTTGTATTTAAAAAATATGTTCCGTCTATTGAATGGTTGTATTTTAACGATAGATTGTATGAATTTTCTTCTTTAAAAGCTCTCACCCGAGGCATTGGGCAAAAAAAGAATAATATGAACAGCCATCAAATATAACGATCAAATTATTCAAACAATAATTGTAATTAAATCTGCGTTATTATAGCGACGGAGAGCCAATATTGTTATTTTAATTGCAGCTGGTTTATCCGCGACATTCTTTCCGATCGGTTTTCGAACCGATTTTATAATTAGACCTAATGGCGGTGTCTGATATTAGTTTGCAAAAGGTCTGTTTCTTTTAATTAGTGACAATCGGCCTTTTGATATGTAAATAATGGTAGTGTGGTTTAAATTGCGTGGTTGACGCCGATAGCTAACTGTTCCCAGGTAATAAAAATAGATCGCTGGTAATTTATTATGTCACTAATACTCGCAGGTTTATGTCATTTAGCTGAAGAGGCCGAGTCATTTAAATGAGTCGCTTGTATCTAAAACTATTTCACTTAGCGCACCTTTTCCAAATTATTTTTTTTGAACTTAATTATATTCAAAACATTAGGTGTATTCTGTTAAATTGTAAAATAATTAGTGTGCAATTTTTTGTTGTCTTGAATAAAAATATTTTCATCTATATTAAGTATAAAATAGATGCTTGAATTCACAAGTTTAATTTTTGGATGAAACGGCCCAAGTTAAATGATTTCTTTCTATTCAATACATTAAAAAACATGCCACAATATACCAATGTATGTTAGTAATAATATAATAATAATAATACAAGGAACAGTAACAATATATTTCATACCTGTTATTTAATACCTGCGTTATTCCGTTTTCCAATATCGAAGTGTTGGCTGATAAATATAATAATGACGCAACGAACGGCTAATTAGGATATGAATAACACATAATTTAATCAGTTTTCGTCACTTTCCCCCGGGGGGTAGGGGAGTTGGGGGGGGGGTTAGGGGGGGGGTAGGGGCCGTCTCGGCGGGAACTCGTCTCCGGTGCGTTTCGGCACCTGCCCAATCTAGTTATCCGTAATAACACATCTTACCCGTGTCCCTCCCGCTCTCTCGCGTGCTGACCGCCATCTTGCGTCGCACTCTCCTTGTTAAGGTGTACGAAATTATCAACAATTTACGCTCTATTCTTTCACATTCAGTACATTGAGGTTCGTGGGGGAATTTTGTTTATTATGTATTTAAAAAGGTACAATGTATTATACGGGTACCTAAATGACATATCATAACTATTTGCAGTGGTAAGCAGAAATGAAAGAACAAACATTATTCATACTTTCCCTTTCTGCTACTTGCTGCAATTTGCTTTCTAGTATTAAGATTTAGCTGTATATTATAAGATTAAAGAAGATATTATAAAAACTCAATCTAGAGGCTTTCATTTAATAATATTTGCCAATATAAATTTTGTAAATACTTTTCTTTAGTAAAAATCTGTTAAAAACTAATTACCTACGTATTGTCATTTGAATGTAGCTATTTGACTATTTCTCTTTTTTTTTACATTATTTTAACCCTTTTGATTCTGACCTCTTTGTATAAATTAATTAAAATATGTTACTAGTAATTCTCAGTTTGTACTCCCAACGTGTTACATAATAATTTATAATAGATCATTGATTTCTAGAGCTCGCGACTCACTAAAACTCGGAAAAGGGTACCATTGGATATGGCCTCTGGTTGGTAAAAGAGCAATGTATAGTTGGTATACTATAATACAGATGTCGCTGCTCGCGAAAGCTCATGAAACACATTTCGTACCATACAACCGATGGTGATGTGAGTCAAGTCAATGAATGATCTGATTGTCATTGGATGTGGCAATTAAGCAAAGTGAAGTTACGACTCGGTTTGGCTTACTTTCTGCTATCAGCAATAAAATATTAATTGGTTTAATTGAGATGTTCAAGAGCGTTAGAAGCTTCTCCGTAACATTTGAAAGACGTTTATAATTTCACGTGACCCTTGACTTAATTAATCAAAATTATCCAATCATCTCTTAAATGACATTGTGAAGTTATCTAAAAAATGATATTCTTAATATTTTGTAACTGAAATGACATGTCCTATTTTTAGTCAGCGTGAAAATGTATCAATGTATAATAGAAATATTTTGAATTATATACGATGTAATAAAATATTATTATTCCCATACAGAAAAATCTGAAATCTGTAGTTATAGATTGAATTTGGGACCATAAAATTTTAATATATCCCCCGACAAACTCATATTCTCAGTTATCTTACAGTGATTGGAGAAGTACTCGTATGATGGAGCTATAATATATCTTTGTTATTCTCCATAAAATGTTTTGAAAATATTAAATATAAAAAATATTAAATATCTTCATTTTATTTATAAATCAATTCATTAACGGTTAAAATCTTTACATTTTTAGTTTTTAATAAAACATGCTGTGCGATGGGGAAAACTGAGAATGGAGAAAAAATGTGGAGAGAACGTGTTCTAAAAGAGTGATATTGCTTATCGAATAGCGGCGAATACCAACGGGTAGCCGACCTCCAGAAAGACCACCTAAAAGAAGGCGACACAATTGAACATCTACATTTCAGGAACAAGCTTCTAGAATCAATTCTTATTAGAATTTTGATCCGAAATCCCAAAGAAAGCAGAAGAAGAGCAAATGTTACAAACTCCCCAGGGTTTATAGATATCG
The DNA here is from genome assembly GCA_022606425.2 of Lepidostoma basale. Lineage (NCBI taxonomy): Eukaryota > Metazoa > Arthropoda > Insecta > Trichoptera > Lepidostomatidae > Lepidostoma > Lepidostoma basale. Next base: position 231,404 of record JAHDVF020001390.1, on the reverse strand, counting down.
AAAGGAAATTCGAATTTAATTTGAATATTTCCATTTGACCGCCCTGGGTAGGCGTTGGCCAAATCCAGGAGTCAACTCTACTCTTGTCTACCTGTTGCCTTATGATGTATCAGTGTATTTTGGGCCTTCCTGTTCTTCTTGGTCCTTGCGGAATAAAGAGTGTGAAGCTTTTTATGAGGTTGTCGTCATCCATTCTTATTAAGTGACCAGCCCATCTCAAGAGCCCACCTCGATGGGACTAATCACATCTGGTTCACTGTAGATGACTAATAGCTTCTTATTGTATCGACGACGCCACCCATTGTTATCTCTTACGAGGTCATAGACTGTTCTGACGATCATTCTCTCTAATGTTGCAATAAATTCTTCCATGTTCTTTGTAATTAATCAGGTTTTGGAGGTACATGTTAGGACTACTTAATCTTTGAAATTTTTGTGTTATTTTAAATCATACAACATAATGACTATTGTTATTATTATATGAATTATTTTTTCATAATTAGGTAAATTGAAATGTGTGAATACGTAGTTAATTTACATACCGGTACACTCTAAGTTATATCTATGCTAACGGAATTTGAACTTTCTTGTTTCTTCAATTTTGTCATTCTCGGGTAAATGTTTAATTAAATATAATGCTTACAATTAGCGCGTCCTTTTATTTCACTATTGAGATTAAAGTATGATTACATGATCCGTCACGCGATCTTTGATGTTGGCTTTAAAAAACATCTAACTATTGAAAGAAAAAGGATGTTATTGAGTTTTTAATTAATAATGCAACATATTTCAATTCTAAAAGGAGAATCATTCTTCAGCTGTGACGAGGGTTCACTTATTAATTTTCATTTGGTCGTGTTATCATCTGCAGCAGATCTGGGGGGGCTGCTAGGGAAAGGTGTGAGGAAATGGGCGGACCTCGCCCAAAATCATTTTAATGGCGCAATCAACACTGCTTTTGTATTATTTTTGATTAAGTGCTAAGATCGCCTAACCGCTCTTAAAATACTCGCCGCGTCGGGGCTATGCAATCTAGGCCTGTGTGTTATGTCTTTTTAACTAGGCCGTGGATACCAAATCGCAAGTTCGATAATTGAAGGGTCGGCTTGTTGTAGGCGCCCCTGTATACTAATTGCGTGTTATTGATAACTCGGTGAGAGGGTTACGAATGAGTTTGATACGAAATTTATCTTTGAAAGTATAAATGTAGAACCTTGTAGCGAGTAACTTTCATAATAAAAATAATTATACGAGTACGTATGCTTTTGAGAAGCTTTAGACATTACGCTTTACCTGCACTCCATCATTCGAAACTATACATAATTCTTATATATTAAAATAAGTTTTATATAACCTTTCAAAAAACAATAACACATTTTATTACAGTTATGGCGTTAACACAGTAATTCCAATGTAGTTATTTTTGTTTGTTGTATTGCACTGTTCAATCCACTTTTATTTATTAAAATCTTTATATTATATAATAAATCTCTCTTAAGTTAAAGTTTAGTTAAACATTTACGCCTGAAGATGAAGGAGGTCACCTCCGAAACATGATGTTTATTATATTATTATTCTGTAAAAAATATTTAATAAATAAGGTGTAAAAAATATATAATTAAACAATGCCAATTATTCTGTTAGAAATAAAATACTGTGTGTAGTTTTACGGAAATATTTTAAAATTAAAACGTCGATCGAGGAAGATAACAGTTTAAATGGATATACTCAAGATCGCAAAAAAAAATATTGCCACTAACCATAAAAATCTACGAACATATTGCTTATCACTTATATATTCACCTTAATTTTGTGTTGTAATTTAATAATTGAATTAAATTCATTTATGTTCCATCCTTTCATAAAGAAATATCACAGACTTGTTTCGGATGAACCTTTTCCTTGTTTAGCATAAACATTATAATTGAAGTAAACTTTAACACAAAATGATTTTAATTTAATTAAAATAACACGAATATAATCGTATTTCATTAACGTTTTCGAAAATAGTAAAAATATAACAACGTTTTCCTTAGAATATAGAGGGAGGGGGGGGGGGTTGCTTCCCAGTCTCAAGACTAAGGGACGTGGACAAGATCCGAGTAAACATTTAGTACTGATGAATACGTCTATTTTCTAAATGCTTTAATGTATTGTATTGGAGTGACGTGTGTCAACTGATTATGTCTTGGCAAGGAAAAACATTTGAAATATATAAAATTTAAAAAAACTTCTAGAAAGATGTTTTCGTCAATATTACATTTGAAGTTTAACAACATAACTAACTAACTAAGTATTTGAAGTTTAACAACATTGTTCAAGAAAAATAAATTATTCTAATATCCGTGGTCATCAACGTTCAGAAGGCAAACCGAACCATCTCTCATGCGTTCCTGGTATTTTAAAATATATTTATTACACTGTAAATATACTGTTATGACTTTTGAGAAAAATAAACTGATTTGATTTGAATCTATCCACAAATAAATACTTGCAGTAAGTATGTGCTGCAGCGACTTCATTTTGCGAAGTTATTTGTTTAATTTTGTGCCACGTAAATAAACATATTCATGTTTTTCTTAAAATATCTGTATATCCATATTTAATTTTTGATTTAACGTGAAGTGTTTTCACATCCAAATTGCGGGTTTCATCGTTGTAAACAAGACAAAAAAAGAAATAAAAAATTAATAGCGATAAAGATTGGTTCGTACGTATTTAAGGAACAGAGGGGCATTTTTGATAATGACGAGTTTGCGCCATCCAATAATCGGAATCATTGATTCCACAAAAAGTGAACATGATCTCGGCACTCAAATGGACAAGAAAAAAACGGCAGGTGCGCGCGCGGCCACTCGCCGGCTAGCGGCTAGTTAGCCCTGTTAGCGGATAACCTAATTTCGGTTATTAAGTCCTAACAAGGTGGCCGATGAAATGCCGGGTATCGCGTGAATTAGTCCCTAGATTACAGCTGGGTGGCTGTTGTGACGCTATATAGTCCAACTGAAGTAATTCGTCCGTTCCTAACAGAAATATGTCAAACAAAAAGGAAAGATAATCGCGAGAGGAAATGACCGTTAATAACTCAAGCTGTTTTGCTGTCATCCCGATTATTCAAACAATCGTTTGGAAATTATCGTTAATTTATTTTTGACACTTTAATTGATAAGTATAACAAATATTGTTGTTCTTAAAGTTAAATGATATGTTCTTTAAATTTGTGTATAAAATTATACAAACATCCCTTTTAAACACACAGGTTTCATAAACCAATTGCATAAGTATTAAGTATACTATTGGGCTCAGATTATTTAATAACTGACACTGTAAAAGTGTATGTATGAACTAATTAGCGTATGTAGCGCCCTTGAGCTAAGCTATTCACGAAAACTGAGCTATACAAATTAGCCTAATTATTATTATTTTAATAGTGCCAACATTTTGCCAACAAGCAAAGGCATATGACAAAATTAATAATCATTAAAATCACTTTTGGTGAAGAAATCAAGTCCCTTGGTAGAAGCTAAACGTATCACAGCATCTTTCAAGAATTTCATCCCATTTATTCGTTGTTCGTATTCGTTTGGATATCTCTGTCTGATCGACTGACATTTCATTATTCTTGATGAAATCGCCTTTCAATCTGCCGGATGTTATCGAATTGTTCAGAATTGCCTTGTTGACAAATAAAAGTCAGCAATATTAAAAGTCGGAGGTCAAACGCTCATTTCTTTAGATGTAAATTGAAAGTGAAGCTAGTTTTGCGCAACGCTTTTTCCGGCTGCTTTATCAAGACAGGACAATTCGAGTTCAAAATAAATACTTTTAAAAACTTTGGATTTTGCATTGCATTAAATGAGTTAAATTTGATTCATACGAATGAAAAAGTCGGTTTCTAGATGATTTATTATAATTTATGAGAATGACACGTTTCAATTTGCTAATGCATTATCATATATAATACATTCGATAATACCTTAGCAAGGCAAAACCTTTTATTCCCATAAAATTTAATAAGGCTTCTAGAAAACAAACACTTTTATTCGTATTAATAATTTAATATAGAGTTTTACATAATTTTTCGTGAAACAATAAATTAGTTAAATTTGGTTACGATTATTATTCAAGAAAAAAAATATATATATATATATGTCATATATTTTTTTTAATAAGGCCACTTTTTTATGAACTTTAAAGATGTTTTATTGATAACCTTTGAGTATTTTATTTTATAATATTAATATTTAAAATTAAGTACATCATCATAAAAATGAGATTTCTTAAATTCATTTCAACAAATCTGTAATTTTTTTAAAAATTTATCGTTACAAAGATAAAAAGCCACGTAACATAAGTCGAAGGTAGATATGAAATATGTTATTTGTCCCGTTTGTGATTTTACTTTTGATCTTCCTGTGATGGTAAGAATAGCAGACTGCAGGCCGAAATGTCAAACACGACTGCGATCTTACGTGACGACTTTTATCGGGGAATCGCAATCCACAACATTGCGGCAGCCCAGACCTACCGTACTCGTACTAATACTGCGCCCGTTATGCCTTCACCTTCACTTCTTTCACTCAGGTTGTAAGGCTTTTGATGCCTGTAAAAATAAACGTCTTTTTACCTGTTTAAACATTATTTAATTTAAAATTTGACCCATTGATCTCGCAATGTTACGTCCCTTGTAATTTGCCGAAGTTAACTGACACAAATGCTATATATGTTCCTCGGTTCTTGTATCAAGTTTCAAATAATTTTGGTTAGTTTATATCGTTCTCTCGGTCATGAAGGTGTAAAGACTTTGAAACGTATCGAAAAAATAAACTAAAAAGTGGAAAATATAATGTTTTCATTCATAAAAAAAACGTCATTACGGAATTCCACAGTGTTACCGAATTTAGTTAATTTTTAAAATAAAGATAATTTATTTAGTTTAATCTAAGGATTTTATTCTAATCTCTTGATGGAATAATATAATAATAATAAATTGGATGCTTTATAGAGCGTCATTTTTATGAATTAATCATCTCAAGGGCGCTGTAGCTCCATTTTATGAACTAGATAAAGATAAACAATTTTTTTTTAAAGTAAACATTTTGCTAAAAATTAAATTTAGTTCAAAATAAACATTTAGTAAAAATAATTAAAGATTTTAATTGAAATTTCTAGTTAGAAGTTCATTTTAAATAATCAAAATAAAAAAAAATTATACAAAATTTCTTTATTATTATCTTCTGGTGGAAGATGGCAGCAAGCTGTCGAAACCGGTCGAACATAAACACAAGTGGAAGCACACTAAATACATAATAAAGAAATTTTGCATATTTTTTTTTTGTTTTCATTATTTAGTAAAAAATAACCATTCTGTTAAAAAAATAAACATTTTTGTTAAAAATAAACATTTTTGTTAAAAATAAACATTTTTGTTAAAAATAAGCATTTTAGTATGGGGGCTGCGCCTGACGCAGTCGGTCAGCATTTGCATCACGATAGGACAGTTTGAACAGGTGCGTTTTGAGCCTCGATCTAAACTCTGATGGGTTTTCAATGCACTTTAGGTCTGCAAGGAGACCGTTCCAGGCCAAGGGGCCAGCCACAGCAAAAGCCCGGTCGCCGAAATTTGTGCGCCGCTTCGGTACGTACAATCTACCCATCGCAGAAGACCTTGCTGATCGCAATGTAGACTGTGATACAGAGTTTAGATACGTAGGCCAAATTGATATTCCCTGACTTCTTTAGGTTCTTCTACATTCATACAGCGTAATATGCACGATTGACGATTTTTTCGACTTCAAATGAGGCCACCTTTTAGTATTTGATTAATTCGGTCATGCCACGCTTTCCTTGGTATTCCAAGCTTTTCCTTACCGCTCACGCTGCTTGCATACAACATTTTAAACATTCTTCTGTCGTCCATTCATTCAGTATGCTCAAATTATCTTAGGAATCCAGTTTTAATTAGTGAATTTATTATTTAGTTAGAAGATTTTCCTCATATTATATGCTTTATTCACGCCGTTTATAGACATGATTTCATCTTCCGTTGTTAATTTATCACTAGTTTTTCCAAATAGTTTGATAAGCAGGATTTTTCTGACAATTTAATTACCCGTTTAACTGACTATGTTAATGAATCAAAGACAAGAATACACACTTATGTTGTGCAATACAAAGCTTGTTGATGTTTCCACGCAGCGCCTTAAATACAGTCCAGCAGAGCTTATATTGTGTTCCTTCTGGATATTTCAGCCAATGGAAGTTCAAGATAGAAGTTAAATATAAACAATAAATATATAAAAGGATGTATTTTGTAATAACAGAAAAAAATTGCTTTACCTTGAGTCAGCGACCAAGGAGCAAGGGATGCATTATGTTAAAAAAAAGTTAATACAACCACATCCCAGCACCATTTTCAATTCATTGGACAAAAATGGTTTAATGCCCTCCCAGAAGAACTCAAAAACCAGGTCTCGTACAATAAATATAAACTTTCAATCAAAAACTTCAAAATGTAGTGAATTGTGACTCTTCAGTGACACAAATTAATTTTCAGTGACATTCAAAATATTCCCCTCCTTAACACAAGACATTTTTCTTTATAAGGAGAGTAAGAGAAACGCAAATAAATGTTTAAATATAAATGTATTTTTTGAAATGTAACTTATATTATATATATATTATATTATAATAAAAAAAAATTATATATATAAAGCATTTATATATAATAAAAACATATTAAAAAAAAAATAAAAACTACATTCACTTTTTTCCCCATTTTGACAGCAACCAGTTTCGCTATTCTAGCTGGCATCGACAAACTGATCTTAATTTAATATTCATAATTAATTTATCCTTTGTTAGTATAGAAACTCTTACAATATTTTTTTTTCTAATATATCTTTTTATAGATTTTAGAAAAATGAATAAAATAAAAACCATTTTTTTCGAAACGATTCTATTATATTAGGTCCTTACATATGAAATTGGCGTTTTGTATGGGAGGAACATAAAGTTGATTTTTTTTTAATATAATATATTTATTTAATCAAAGTATGTACCGTTGCTATCTATGCATTTTTGCGATCTCATAGGTAGTTCATCGATCCCTTTACTAAAAAAACCATTCGGACGGGAATCAATAAAATCTTTGAAGTCGGTTTGGACTGCCCCATCGGAGTTGATTTTTTTCCATTGCAAGAAGTTATCCAGATTTCGAAAAAAATAGTAATCTGTTGGGGCAAGGTCCGGTGAGTACGGTGGATGTCTTAGACATTCCAATTGAAGCTCTTCTAATTTGATAGCCGTCTGTTGTGCAGTGTGTGGTCTAGCGTTATCATGAAGCAGCAGTGGCCTAGAGCGATTAACCAGCCTCGGTTGTTTAGCAGCTAGCTTTTCCATGATGGTTTGCAGTTGCTGACAATAGACATCTGCCGTAATCGTTTGGCCAGATTAAAGAAAGCTGTAGTGAACGACACCAGCACTAGTCCACCAAACGCTCACAAGTAACTTTTTTGGAGTCAATTTTCGCTTGGGGCATGGTTTGGCTGGTTCGGCAGGGTTCAGCCATTGCGATGAGCGCTTCCGATTATCATACAGGATCCACTTTTTATTACAGGTAATGATTCGATTCAAAATCCCTTCATTATTGTGCCGGTTGAGTAATGTAACCCAGCAGTCAACGCGCGTTTGTTGATTTGCTTCCCTCAATTCGTGAGGTACCCACCTTTCAAGCTTTTTCACCTTCCCAATTTGCTTCAAGTGGATTAAAACAGTTTTATCACTAAGACCGCAGCCTGCAGCTAACTCGGACGTGGTTTGCGATGGATCCGTTTCCACAATAGCCTTCAATTCTTCATTATCAACTTTGGTCTCCGGCCGTCCACGGGGCTTGTTCTGCAGGTCGAAATTTCCAGAACGAAAACGTTGGAACCAAAAACGCACTGTGTTTTCATTTGCGGCACCGTCGCCATACACATCATTAATCCTTCGAGCCGTTTCTGCAGCACTGGTGCCACGGTGGAACTCGTACTCGTAAATAACGCTATATTTTAAGTTTTCCATTTTGTAAACTGAGTGACGCAAAGAAAAAAACAATTGAGGAAAAAACAAATGAATCATAATTTTCGAAACACAAATACTTGAGTAAATGTATAAATTTGAATTTGGAATTCCTAACCAAAGAGAAGATATTTGAGATCAAAGTTGCCAGTACGGCAAAACGCCAATTTCATATGTAAGGACCTAATATTTAATTGTGACAATTGTTAAAGCATTGCAATTCTTTAGATATGTTTATTTTTTGTAATCGATAAGTATTTTATTAGTTTTCGTTGATCAACGCTGAATAACGCAACTCGTTTCCGAAGCGTGATTAGAGGCGATAAGAATATGAATGTTTCAGTTTGTTTATTAGACGAAAACAACATGGCTTCTTCCGGGTAATTGCGCGAAGAGGAAAAGATCGCCTTCGGCCATTTGCTAAAATATGTTGATTCCTATCAGCGACAAATTGACATCTTGTTTACTGGTCCAGGCTTATCTGCGCCGCGAGTAAATCAGACATCCGGAGGAAATCTATTTTACCGAGTCCTTTAGAGTAGAACTGATTCTTCTATGGCTAGGCTCTGGGTAATATTTCTCTTTCTTTAATCAAGGGGGACAAACGAGACGAGACACGCTGCTGGTACTTTTTTGGGATAACAATAATCACACCATTTCTATTTTATAATATGTTATAATACGTTAAAATTATAAACATTGCGTAATAATATTTGATGCCAAGGTTCACACAAATTCAAATATCTGGTTTTGTAATTGAACTGAGCTCCTGGTTTTGGCATTTCAAATGACTCGTATTACAATTGCAAGGAGAAGGTCGGGGGTTCTTTAATCTAGACCAGGCATTCGAGTAGTAGGATTTAAGAATATTTTGCGAGTTAAGGTTTTCGAAATAAAGAACATTACATTGAGAAATATGTGTCGTGTGCGGTATCCAATTTAGTTTATCGACTAGCAGACTGGCTATTTCGTAGCGGCGATTCATTTGAAATTCCGCACAACGACGTCGGTAATGTTGGCTTCCTAAGCAAGCTCTCAGTATGGGGAGAGCGTACAAAAACGATCGCCTGGCTATCGGCCATTGTTTATCCATAGAAAAGTTTGGCTTTTTTATTGCTGTTGATATTTTTATAGCCGCCTAATGTACATCCAATACTATTTTCTGTGCAAAATCGTGCACCGATGGGAAGGGGAATGTGTCTGATAGAGGGTGGGATGCATCGCGCTTATTTCCAGACAAATTCATTATTTTTATTTTATTGATAATATTTTCACTTCATATAGCTAACTAACTAACCATCACGCCGTCTCGCCGTAAGCAGAAAGTATGGACCACTACACTGTTCTTTCCTGACATACTTCTCTCGTTTCCTCAACATTAATACATTGTACCTTTCACGCACGTCGATTTTTCCGACCCCTCACATTCCCAACGTTTGAACTCAGTCTTGCACTACTTCTATTTCCGTTAACGTCGTTTACATATACTTATTGATAGTTGAGGTATTAGTTTTGTAAAACTCAATTTTTAATTTATATTATAATAGTAAACACGATGGATTGGATCCAAGTAAAACCACTAAACAATCGTGTTTACTATTATAAATAAGTTTACATATACATAATTTCTTAACCATTCATTATTTCCATGTGTTCAAACCATATTAATGATCCTTTCACTTTATAGGTATTGCATACATATCTTATTCTTTTAGACCATTGGTCTGTTCCTATAGTCAGGCTGGCCTGTCTGAGAAGGTTGACTCCCAGCTATCCCAAAACTTAATTGATCGCTCCCCAGTATCTACATCCGACACAGATGTCTCTCCTAAAAAAGCTATAAAACTTCTTGGCATCCATCTAGAGACTGATCTTTCATTGAAAACTCAAATCAATAAAACAGTCAGCAATTGCTTCTTTCATCTAAGGCAATTAAGATCCATAAAAAGAAATATTCCCATTGACAGTTTTAAACATTAATCAATTTCTTCGTCGTGTCCCGACTAGATTACTGCAATGGTCTCTACGCCAACATCCCCAAACAGCAAACAAATAAACTCCAGTCTGCATTCAATGTGTGCCAAAGAGTTGTCACATAACACAGCATCTTAAGGAGCTCCACTGGCTGAAATGTTCAGAAAGGATACAATACAAGCTCTGCTGGACAGTCTATAAGGCGTTGCATGGAATGGCACCAGCTTATATATCTGAACTCTGCATCAACGAGAACCTGAATGCTAGACAGTCTACATTGCGATCAGCTAAGTCTTCTGCGATCGGTAGATTGACTGTGCCAAAACGCTGTCCAAGCACAAACTTTGGCGACCGAGCCTTCGCGGTAGCCGGCCCTTCACCCTGGAACAGTCTTCCAGCAGACCTTAAGTGCATTGAGAATCAATCACAGTTTAGATCGAGACTCAAAACGCACCTTTTTAAATTATCATTTCCTGACAGGAAGGGCTGATCGACTTCATCAGGTGCAGCCCTCATACTAAATATGTTTATAATTTTTTTATCATTATTATTATTATTATTATCTAGTTGATAAAATGGAGCATCTTCTACAGCGCCCTTGAGATGAGTAATTCATAAAATGGCGCTTTATAAATTATCCAATTTATTATTTATTATTATCCCTCCATCTCTTTGACGGTCTTCCTGGGGGACGGTAGCCAACGGGGATCTGATCCACCACAACATGTGGGATTCCTGTATATTCTGCTTTGTCTGCCTTTCTTACGATATGCTCCACCTTGCGAATTTCGCATACATACATATGATAAAATATATTTGTGTGGACAGTTTTTTAACTTCAGAATGCGTGTAAGTATAATAAATCACAGGTATTACAAAATAATGGTTAGGTTAATTAAATTAAATAAAGTTTCTATTAAAAACAACTAAACTGATGAAATTAGAATACTGAGATGTAGAACTAACTAAAAACCATACAAATATAAATAAGTGACGCGCCCTTAACTCGCAAATACGATACCCGACTGGACCAATCACTTATAATACAATAACTCAAAATGTGCAGCGTGAAGAAACAGGCATTAGATGCCCAATAATCAATTAAAAAAATCCTAAAATAAAGTTCTAGGAAAGCCAGACATGCCAACACATAAACCAGTGTAACTTCTGCGCGATTTCCAAAGCAATCTTGCGTAATACGTAAAAATGCATCAATAAAATGGTTTGTATTTGAGGTTTAAAAAAAAGCTTAGATAGCCATGAATTTTGTAGAAGAAGAAAAATAAAAACAATTCGAACTTCTACTAGTTAAAAACGTAAATCAGTTATGGTTTGGCTATATTGTTAATATCTATATGTACATATATATAAAACAACGTCGTATTAGTTACACCATTTATAACTCAAGAACGGCTGGGTAGATTTTTGTGATCATTAATTTGTTGGATTTGCCTCCGTCCCGAATAGCATAATAACTATTATATTTAAAAATCGGAAAAAACACAAACAAAAATTATGAAGAAAATTCATTTTCTCATTTTGTAACGGCTTTTTTGATGATATGAAATACACGCTTGCATACACGCTTGCATCATCAACTCTGTGGCGCTATGTGTTAATCGCCATGACGATCAACAAATCATAAGGCCAATTCTTGGGCGTTTGTGGCCTGAATCTAGAAAATGAATGGACTCTCACGGTCAATTTTACTTAGTATGTTCACGTGTCCGCAAACCATCCACTTTGTGCGTTCTCGCACCCGATAACAAAACGAAAAATGTCGTATATCATAAGGTGCTTCAATGAAGGTAATCGACCCGAGTGCAACCCATCCAGCAAATATAATAGTTTAACAGAAAGTAGAGCAACAATGCTACGTGAATCATTTCGATTCGCTCCAAAAAAACAAAACCCTCACTGCCGCCACGTGGATTAGATTCATTTCCATGTAATTAAAATACTTTTCATTGTGATTTTTGCACATTTATTGAACTTAACTAATTTTGAGTATCCATTTTAACTTAATAAATAACTGAATTTATTTCAGCTAATAAGTTAACACAACATTTATTGATCTCAAGCGGTACAAAGTTTGCCGGGTCAGATAGTTATATAAAAATTCCATGTGTTTTCAAAATTATCTTCGTGTTCATACATTATGTAATTTAATGCTTCATAGCTTTTACCCGCATTTAACGAATTATTAAATTGATGTTACTTTTGATCGGTTTTTGAACCCTATTTGTTTATCTATACAAATGCAGAATATTCAAATCACCTGGCCAATTCATTATTCTCATTTTTTGTACATTTTAATTGATATCGCGGTCCTAGATAGCGGGAAAGGTTATTTAAAGCGAACGGTATTGGAGCGCTGATTTAGTAGTCAAAGTGAAATGGGAGTAGATGAAATGCAATTTTCTCTCGGTTCGCTTATCGCAGTCACGTCGTTAGGGCTAGAGTCTCTAATATGTTCTGTATGAAGGCCGTTTAGTCGTTACCGATTTCCGAAAACAATTTAGGCGTGTTTTAACGGGAAAGTGCCCTTTATGTCTTTCTCTCATTCCGTCTATATCTTACTCTTCAACAGATTCCTCGGAAAGAGACCAGAGACACATATTTCTGCTCCGTGAGTTATAATGGCCATTAAAAAACCTTATAGCTCCTAAAATTCGCTTTTGAGATTTTATAGGGGTATTCTCGTGTGTGTATGTGTGTGTGTAATACTCTGTGTGTGTGTATGTACGAGTATAATACTCCAAATCTTAAGTGACTGGATATGGGCTACCTTCCGTATGTGTGTAGGAACTAGCATAAATGGTACTTAACACAACAGAAACCGGAAATAAGAATTATTGTAATACGTATAAAAAGTCTTCTTACCAACTTAACGAGAGTTTAAATCATCTCAGGCGAATATGAACACTAACCAGTTGCTTGTTATAAAATTAAAAGAAATGTTTCGTTTCGAAAAACACATTTTTCTGTCATTTTATTATGTAGTTTTCCTCTTAGTCCTTCCGTGAGATCGTATATCTGCTGCGCTTTTTTTTTCGATATTTGCTTATTTTGTCATCCCAGTATTCGCTTTTAAAGTAAGCATAAAGAAAATACAGAATGAATTAATCAGAATCTGGGCAAAGCAAGCATGACTAAAGAATAAATCCAATTCAAATCCACCAAAAAGAGTTAAATGTTGAAGATAAATTTGGAAAAATGATATGAGGATATTTGGTATTACAATTTATATTGATCGATTGATACTAATTTATTATTACTTAGCCCTAAAAAAACATAAATTATAATATAACTATTAAAATATTGATTTTATCTTGTAATTGTTCAAAAAATATTATAAAAATTAGTACGGATAAAAACCTATGTTTTTCTTTTGAGATTTTATTTAATTTCATGGGAATGACATCCTTCGCCTTGCTTAGGCATTATCACATTTGATAATACCCTAGTGAGGCGAATCATGTAATTCTCATAAAACAAAAGAATAAATTATTTCATGTGGAGTTTTCATTGTCCAAGAAACAATAAATTAGAATATAACATTTAGAAGAATAATAAAGTGTCTCTCAGGACCTTATAGGTTAGCTCTCTTATCCTCGGAAGGAAACGCAGCGCTAAGAGATTGCATTTGAATGTGTTCGACATTAACTTCCCATTGAGACGATTGATATGTTTCCCGCTCTTTTTCAAATTACCTCTCAAGACTCTTACAATGGGATCCACAATTGACGGTTAGCTTTATAAGGAAGTCATTTCTCTTTTGCAAATCTCTAGAATTTATTTTAAGCGTTTTTCTTTACTAGACTTCCAATCTCGTATAAAAACTTTCATATATGTAATATATAACTTGAAGGTGCACATATATTTTGGCTTATTTATGAATGGAGTCATAATATTGCCCTTAATCTTAGAGATTAAAAAACTTTTCTCTATAATTAATTCGATTCCAGTGTCACGATGCCGATATATCGGAATGAACTGCGCATATGGTAATGATGGAGTGTTTTGTGTAACAATCGTATCATAATAACCCAAAAGCATAAATAGGAACCCCTCTTCACGGACGGTAACATGAACGGTAGGGTAACAATATTCGGGTGTACCGCGGTAACATCACGTCCCAGCCATATTTCGGCCGTAAAGAGTAACGCGGTCATAATTCGTTTATCGCGTGTGGACTTTCGCGATGTTTAGTGGATTTGTAGTCATTCTTGAAAACAATTTTCGTCCTTGTTAATCAATATTTGCACGTAAATCCGATCAAATCGATTTCTGTAACGCCTCAGAATGAAACATCAAACATAATAAATACAAATTGGATCGAGTATACTTTGAATGTCGGGTACGTTTATGATTTATTATATTTATATAATGTTTATATTATACGTACTTACATTATGAAATGAACGGCGAATGAACACGTGTATATCTTCTGATAGAGAAGATTGGAATATTATTATAAAATGTTTATCTTATTTGATAAGCTTTTATATTGTTTGAATTAAAGTTCCCTTCTCAGGTTATACTTTTGCGAAAAAATGCGGCAACGGTTTGAAAACATTAGACTACAAACATATTTTAAGCTAAAACTAAGCATTTTAATGTTCACTTCTAGTACACATTGATTTATTTATTAAGTCGAACGGCTACTTAAAGTCATCAACTTTTTCAAATCTCGCTAGCGATGTGTCATAACTCTATAAAAATATCATCATCATCATCAGCCGCCTGTCATCCACTGCTGAATGTAGGCCTCTCCCAAAGCACGCCACCGCCCCCTATCCATTGTTGCTCCTGCAATCCTCTTCAGATCGTCGGTCCAGCGGGCAGGGGGACGTCCAACTCCAACTCCACTCCAGAACCCGTCTCCCCCATCGGCCGTTGGTTCTCCGACAGATATGGCCAGTCAATCGCCACTTCAGCCCGCCCACCCTCAGAGTCACCTTAGTCACCTTGGTTTGTTGTCGAATAATTTCGTTCTTAAATCTGTCCCTCAAGGTTATTTCAAGCATGCCTCTTTCTATGGCGCGTTGGGCGACCTTGAATCTGCAGACTAGATATTTTGTCAGTGTCCAAGTCTCGGCTCCGCACGTCATGACTGGCAAGACGCACTGGTTGAAGACTTTAAGTTTTAAGGCATTGTGGTATTTTAGAGGTGAGAACATGTCGTAATTTTCCAAAGGCCACCCAACCCAACTGAATTCTTCGGTCGGCTTCTTCCTTGAAATTTTTTCTAACTAATTGAATGATTTGGCCAAAATATGTGTATTCTTGTACCAATTTGAGAGCCGACCCATCGATGGTTACTGATTTCTGAATAATATGTTCATTATACGTGGCTTTTGTCTTGTCCAAATGTCCCGAGACCCACTCGTCTGGATGCAGTCTTCAGTTCACTAAGCATGCCGTCGAGTTCCCCCACAGATTCCGTCAGAATGACGATGTCATATGCAAAGCGAAGGCACACGTGAACAGCTTCGGATATATCACATCCACCCCAATCGGTTTGGTCTTTTGGTTTTGGATTTGCACTGACATTGTGGCATAATTATAAAGGCATTTTAACACCTGCACGTAATTCCAATCAATCTAGTTTCGCTGCGGAGACTCCAGAACAGCCAGGTCTTGACAGAGTCAAAGGCCTTCTCATAGTCCACAAAGGCAAGGCATAGGGGCCGATTATATTCTTCTGTTTTCTGGATAATCTGCCTAACGGTATGGATGTGATCTATGGTGCTAAAGTTCACTCGAAACCCAACCTGTTCCGGAGGTTGGAAATCGTCAAATATGTGGGAAAGACGGTTTGTTATGACTGAGATCGGCCTGTAGTTTTGTCTCTGTTGTCTCCTTTTTTGAAGAAGAGGATCACAACACTTTCGCTCCACGCTTTCGGTGTGCTTTCTTTACGCAATACGGAATTAAAAAAAAGTGTAGTGCGCATAGAACTGGGAGTCCTCCGGCCTTTAAAAGTTCTGTGGTGATTCCGTCCTCTCCTGGTGCTTTGGTGTTTTTAAGCTATCTCAGGGCCATCTTAATCTCATCTATGTTTATCTCTGGGAAGTCGTCAGTATAGTGGAGGGTTATCTTGGCTCTAGGATCCCAATCTTCGTCTTTTAATACAGGCCTTGTAGCGTGTTAAGAGTAGAGACGTCCTAAGTATTTTTCAACTTCGGCGAGTAACTCTGGTTTGGAGGTAACAATATTGCCGTTTTCATTTTTCAGTTTCGTCAGATGGCTTCTGCCCAGTTTTTGGGTAAACACTTTGGACCCCCTATTCTGTTCAATTACGTATTTGATTATTTGTGTATTTGCATTTCGAAGATCCCTTCGAATCGCCTTTTTGATCTGTTTACTTAAATTTCGGGAAGTGATTGAAACCACATCTGACCCAGCTATTTCTCGTCTCCTCTTAATGAGTTCCAGTGTCTCGCTGGAATGTTTAGACTTCTTTCCATCACGCTTCGTTGGGAAGTGTTTACGTCCGGTTTCGTATAGAGATAAAATATCGACTATTATTAATTAATTTATAAATGTATCAACTAAACTTTCAATTTTGATAAAACACCATTGCGTTTCATTCGGAAAACAATTTCCTAAAAGCCGCTCCATAAATCAGTCCCCGACATGCGATGGTCAATGTTTGTCTCCGCGGGCGAGGGCGGGGGATGGAAAATACCAAAATATAAAAACTCACATGAGGCCGAAGAATAAAACTGGCCGAGAAGCTACGGGTAGCACGCGACGTTCGTTTTGATTAACAACTTTTTTTTTAAACTATTCGTTTGTTTCAACGAAAAGTTTTCCTAGTCGCGGGATATTTCGAACTTTTGAGTTATTTACTTTATTAATGTTCTATTATCTCTCAATTACGTAGTTGAACTCTCGGAAGTAATAATTAGTTATTTTTTAAGGCTAATTATGATAATTTGTAATAAGTGGTGAAATGTATAACTATATTTAATAGATATAATAATGTTTTGGAAAATATTTCCCTGTATATTTTTTAATTGATCAAAGCAGATTGCGAAAATATGTAATATTCAAGTGATGCAATGTATTGTTACATGTAAGAACGGAAACTTGACAATGGGTTAATAGATTTTAGGAAAAAATCTTTTTCTCCCGGAGTTGTGCCAACGAGCAAAAGTAAAATAAAACGTATTTAGCAGTTGCTCTAACCTTACTCCTGCGCCTTTCACCTTAACTCCTCGGTGACATCTCCTTGTTCGGTAGGGCGGGACAGGAGGGAAGTACTATTCACTAGCGATAGACTGGAAGAAAGTCCGTCAGTTCTGGCGTAATTCCCTGCATTTGAATGTATTTTCCTTTAACTCGCCATTATATATACAAACACTTAATGAACTAATAAAATCCTCGTTATTGCTAGTAAAATGCATTCTCTTTAATTGTTTGGTTGCTCTAGATCTGAGCTCGGGGGGAGAAAATAACTAAGATAACTCGGAAACAAGAAGCACAAAGCGAAATCTGAGACAATAAAAAAATAATAAAGTTGTTTTGTTGGCCGGGATGTACGACGTGACCATAAGAAATAACACTCAAATATATTTACTATTGGAGTGGCGGACTGTAACATTGCGGTTAGTACTAGTACCTACCTATTGTACTCGTATTATACGTACTATATAGCGGAGCTGGCTGGAGGTGAGTCTCTACTATCTTATTACCTATTTGTATATTGGATTATATTAAACCTTTGCCATGTTCGCCATTCGCTACCTCTAGAAAGAAGAGAGTCCAAATTTTTCAATGGTATTCTTAATGTCGTATTTGATTTGTAATATTTCATTTTTTAGTAATCTTTAAAAGCTTTTGTAAACTCAAATTCGATCACATAATCTTCTTCTTCTTCTTCAGCCTATTGTGACCGTCCACTCCTGGACGTAGACTTCCTCTTCTCTTGACCAGAACATGGCACGAGCTACAGAAGCCGGTCGAAGCCATTATTTATAGTTTAAGTTGTAGACTTTAAGGTACACATACAACAAAGGTTTAGGTTAATATTCTATTATATATATGGGCCTAATATAAATATGTAATAAAGATATTGAATGTAACCAAACCTCATCTAGACTAGTGTTTTTATACGCTGTCAAAATAAGAGAAGGGTTGCTCGCTCTGCAATTATTAATATTGATATACGGCTGACGTGAGACAATACATAAACACTACCTCCACCTATCCGCGTCCATCATAACCTAAACTAGTTGATAAGATAATTTCTATAATCAATTCCTGCTTTAGGCTTTAAAGCACAATTAGCTGGATACAAAAACCCGGCGCCCTAATCGCAAGCACTACTATTCAGTTATTGGTGTTAACGGAAGGGGCAGAAGTGATGGGGATGAAAAGAATTCTGACAACGTGTTCGTTTTCGTCTGAAAATAGCAATCCACTAAGTAATCGTTTTGGTTCGTCTAAAATATATTATACTCATAAATGTGAAGCACATATCATATTCAATTTCTATGTTAAGTAGCAGTCTTTAAAATTAACTATGCAGAAAAGATCTAGTGATTACAAGATAATTAAGAAAAAGTTAGGCAAAGTTCATAGAAATATATTTTGGCCAATTCTTTAAAATAAATTTAAGTATAATATATAAAATACTATAGAGTTTGTTAAATATAAATATTCATTATTAATTTAAGATAAACGTAAGGCGTTAACAATGTTTATATCGTTCTTTCGATGATGATGGTTAAAAGTCTTCGAAACATGTCGAGAAAAATAAACTCAAAATAATTGTTATAATTAAAAAAAAATTGTTAAAAACAATCGTCTTATTCAATATTAATAAAAACCGGCGTGTGAAGGAAGGAGTGAATCTACTTCTTGAATATTTGATTTCCGTATATAAACTATAATATTATAGCTCCAACGTCAGTATTAACGTAATGTTTCTCATAGTGGAATAAGTAGATAAATATTTATGCGCGCTACTTAAGCAGACTATATTTTGATGTTATGGTGTTGTCTGTAATAAGGGTCTAACTTCCCAAATTCGGAGCAAGACTGAACAAATTCCTCGGAATACCATAACCCTCCGAGCCCCATAACATTTTACTGCATATGTATAGATCGCCTAAGATCGCGCATAAAATTGCGTAATAAATAATCCTTCGGAGTCGCAAAACTGTTTGATGGCAGTGCGGACCTCGTCGTTTTCCGTGAAGCTTCGGGCATTTCTGGACGATTTATATAAGTGGTATGTCCACAGCTTTGAGTCCACTCCTTCTAAGTTATTGGTAATAAAGCGATGCAAAATTTTACTCTATAGGGCTTCCAAAATAAATTTGATGACTCTTTTCAATTTTAAGAAATATAGGAAATGGCTCTTGGTGCTTTCACTAAACCATTTAATAGATCTTATGTTACTCTATGTTAGTTATATGGGAAGAATGTGCTTTCCTAAATGATAATAATATACTTTATAATGTTATTTGATGAGTTTTAATTCTACTAATCGCTTTAAGGGCGATGCGGGCGATTTAAGCAAAGTTAATTGATTAATACCAATGTAAACGTTTGTTTTCAACAAGTTTTATTAAAATTTATGCGAATTATCAAATATTGATTGATATTGCCTTAGACAGGCGAACATGTCATTCATACAAATAATATAATAATAAACATTCCAGAATATATACGTGTTCATTCCGTTTAATGAATTAATATGCAGTTTTACATCATTGTTCAAGAAACAATAAACAAGTTAATTAATTTATTTAAATCATCATAAATTAATGAAATTCTGTGACACTGATCGATAATTCTAGTTTTTTTTTTAAATCTTCAAACTATAGTTTGAAGATTTACCGACCTGTCTAGGGTCGCATCTAAAAGAGTACTATTTTAAATGTTTTTCAAAATCTCTTAACTCGTACCACATGTCAACATAACAAATGTCATTGGTTTTTCTAAGTATATCTCTATTTTTATTCAATAAATAAGTACTCGTAATCTATATAAATAAATTGCTTCTTCTTCTCCCGTCGCGTCGTCTCGTCAGCTCCCCTCGACTATAACTTGAGAGAAGGCATCTCTGTCCCTGGCAGGTCGAAACAGCTCCTCTACTTTATTTAAGCCAGTCCAGTCCTTTATGTTGTGGATCCAGGAAATTCGCCTCCTGCCAGGCACCAAAATGTAATGTTCGTATTTATGTTACCAAAAAACTCGAACTACTCGAGCGATTTCGATTTAAATTGTTCTTACTACTCATACGTAAATATAATGCGAAATAATTTTTGGTAATTATTCCAGTATATTGATACAAGGAGTCTCATTTCCGTTACATAGTATTGCCCGTTTCTGAAAACTTTCCGTATTTATGAGATCTAATTAACTTTCACGTACAGAGGATGCCATCATCGGGAACCCCAAAAAGGATGCCGGCACCCAATTGGACGACCTATATAGGTTACGGTGGGAGAATGGAGTTGGGAGAGATGCAACAACATAATTTTGAGTCAACCAGAGGACAGGAGGAGTTGGAGGCGAGAAATAATGGAGGCTAAGTCACAGTATGAGCTGTAGGTCAATCGAAGAAGAAGAGGATAAACTTTCTTAAATTATTTAAGCTATGCAGTGTGAAAAACAAATAAAATAAAAATCATATTCTATAAAAAATATAAAAACGATTTGATTTATTACCTCATGTATTATTCAAAAGAAAAATCAATCGTTATGTATATATTTCAACAAAATTTTAATTTTAACATTAATATGATTCCGATTAATTAATTACACGGAATATGGCAATACAAATCGATTATACGGCGTCCGGAGCGAACTGTAATTTTTTATTTCCTGTAAAAGCATCAACATTTTTTGCGTTCTGGCCTTTTTTAATTACTCGAGAATTCCAGAATTCGAGGTCTTCTAACAATGTTCCATTAACATTTGCATGTGCATCGCTTTAGGTGTTTTGTTGGTTTATGGTGAATTTTCCTATATTGATTGAAATTGAAAAACGATTTTTTGCGCATTCAAATGATTACACTTGATCGTATTACACTCCAGAATAATTCTGATACTGAATGAAGTGGCGATTGTGTTTGTTGGGGAATAATTTGTATCACATGACATCGTACTTCATTCTAATGCGATGCATTACAATATCCAGATTTTATTTTGGGATGCAATAGAATGGAAAATGTGCAATTAGTTGTTGTGAAAAACAATTGGTTAAAAGACGACAAATATCTTATACCACATCTCGTTAACGGGTGTAACACATTTCGTAGAAAATAAAATGGTAGGCGGCACCGCACCACGGCATGCCCTGTGCGCTTGTTGTCGCCCTGACAATGCCTGATTAACGCCGCGGTTGCCCTCCGGATTTTCTCCATCTCGCATAGCTCGGCTTCAGACACGGAGCAGTGGCGGGAGAAAAGTGATTAGTTCTTCCATTCACAAACTTGTCGCTGCTAAAAGGGCGTCAGATTTAAATAGCCTCGCCACTGTCTCGCGCTTCTCGTACAATCGAAACCTCCAAAATGTTTTGATTGCACGCTTGTTTAAGTTCCTTTTCCGGAAATTGTTATAGCAAAAGTGATAAAAATGCACCTTCACGTTGAGTATAGTGAAATGGGATGCTAGAGGTTATCCCCGCTCGTGTCAATAACCAAACTTCAGAAAATTACTGACATAATTAGTTGCCCCCTCGTGCAGCATATAAGTAATAGATCTCCATTGATTTCTTATTATTCTTGTGGGTATTTACGGGTATTACGTGATCTTTTTAATGAAAATATATGTAGGTAGACACTTGCGGGATATCTGAGCCTTTGTTCAGGTCTGGGATATCGTGGACGAAAGAGAAATTTGCAATTTACAATACGAGATACTACGTAATACATAAACAGTAAAAAGTGTTTCCTTGTGAGTTTCGGTCGAGTTGAAAATCACCTCGATTATTGGTTGTTCAAAGAGAATTGTGATCATATCCCAGACACTTCGTGCTCTACAGTACCATGGAGCAATACTGAGGTATTCTTTCACTCGGAAGAATCTGTATATTATGTATTTCCCGCCCGGGCCCGCGGTGAGGCGATGAGGCGGTGAGACGGTGAGACGGTGAGGCGATGATTGAAATATCGTGACACTTGCGGATCGTGACCGAGGGGTCTTTATTCATACATCCACATTGTGCGGATATGATGGTTGGAGTTAATAGGCGCGGGCGTGATTAATACCCATCGTTAGATCCACAGCCAAATTAACACCGCTATTGATCTGTAATGAACTGCTCGTCAATTTTTTTTAAGCTGTCTTGTTTGAATAAATATTTAGATTTTCACGATTCTAAAAGTAGCACAAAGCGATAATGGAGAAAAAATCTCTTCACTGAAGTTCGTATCCCTAACTTATTACCATAAAAATGTCAATAAAATGTTTACAGAAGAATGCATGCAAATAATTAACAAACTAAAATTGAGTTTGGTCACAATTAGTCGTACATTTGTTAACATTTACCAACTTTTTTTTTGCTTTTTGAATTTCTTGAACATGGAATCACATACGAGATTTCGTTAACGCTGCTAGAGCGTAGAATGAAGGTTGCGAGAAGGGGGATTGTTTTAGCCACGGCAAACCTGCGTTTTATTTTATAACATTTAACAGTAAAAGTATTGACGTAACTTTATTACTCATGTTTCAATATTCAAAAGCTTAGCGTTAATCACTTTAAAATTGAAAATAATAAAAAAACGCAAAAACGTATTTCATAAATGTCCAATGGACCTCTCTGACAGAATTATGACACGATAAATTACAAATATTGACGCTTTATAAAGGCCTGTAGGCGAAACTTTGGCATTTGTTGGCTAACAATGTGAAACAAGGAACGGACCAAAGATCACCGGTACAAACATCTTGTTACGTCATCGAGTCTTGTAACTGTGTGCCCTCAACGCCTTGCCCATAATTCATGTATCTCGTTGGTAAATATTCTATCAAAACCGCTGGCACAATGCAAAGTGGCCTATCTCGCGCGCGCGGGCCCGAGGCGCGCCCGCGAGTGACTGCAGCTCCTAGCTGTCCTAGCATATACTTCCACAAACTTGGGGATTTTTAGAATACTTGTATTTTCATCTTCATAATATTATTATTATTAACCTGTATTTAATTCTACATTACTGACTATAACGAGCTTTTTATACAAATATTTTAATTCGCATATTCCTTAACTAACGAGAGATAATGTACTTGTAACAATATGATTGTTACAATAGGGTTAAAGATTGACACGGATAACTTAAATCAATCAAGGAATTTCACATACTGTGATTTTCAGGTTTGTAAGAAATGATGTGGCATCTCCACTCCGTCAAAAATAATGTTAAACTCAGAAATACTTACAATTTTATGTTTTTACTTTACTATCTAACTGCCCAACTATTCGTTCAAAATTCAAGTTTATTCTAATGACAAGAACCAATTAAATTATGACTAAGTCTAATTATTAAATACAAAATATTTTCTGATATAGATGCAGAGGTAAAATAATTTAAATTAGGAAAAGCTCAACTTTATAATGTATGCGCCTCACTTCGTGTAATTTCACAACACTTTACATACACACACACATTCCTCACAGACATGCTAAGAATTTTTTTTTAATTTTTCCGTTTTTATTTTTTTTGTGTATAAATTTTAACAGTTAAAATTTGTACACGAAAAAAAGAAGATAAGCGTCCGAAACATGTCTGTGAAGAGTGTAAAAAAGTTTTGTGAAAGTACAATATCTTTAAGAATTATTCAAAAGCTCGACAGTGATTATAAACATCATTTGTTATTTTAAATCATTTATGGTTTGAGTCCATTTAGTTGATATATGACGAGGAAATAAAATATGGGGTAATGGCCTCACTATTAGAGAAGTATGCAGATTTGAGATTGGAAGGGTTCGAAGGACCTAAATGGGGTACCTATTAGGGCTGGGGTGCCTCAACAGGTAATAACGCCGCTGAAGGTAGGCTCGCTGGGCCGATGGAGGTGCTGTAATTAATTTATTTGTCTAGACCAAATGTTAACACTATCGCTCCGGGCGCGGGGCTCGCACCGGAGTTCCACCCTTGTCAGAAGAAGCGTATTTACAGCGTTTTTAACGAACCGGCGCATACTATTTACCCAGCCATTGCTCCAATAGAACAGTTTAATATTTATTAAGATTTATTGGACATCTGGAAAAAGTGCTCCGAGGCAAAGGCGTACATACCTCGCTATCCACTGCCGAAGATAAAAGCCTTTTAAAAGGCAACATAATATATCTTATTAACTTCTCATGGATAAGCAAATCGTTCATTGCCACCTATGTATAAATTAAATATTATTATTATACAACATGATTATGAGTTGTTGAGACTTGCAGATTGATTCAACCAGGTAAGCGTATCACCAGGTGACATATCGCATGATACTGTTAGCCATCTGATAAAGGGAGAATGGTATGGGATGGCAGATTATGCTATATGCTTATGAACTAATTATGCCGGCGTGTAGCGTATCTGCAGCTCATATATTCGTATACTATTATGACATCAGTCGCCCAGGCAATGGAATCAATTTCTAGCCCGCGTTTTATCGCAGGGTGATTGCCGCGCGGCGCCGGGCAAACTTCGCCTAACAAATTGACGATAAATCCAAACTTCGCGCGGCGAATTCGTATATTTAAAAAGTTATGCCAGAGTTTTGACAAATCGTCGTTTTTATTACAGCAACAGTTCAGCTGATTTGTTGTACAGTTTGTTTGTACAGAAATATTATATGGAGAATAGTTCCGATTTACTGTTCTTGGAGTTAATTGAAATAAGTTTGGCCTGCAAACGAAATTAATTGACTAATATCTCAAAGGATATCATTTATGTGCAAACTTTACGGTCGCTGTACCAAATAATCAAATATTTCTGAGTTTCAATTAAAATTTGGAATTTATTGTTTCTCATTTTGAAGTTCATTTATAATTCTAAGAATTCCACGCCCCAAATGGTGTAATTAATATTCGACACTACTTGATTCTTTATTTTAAGTAAAAAAAAAAATTGTGATCATGAGAACCCTTGTACCAACCTGCACACACGTAACATAAATATATATATATTCTTCTTCTTCTTCTTTGCTAGCCTTCTTCCCTCCACTGCTGGATATAGGCCTCTTCCAATTTCCTCCACTCGTCTCTATCCTGCCCCCTTTGAATATATATTCACATCTATATATTCACATCTAACTATTTAATGGCCATATCCACGGTGTGCTGTTTTAATTCATGAAATAAAATTATGATTTGATTATGAATAAAAACCACTGTTATTTCACCTTCATCATCGGGAGAATGGTATAAACTTACTTTTAATAATAAACTAGCCAATAAGGATCCAAGTATTAACATACTCGTATGTAACACATGCTTGTTTAAATTAGACAAAGTGGAGTCCATTCATTTCAGGGAGATTGTTTGCAATAGTGTGAGTGACAGTGCGTTTACAAAAAAACTAGACGCTCTTTGTATTTTATTTTTTATGAATAGAAAAAGCAAAAAAAATTCATTAATATTTTATATTTTAATATTGAAAAAATAAACTTGTTTAAAAAATAATCAGGTTTAATTGTAATAATCACAAAAATAAAATCCTTTTTTTTAATGTTATTAATTTACTTTTCTTGAAAAACAATTAACGATGTGATTAATATTCATAATGATAGGTAGGTACTCTAGAATGTTAAAATTTAAAGGATTTTTTTTATTTTTTTTATTAAATTATTTCACGTCTCTTTTAATATCTGTTGTCTCGGCTAATGGTGTATGGAATTTCCAATTTTCTGACAATTTTTTGTGTTATTGGACATTCATAAATAAAACTACAAACACAAACGTGTTCTTCGGCCATTGAAATTAATTTTAATTTTCTAATTTCGGGATAGTAGTAATTTCCTAATCACCTAGTATTTTAGAAGCTAATACCGTACACTCCACATAATAAGGCCCAGGGATCAAAAAAATCACAAGGGGACAAATTGAGAGAGTCTAATCGCCCCTAATTGCGATGAGGCGCTCCCTCAAAGCAGCCATCCCGTGAAAGAATTCCCGTGTTCCAGGGACCTTAAAAGATATGAAGACCAACATCCATGAAGAAATTGCCAAGATAACGCCTGATATGCTGGCAAGAGTCATGACAAACGCCAGAAATCGATTTACTCAGTGTATGGAGAATGGGGGACGTCACCTACCTGATTTGATATTCAAAAACTAAGTAAAACAAAACTTTAGGTATGTGCCTGCATTATAAAAAACAAATAAAAAATTCGGATTCATACAACGGGTTTTATTAAGTTTTGAAAAAAATGATGTTATGCTGCCGCACCCTTGAATATCCGTTCGAAAAGTAAGCCTCAACGGCAAACGCACGCTCTTCACTGTTCTAACGCATGATGCCAACTCAACTATGTCGGGACAAAATTTTATAGTTCCGCCTCTCGAACGAGACCACTAGCGTTCCGCTACAATATCAACCGACTGAATGGAGCGCATTTAAAAAAAATCAGTTATACTGCCGCACCCTGTACAAGGGACATAATATTAACATTAGCATGGGTTCATACTTTATGATATGTTTTGATAAATATTTTTTAAAAGGTCTAAAACTTTCATATTATTTCGAGAACAATAAGCTGGAAGTGGAAAACGGCGTTTTAATTTTATTTTAAATCGTTATTTTGGAATTCAACGTGTTGACGCCTTATTTACAGATTATTTGAGAAAGTGCTAATCAAACCCTCAATAACAACAGAATCGGATTGTTGTCAGCAAGAATATCTGGATTATTAAATGTAATTCTGTCAAAACCGATCGAATCGTCTAAAATTGAACGCATTTTATCCTGGCGATTGAGGATGCCGCGACGGGGCCGGGCTGGTGTGCTGTTGTGACCGGGGCTCTGAAAAAAAAAAAAAAAAAAAAAAAAAAAAAAAAAAAAAAAAAAAAAAAAAAAAAAAAAACATCATGCCGTTTCCCCGTAGGGGTAGGCAGAGAGAATGGACCGCCACACTACTCTATCCTGGCACACCTCTCTAGCTTCCTCTACATTCATACATCGAGTCATACACGCACGTCGATTCTTCCGGCTTCTGACATGACCAACTTTTAATATTTGATTAATTTGGTCATGCCATGTTTTCCTCGGTCTACCTCGACTCCTTACTCCATTTACATTGTTAACGTATACTTTTTTAACCATTCTTTCTTCACCCATGCGCTCCATATGTCCGAACCAACGAAGCGAACCTTTCATAATTTTGTTCATAATACCTTCTTTCGCTCTACACTCCTTCCTAATATCAGCATTTGAGATTCTGTCGTACATCGTTCTACCGCACATACGTCTTAGGGACCTCATCTCTACCGCATTTATTCTTCTCTCATCTTTCTTCTGCCAGTTCCATGCTTCGCTTCCATACATAAGGGTTGGAACCAGAACTCCATTGTGAACGGCCATTTTCGCTTTCATTGATAAATTCTTGTTTCCAATAACTACTTTTAAAGCTCCATTCACTTTGTTACCCGCACCAACCCTTCTTTCAATATCACTGTCCGTTCGGCCATCCGCTGTGAACATGCTACCTAAATATACAAATTCGCTCACCTGTTCCAAGTTCTCTTCATTTACACTTATATTACAAACTGTCATTTGCTCTTCCCTTTCAAAAACTAACACCTTTGACTTTCCGACATTCATCATTAAATCGTTCGACTTGCATACCTCATACATTCTCGACACCAAGACTTGTAATTCGTCCGCACTATCCGCAACGAGAACGGCATCGTCCGCGTAAAGCAGACAGTTTACAGACAGATCACTCATCTTAGCACCAGCATTTATACCTTTAAGTTCTTTCATACACTTGTCCATATACAGATTGAACAACCAAGGGGACATCACGCAGCCCTGCTTAACACCCTTCGTGATATCAAACCAGGGCGTGATGTCCCCATTTACCCTAACACTGGCAGTGCTCCCTTCGTAGAGAGAAGCAACCGCCCGTATCAGTTTTGTGCTCACTCCGTATTCGGACAAGATTGACCACAGTTTTTCTCTGTTCACTCGATCATAGGCTTTTTGCAAATCGACAAACGCACAGAAAAGCTTACGGTTTTTGGCCATAAACTTCTCCGCAAGCGTTCGAAGTGCAAAAATCTGATCCATACAACCTCTTCCGGTCATAAAAGCGCCTTGAACATCCCATACTCTTTCAGTCGTCGTCTTTTTTACTCTTTCTATTAAAAACTATTAACTAGACCGGGGCTCTGTACAACTGTAATAGCAGTCACGACTCTGGCGTGTTGCAGCTGAACAGTTCCGTGGCCCCCGTTATTCCTTGTAGCGCAGTTGCCAAGGCGCCTTTGGAAATTTGAATTTAACTTGTCAAAATTACGAGCGAATGCACATAAAGCATTAATTGTAAATTTTGTATCTAAGTTTGAACCCAGCCTCCTTCAAACTTAAATTAAATTATACGGAGCCGATGATTAGACCTTTGACGGCGAATGTTCACAGTGATCACACAACTCCCGCGGTGTCTTCTCAAATTCGCAGTTCGTGCTTTTGGCATCGCGGGACCGGTGGCATGAAGCAGACTGCCCTACCATATTCGCAATCAAGATGACGAAAGAGTTTTCAGAAGCTCTCTTATAACCTTCCTTTTTTAAAGAAGCTTTCCTGATGAACAGCGCCCTTCAAGTGAATCTCTGATGAAAATGGTGCTATAAAAATCACCACCATCAACATCGATTCTGTTCCATAAATTTTCACGTTTCTTTGAATTCTACAAAACTACATTTTGCTGGAATTCATTCATCATCATCATCAATTAATTTGTAATTTGTTAACTAATCATTTTATTAATTATATGTGGGGTTTATAAACTAATATTATTTTTCTTCAAGTGCCCTGTCGGGTCCCCCCAACGTTGGCGATCACCTCGGCGAACCTGTCCCTGTCCTGCGCCGCTTGGAACAGCTCCTTCACATTTCGGATGCCGGTCCACTATCTCGCGTTTCGCAGCCGAGACATCTGTCTTCTATGTCCTCTATTTGTCTTCTTCCGGGCTCTCGGTGTCACTCAATTTTTCCCTCCAATATCAGTTGGAGAAGGTGATACTTTTTCCAACGCAGTACATAACCCAGATGTGAAATCTTTCGAACCTTGATAGTTGTCAACTCTAGCTCGCCTCAGGACTTCAGTATTGGTAACCATGTATGTCCAAGGAATTCCAAGCATTCGGCAATAGACCCAAATTTCAAATGCTTCCTGTCCGTTCATTGAGTTGACTTTTAAGGTCCACGTTTCACATCCATACGAAAAAAACAGACCACACATAGCATTTGATAATTCTCTGGGGGAGTTTCAAATCAATGTTGTCATTTCAGAATAGTGATTTCATTTTACTTAATGAAATCACTCTTCTCTATAAACTTATAATATTTGTTAATTTAAAATAACATTAGGTTTGTCATACTACTTTTTTTTACTTTACCAGTAAATAAAAAATGAAATGCGCGTGTATTATTTTTATGTCTTTTTATCAAATTGGACATGAAACTTTTTGCGTTTGAAGTCGTGAAAAAATGTTTGAATGATGTCTAAATGAAATAATTTGGATCAATCGGGCCAGTCCATCCACCTCTCGCTGCTCCGCGCTAACAACAACTGACGATACGGCCGAGACATTAATTACTTCGCCTCCCAATTACAGCCTTACATCTTAATTATTTCGTATGAAATGATTTACCATATTTACTTGTCAATTACGGGCGAACGCCAAATATAAGCGAAGGAAAAAATCATTGCGAACGAATTTAATTGCGTTGAATGATGAGCATCACAATAGTAATGATACATCGCAAGCTGCCTCCCGCGGGACTACACATACCTACTTATACAGCTTTCGATTGCGTCATAAAATATTCATAAAATACACACCGCATACAAGTAATTGATAGAGTACTAGTTTCTACCTAGAATCGATCTCAACACTTAAGAAGTTTATTCTCTACAACCCACAGATGGGGTAATTTTTACTAAGTAAATTTTTAAAAGCGTAGATTATAATTTGATTTTAATTTTGTCGACTATCGATAAAAATGAAGTATTGAAATGGTAATGAGAAAAAACATTTTTTCTGTTTCTTGAACAAGGTTCGAAAACGTCATGTTAAATAATTAATATGAATGAAAACGTCTGTTTTTTCATAAGTTATTATATTTCATGGGAATGACTTGTTTCGCCTTCCTTAAGCAATATCAAATATTCTGACATTCGAAAATTAGAAAGGCGAAACATGCTATTCCCATAATATATAAAACTTCATGAAAAATATTATTCATTTTTCTACTTCCTGCAGACTTCATTATCTGGAGCATAATGTATTTAAACTGAACGACAAAAACAAGTGGAGTAAAAGTGAGTATTTGTTATGAAGCCATTTTTATTATTTTTTATTTTTACTATTGACAATTGATTTCCACCAAGATATTCCCATAGCCAGCATTCATATGTGGAAAAGGATTTTTTGAATAATGTTCGTCGAGGTAATTAGCTCCAGTGGTTGGCATAATGTTATGTGACGTACCAGGTCTCTCCAAAAATCAATGAACGAATGAATCAGCTTCCATGGTTCGAATTTGCTTGCGGTAAACTGATACCGCTCCGAGAACATTGAAAAATCTTGACGGCAATATTGATTGCAGTTCATCCGAGGTGAACACTCTTTCTCTCCTCCGATCTAACGATGATATATGGTGGGGTAAAGGAGGTGGGAGGGATTCGGGAGATGAAGGTGGTCTCAAGAGTAATCACCGGATCTCTTATCGAAGTATTCCCGTCTCCATAATGCAGCATCATGCAGCATCCACAGGTAAAACAAAAGACTGTTCTGGTACAAGAGAATGCTCTTATCTTTAGTCGGCGGGACATACATTTTCCGGGCGTGGATTGATTAATCGTTCCGTAATGCCTTTCGGGCTTTATTTTTAATAGATTTTCTTTTGTACTTGTAACACGAGTATAATGAACCTTTGCGATATATTTATTAAAAAGATAACAATGATCCCGAAAGTGATATGAAATCATGTCAAACCTAATGGTCATTTAGATTGGTTCTCTTGGGAGGTGGGTATAATAAAAAATTATTATAGATATACTCATTTTAAAAGCAGCTTTAATCTAAGAACTTCAGTTGGGCTTATAATGAATATGTGCTCATACGTAGGTACCTTTAAACGAGTTTTTAGGATATTGCATTCACAGCGGGCGAAGCTTTTCCCGTTTGATTAAAGTTATGAGCTCCACAGTGAGCGGACCACACTCGATTTTCCGAGGTACTCCAGATTTTAAAATTGCGAGGTTTCCTAAGAATCCTTTTCCCCGAGCGATTATTTGCGAGCCGACACAGTGCTGCGCTGCCGCCCGACGGCACGCTGTATGTTTATAAGACTCCGCAATAACAGTTGAGATATAAGGATTAGCTGAATTCGCTTTAGCGATTTTGTAATATCATGAGGCAGTGTATCTGCTCGGAAACCCAAGGAAATTCGCTTTCCACCCTACAGCAGAACGTTCAAAAGATTTACGATTCGTATGTGAATGAGAATACTAGAAATTGGATTCCCTCAAAAGACAGACCCGTCTACAGCCACTAACAGACAAATCACATTTCATGCTTGTTGACGGGTGTGAACACTCTTTGTAAATTTTGGGAAACATATTGGAATCGATTTTATATAATGCTTAAAAGATTTTCGTAAGTTAAATTATAATGTTCACTTCTGCATTTGGGTGAATTTTTTTTTCCGACAAACCGGTAAAAGTAATGAAGAAATCTGAAGCCTTCTTTATTTACAATATGAGGATATTTCATAATACTTTGGGGATAGCGAAAATTCTAATTCGTAGATGAAATTTTTAGACGATTGGCCTTAAAATAAATAACAAAATAAGTTTTTCATTCCATAATAGCCACGACCAGTGCTGGATTAACTATGCAACAAAAGCAGGAAATGCTACTGGCTCCACACGTCTGGAGGCTCCGTGCCTATAGCGGAAAATATTTGCTTATAACATTTTTATTCAAATATTTTCAGATTTCGCTTTTTTAGCACAAGATAGATTTATTTTAATAAAGTTGAAACACGCACGATTTCTCATTACAAAAAGATTTTAAATGAAATATCGGTATCGAGAAAGCAGAATGGCTAAGAAGATTCATATGTGGGTGTTGTATTCATTAAATTCTTTGGTTTCCGTACTTATACCTGATGACAATATACAAAAAAATACATTTGGTAGACCGGGAATTAACTCATTATTTACCAGTGTTGCATTAATTTTTTTTTTGCTTAAGTTACAAAATATAAATGCCATCATCTCTTCCCATCTACTCGTATTTTGTTAATTTTCAATACCCCTTTTATCAAAATTGAGGGGTTTTGAATTAAAATATCGGATGAGATCATTTTTAACATCGACCACATTTTGGAATTTTTTATCTTTCTAGGAGTGCTCCATAAACCGCAATAGATGATATTCAGACGGAACAAGGTCTAGTGAATATGGAGGGTGAGGTATAACCTTCCAATTTAGGCCTTGGATTTTTTCGTATGTTATTTTTGCTGAGTGAGGGCATGTATTGTCTTGATGCAGTATTACTCCACTTCGGTTGACTAAATTTAGGCGTTTTTCTTTTAGCTTCAGGTCAAGTCTCTCCAATTGCCGACAACAAACTTCTAGCGTTATCGTTTCACCCGGTTTTAATAACTCAAAGTGAATGATATCTCGAATATCCCACCATACGCACAAAATAACCCTTTTTAGTGTTTATTTTGGCTTTGCTGTTGAAATGTGTGTTTGATTTTGCGAAAGCCATCGTTTTTTTTTTTTTGCTTTACATTATCATAAGTTATCCACTTTTCGTCCCCTATTATAGGTTCTATGAATGTTGGATAAGAATTCGCACGATCAAACATGACGTAACTCGTGTATTAGATATAATTCGTGTATAACGTTGGCCTTATTTTTCATGCATAATTTGTTTTTTTTTCTTAACCGGAAAATATCTAAATCGACGACGAACATATGCATCACTGCATGCTACTTTGTTTCAACGAAGGTTTTGCAACGAAGGCTACTAAAACTATTAACAAAATTTATGTAGATATTCTTAAAGTCAAGAGATGTCAATCCTGGTTTCGAAAGTTCACAAATCGGGTAATAGAAAGCTAGTAGACCTTCATAGAAAAGGACGACGATTGAATTCCTATGAAGAAAAATTAAAATCTTTAATTCCAATCCACTTCAAACCACTGAAGAATTAAACCAGAAACTCGGATCTTTCTGGTCTATAGTGCAGTTTTATTTAAACCGGATTGAAAAAGTGCATGAGATGAGTATTTGGATCCGAGGATAGGTTGTGCCAAAAAATGGTGGGTTTTTGTCGTGATGGAGTAAAAAACTGCATATGTTCACGTGCGCTTTTTGTCAGCGGTGGATAACTCGGATATCTAATACACGAGTTACATGTTTGATCGTGTGAATTCTTATCCAACATTCATGAAACTTATAATGAGGCATAGATTTATGAGTATGACATGCAAGCAAGTCACCAATTATTGGAATGGACGGAGAAAACCAAGCCGAAACTGAAAAAATCATCCCAAAGTCACCCAAATATCAAAGTGATGCTCATTGTTTTTTTTTTTATATTCGCGTAGTAGTCCCTCATGAATTCATACAAGAGGGACAAAATTCAATAAGAAATACTATTGGGTAGTATTTATAAATAATATAAATCCGTCAGAAACGGCCGGAATTGTGGGGGAAAAAAATCATGGATTGTGCACGATGATAATGCTCCATCGCGCAGAGCTACTATTGTGACCAAATTCAAAGTCAAAAAACGCAAAAATACTATCGATCAACCAACATATTCCCTAGATTTAGCTCTGTCTGACTTTTTTCTGTTCTCAAACTTTTCCATTTCCACATTTCCAGTCGATTGAAGCCACAAAACAAAATTCAGGAAAGGTGTACCATAAGTACCCACCAGAACGGTTTCGAAGAGTGGAAAAAACGCTGGCATATGTGTATTTCATCGAATAGAGGATTATTTGAAGGCGACAAAATAAACATTGATAAATAATGAAATATTTTGCATTTTAGTTACAATTTCCGGGTACTTTATTGTCATCATATTATAATATTTATTGCATCGCCCATTAAAATGTAACAGTAAAAATATTATTTTCATATTCTCCTGGTACTGGATAATTTTTAAGCTAAGAGTAGTGATTCATTATTTGGTAGGTTCATAGAGCTAAATGGAAATTAGCTAGCTCAGATGAATTTTCCTGATATCTGATGGTGTCTTTGATGAAGAACAATTTTTATTACATCTTTGATTAACATAAGTTTAATTCCTCGCCAATTGCGTGTGATTTTCTCGCTTTTACGATTAATAATGAAATATTATACATGACGCTCTTGGTCCATCATATTCTTGAGAAACGCAACAGAAAATGATCTGACATAGTTTATTTTTCAGTCCTTGAAAATAGAATAAATATTTGCCCTTTTTATGCGCATGAATTTTATTCAAACGAACTTGTAGCCTATAAGGCTTCGTACGTTTATTAGAAAAAACCTTTTTGACAAATTAAATATTATATATAGATAATAATATTAACAAACGTTTAATTATAATATTAATAAACTTTTATTTGTTTTTACCACCACTTTATATTGTTACAGCCAACCGGTTTCGCTTCCGCCGATTGGTTGTAATAAAATAAAATAGTGCAATAACTAAAACAAGACAATTAATATTGTTTTTTAATTAACTAATAAAGTGTTTCAAACGAAAGTACACTGATAATCGACTGGTTCTTAGGAGAGGGTGTTAGTCCATATTTCAATACTGGTTAATAAACTTACTACTTCTATAATAATAGTGCCATGTCAGGTCTACCCGACGATGACTATCATTGTAGCGAATGCTTCCTCGTAGTAGTGATTTTCTGGGAATTGTTAAACTAACGTTACTTAATACATAGTTAATTCTGCATTGCGGGCATGGGTCAGGATAGTTTAAATAACCTCGCCTTAATAAACATTCAATGTAATTTACTAAGTGATTTTGAGTGTTCTTGTTAAATTTGCTTAATAAATCGAGAAAAGTTTTTTTTGTCAAAGTCGTGTTTTATTTTATTATCATATAAAAGCCAGGGTCTCTTAGTAAGATTTGCTGCAGGCCCCGCGCTGGCTTATTCCGCACTGCCCACTACAGGCGAATTTGATTTAACTGATGTTTAATAGGTTTAAATAAGTATTAAAAACCCTTATTTTTCGTATATGGTCAAAGAATTATGCTAGCTTTAAATTTTCGGGTTTCCAGTGTATAATTACCTATAGTTTTTTTTCGAATAGGTTGCATATTCGTCAACTTATATAGTTAAGTCTGAATACTA
Organism: Lepidostoma basale; assembly: GCA_022606425.2. NCBI lineage: Eukaryota > Metazoa > Arthropoda > Insecta > Trichoptera > Lepidostomatidae > Lepidostoma > Lepidostoma basale. The sequence goes on along the minus strand of JAHDVF020001390.1, from coordinate 195,817 downwards.
AATAACTTTAACTGTTAAGTGTTATTATTTTACGCAAACTCGAGGAACTACCCTTCACAGGTAGTGTATTTAACACTAAAAAGGTATATCTATTTTTTAATTTTAAAATATTCCAAAATCAAACAATAATTTGATGGTAGTGCTGTATTTTAATATTCCTTAGTAGAAACAATACATTTAGACGCCCCCGAGGGACAAAGTTCACTATCGTAACTGCATCATTGCATTTTACATTCCTCAATGACATTTGCAAGGAGCGGTAGTGCACGCTCGCTGAGGAATATTCCCGGCGCTTCTGTTAGGAATCTGAATGCCCCTTAATGCTTTAATAAAGATGTCAAAACTGCATGCAGCACACTACCCGCACTCCCCACTCCCCACTCCTCGCTCCCGACGTACTGTACGAACGTCTCTAAAGAATCATCTGAAATTTAAATGTGCAGAGTTATGCTGATTTTAATCGGTTAACTTATTTTTGTAATGAACCGAATCTGGATTTTTATCCCGCATTCCATCCCCCCACCCGTCAATAGCACAGCGAGATGGGCTTGCTTGTATCTTCAATACACGAAGCTTTTATTACGGTTACTAACATAACGTAAATATAAAATATAACATAATTTTACGTCTAAATATGTGTATATTATAATATAGAGGTGTTTTTATTATCATTTTATGTTCCCGTTATGGTTATATTTTGCTGAAAATGTTTCTCGCCTCACAAGTGGGTACATAGGACGGATGCACAGAAAGGGGGGGTAAAGTATACTTGCCAGATTCTAAGGAAACACCGCATCCTATGTAAAGAAATCGATTTTCTTACCAGTAAACAAAAAGAGATGATAATTAATTGATTAATTCTTGAAATAAAACTTCAGCGTGGAGAATGCGTGGAGCGGAGACATTGAATTAGTTGAAAACAAAATTTAAAAAATATTAAATTGAATAGACGTACGGCTTATGTCCTTTCACTAAGATAGAACATCTTAATTATTATATATCGCCAGATCCACAGATTAACTTTCGAGACGGCCAGTGGCACCAGTCAATTTGCCTATAAACAGAATGCGCAGATTCGGTACGGAGTACGGCCATAAAGATATATTTTCTGCACTCGTTACCGGTCTGCAAGCAAATATTATCAGTGGTAGGTACATCAAAAAGGTAAATCATCTCAGGGTTTTTCAAGCCATGGGACGGTGCGGACAAATTGTCTTTTACAAACGATACATGTAAGAATTGTTAATTTTACTAATTATTTTATTTTTCTCTTCTCTCTATACTAATAAAATGTTTATCTTAATTCGTTTTAATTATTTTTGTTGTTATAATATGTTTAATTTGATAATACATATTTAAAATCTTATTATCACGTAGAAAGAAAAAATCTGGTTCTACAAGTAAGTAAGATACGTGGCATTTTCTTGATTCAAAATTAACCAAGTTAATGCTGAATCGGTGTGTACACTTTATAAATAAATACATAAAAATACAAGGGTCTCTATCGTGACGAAGAAACTTTTTATATCCTGGATTATGGAAAATCACATCATCGTGGCGTATGCACCAATCGGGTTTGGTTTCCGGCAGTATTAATATTGTAGGTAAATGTTTATTTTGTGTGAGAAGTTAGTCAATTTCTATCTCACTCTGCTTCATTGAGGGATTATAGCAAGCAAGGGAAGGTGTTTTTTATTAGTCAAACCTCGATTTAAATAAGATCGGGGTGTCTTTTTTGAAATGTCTTATGAAGCTGTAGCCGATGGTCATAAATTATTACTTCTGGCAAGACCATTTAGAAAATATTTTGACTGCATATTTTAGTTTATTCAAAGACATTGAGCTCCTTTGGGTTGCCGCACTTGGTCAGGCATAAGAATCAAATGAAAACCGACTCTTTATGACTTAATAGCCCTTTAGACAACTCGAAGGACGAGTTAACTCGAACGGGGTTGATAAATACATTTATTGTCCCTTTTATTTTTAGTAGATTTTTTTTGTGGTTGTTAAAGTATCGGACTCTTTCGTCGGAGCAGTCTGTTGCTTAGGTTTATTATAGGTAGGTATACCTTATTCCTCGGATTTTTTTCTATCATAAATAAAAATGATATCATTTAAGTAATATTTATTTACATCACCGTTTACTGAGCATTTACAATAAACATATACAAATTCTATTGTATTTCAAGCATACCGATATACGAGTGCATGTTAAATGAGTACCTACTTCATATAATTTTAGATTTTTCAAATTTAAATTTTTTTAATACATGATGTGCGTTTATGACATAAAATATATTATTTTCACCAAATACGATTTCATTACAATTCTTCAATATTTTCCAATACATACTTTATAATTACAAAAAAAGTTTAAATCAAACCAATTTCGTTCCGATTTAAATATCTTTTAATTATTAAGTCAATAAATTTTTGAATCGATAGTTGATAAATAGATAACTGAATTCAGGAGTTTTGCTGGTCCGTTGTAGTTTTATATAAATAAAACCTGCGTGCATTGCATCTCCACACGAATGTAAACAAAATCATTAAACCTAAAAATCTATTGACTCTACATACTCGTACAATACAGAGTACATACTCGTATAATAGTTCCAAGATGCACAATTTCGATTTAAGTCATCTTTAACGCAGTATAACATGCATGCAAGAAAGACATCGCAATGTAACCGAGTACCGTCTTCTCATTGACCACCTACCTACCTGTATGTATATTCTGCTTTATCGTGGTATTTTCATAAACCTTATTCGTTTTGTTTTTAAGTCTTGTTACCTTAATGTAATTTATGCTACATATATTATATTAATCTCTATTTTATAATATTCGTCACTTGACACAGGCAATATAAACAGTTCAAAGAAATGTCCCGTTGCTCGTTTACACTTTAAGTATAAATTAGATTGGTTTATTTAGAACCCAAATAGCTTCATCTAAGAATATAAATAAAGCTCATAAAGACGTAATCCTGATTTGTGAATACGGAGGCCATTCCGTATAATGTAGTCGCCGTATCGGTACCCATAATATTAAGATGTGAGCCGAAGCATCTCGTGGCCAGCAAACCGCGCATTATAATAACAAAGGCGCCCGTACAAACAGCTTTGTGGAACCGAAAGAAGAACCAAACGTCCAGTTGGTATAATTTACGGTAAAATCGTCGAATTTGCATAACTATTTGAACGCTTGAAGCGGGGCAGTACACATATCAAACATTCAAATAGATGTTTTGAGCTTCGATGATGCTACTTGTGACAAAGTTTCATAAATCTAGCGCTAAATGACATTCCCGGGCGACTTCCACAATGGCGGCACCTGCTCCGGGAGCGCATTAGCGGGGACCCGAACCCTAAAAATGTTTGCTTTCGTATTCGGCCGTGACAAAATGCTTATTTATGGCTCCGTATTCTTCGATTACAATACTTCTCTCCTTTTATTGGCTAAATATGAGTTCCGGTGGGAGAGTCGCATTGTTGACTCCAGCATCCGTAAATTAGTCACAGGCCGTGGGGCAATAGCATGCTTTGTGTCTCTCCTTCGGTCAATTGACAGCCGAGACATATTTTATGTCTTACGATTAGACGTTTGTTGACGTGAAGTCTATATCAAGTAGATGAAACAACCATCGCAGCAGTTACCTACCTAAAAATCCGTTCGTCATTACAACACAACTTATATTTTTCTCATTTTATAATATTTTGCATGCGAATTCAATAAACGTTATTCATGTATTTTTCATGTAGAACATATAAAATAAATAAACTAGAAAAATTCCGTCTGAAATTTGAAGCAGGTTCCTTATGCGGCGAACAGCAAAACTTTTATAATTGAACTAAAATACTCTTTTTTTTTAAATTTAATTGTATCTCAATAGAGATCCTAAAAATGACTAAATGCTAAAAATCATTCTCCATAGATGGCGTTAGTGGGTGGATTATATAGGTTAATTTTAAAAAGATTGACATGTGTGATCAAATCTACATAGATGGCCAGCTGAAACTGACACGTGAAGATAAGTATAGATTTGGAGTATATATACAACTTCCAAAATGTATAATGCATGATCATAAAAACAAAGGTGGAATGGGGAATGTTGTAATTACATAAAGCGTGCGCTTAACCCAACCAATGACAGGTCATAAGTCCTGTAAACACCTTGATCATCCATATTCAGTTTCCAGTTTGCGTCTTCGTCTCTATTGAGATACAATTAAATTTGAATTAACCACCCACCATGGATGAAAATCCAGAATTCGTATACAAGTATAAGTATACATTCACAAAAATATTTAAATTACTCTTATTCAGAAAAATTTCTAATTTTGATTTGAAAGCTTTACCAATTATTGACAAAAATCTTGTAGAATAAGCAGTAAAATGTGTTGAATATAATCACACTGCAGTCCGAAATGGTTTCCAGGTCATGCCCATGAGATAATGTAGATGAGTGTATCCAGGACTCAACGTTGACTAAACATGGGGTTGGATAATATTGGATAGTGAAGTGAATAAGTGAAGAAGTTCACTAACTTCAGTGTGGTTACGAGGGAAGCCAATCTTATTCAAACGAAGTTAAAATACGGATTACCTTGACAATGTTCCTATAGTCAGAGATTCCTGCGCAGAACACAAAATATCACACACACCTGCAACATCAGCTAGCCTCTAAGGACAGGCTCGGAATCATGAGCGATGACTCTTTAACAACAAGGAATCCCAGAATGACCCAGCAGCCTCTTATAACGAGAGCCAGGGAAATCAATATACCGTACAGATCAAGACCAGCCTTGCGAAACCGGTCGCTGTCGAAATAGGGGATCAACAAATATTCAAGAAGCAAATACTCTAAATTGAATGAATAATAGTATTCTTATTTCCCAAGTAGCCATGGCGGTACGTCAAACATTTAAACAAGGCCTGTACTGCACCAAATACATTAGTTGTGTGATGTTTTAAAACCAGGCCCTAGATAATGTCCTGGTAAGGCGCAACACGCACCTCTCTTAAAATTATTTGAATAACTTATATTTTAGATTTTAACAAAATGCTTTTTATTCATCGAAGTGCATTAATTAAAATATTACCTACTCGTATAACTGAAATGAGTTTATAGGCCGAGAGAATGATTTAAACTGTATAAATAATGCTCCCGTGGATGAAGTGAAAATGTCCTTGCAACATATCCACGAGAACAACATAATTCCGCAGAATGCCGATAAATTCTCTTACAATTTTACATAGCCTTTGGTTTTTCACATCCGATTCAGTATTTTCACCCGATTAGGGTTTGTTGTAAAGTGAGTAGCAAGTAACAAATATAAACGAACATTATTAGCTGTAGTCTACCTTTAGCTAGAGTGTGTCCTACTACACCTGCTGCGTGTACTGCCTCGATAGAATTCTCTCTTGATTTAAAAACGATTATTCCTACTTCGAACATGGGCGCCTTTTAGTAAATGATTAATTTGGTCATGCGTCTTCTTTGGTCTTCCTCGACTTCTTTTTATCATTAACACTATTTGTATATATATGTTTAACCATTCTTCCATTATCTATTCGTTCCATATGCCCAAACCATCTTAGGGGCCCTTTCTTCATTTTATTTAGAACTCATTCATCCATCTTATACTCCTTTCTTACTTCTTTGTATGGTATTCTACCATACATTATTTTTTCGCACATTATTCTTAGTGATCTCATTTTTACGGTATTTAACCAACCTTCATCCTTCTTCTGTCAACTTCAAGCTTTACTTTCCTGCATAAGGGTTGGCACTAGAACCCCATTGTGCACTGCCATCTTTGCTACAGTCGATATGTTTTTAAGATAATTTAAAGATTTTACTGAAATCTCTTGATGGAAGTTCATTTTAAATAATTATTAAATAAAACTATGTTTTTAACTACTTCCACGGTTGTCTTTATTTCGACCGGTTTTACCAGGCTAGCTAACATCGACAGACTGGTGACATTGGTATTTGCTCGTATGTCGTAATCCGTCATACATTTAAATAAAATATAGTAGGTTCAATATTACAGCTAGGTAAATTAAATGTCTCTATTAAAATCACTAAGTAAGCTAGGCTGAACAACGTGTCGTGTGTGCTGCGGCAGTACCGAGGGGACCCGGCGCGGTGCGGCGCGGCGGGACGGTCACTCCGAGCATTGTGAAAGTCATCGAGATCTTAACTACACGTCGGAAGAATCTCCCGATATGACATTTTAATATTAGATCGAACATTATCTCCAGCGAACCGCTTTTAATCAGATCTATACTTTTAAGCATCCTGTTGTACTGTGTACTGTGGTAAGTGGGATCTGATCACGGACAATGGAACAATTTAGTTACGATTTTTTGTCGAGAATAGATGCAACTTCGTTTCGCCTTAGGTACGAAGCGTAATTTTGTTGCTTCGATAAAAATATGATTTCATGATATATTATATTTTTATCAAAGCAATAAAATTACGAGTAAATGTAGTATTTGAAGATTTCTCTTGAAAGCCTCTGACATGTTACAGTAAACCCAAGAATCACCCTCACGGGTGATTTTCATTAATCGGAATGCGTGATTTCTTATTCGGAAAATTATTTACCACTATAAGTCTACTAACTAATCATCACACCATTTCCCTGGGGGAGTAGTTAGAGAGAATGGACTGCCAAACTGTTCTATTATATATTGGGATAACTCTCACATTTCCTCAACATTCATAAACAGTGGTACGCTCGCTAGTTGATTTTTCCTGCTTCGAATGTGACCGCCTTTCAGTAAATGATACATTTAGTAATGGCATGTTTTTCTCGGCCTTTCTCGACTTATATTTCCCTTCACATCACTTGTTTTTCTCTTTTAAAACATTATTCCCTCGGCCGTTCCTTCTTATTTTTAAATATTATAATACTCGTATATCATTTTTACAAAACGTCGGTGGCAATCAATATACCAATTTGTTGTTGACAGCTGTTATTATATACATGTATTATTTGTTTTGCATTTTTGACTATTTAACGTATGTTTTATCCCTGTTGTATGATTCTGAAGGATCCTTATTGTACTCGATGTATCCAGTAAATGTAAGCTCGAGGTAACAACAATCGTATCTCCTTCAATCCCAACCATTTAATTTATATAGAGAAGAGCAATTATACGTATGGAGTGCTGCTTTAAAGTTTGGCTATTCTTGTTTAACGCCCATCTGAGTGTACAAAAAATACTCGCATATGTAATTTTGTAAATTTGAAAGAGTGTATTACTATTTTTACCTTCAAGATGAATATTAGTAGGAAACTGTTCCCAAGATAACATCGTAATAGGATAGATAGATCGGTCCACAGCGCATGTGAGAAATTCATATTTACATCATTCACGATTTTTATTATCTAGATATGAATATTTCATCAGCACGACTTAGATAGCATCTTTCACGCAACACCCTAAATATTCAGAAGAAGACATGCAAAAATTATGACCAACTTAGTACACATAAATAAAAGTTATTATTATATAAGTAAAAGTTACAACAAAATATTTTGAAACGAACATATTTTATATTTCCTTAAAAGAATTGCCAAATGCCAATGAAAATCTAAAGTTCAAAATATTTGTGTAAGTAATCTGTTTCTCTTGCGAATCGCGTGATTCAGATATAAGTTTGAACGTGAATCTACCATAATCTCTTGAACTAAATTCGTGGTTAAGCGCTTACTGTGAAAATTATAGAAGATCCTTCATTGAGGGACTTCCATAATACGCAGTCTCCGGAAGTTTTCATTTACTTACTCGTATAAAAAAAAATACCGTATCACTTAAATGCAAACAATCTTATAATTTTACAGGTGGCTGTTTTGGTGGTGATTGGGTGTTTCGGAAAGTTCGGTCCGTTTTTTGTATGAAAATCTCATTTATTTGAAAGGTATAATAAAAATAATAAAAATATTATCCTTCGTTAACCACTACTTTTCCCATATTTCTGGAAATAGATGAATCCATCGTCGAAAAAACACCTCGTCTTTTGAGGTAATCCGGGCATCGACCCAATTATTGACATCTGCATATGAACGGAAGTGCTGCCCTTCTAAGGCATGCGTAATGAATCTGAACAAGTGGTAGTCCGATGGTGCCACGTCTAGTAAAAAAGGCGGGTGCGGCATACCCTTCCAACCCGCATTCTGTATGTAGTTTTTGATCGCGATGCGATAAGGTCAAGCGTTGTCGTGTTGAAGAATCAGCTTGCTGTGCCTCTTACCCCATTTGTGTCATTTTTCAGCAAGTGTCTGCTTTAATCGCATTAGTTGTTATCGGTAGACTTCCCTGATACCGTTTCACCTGGTTTGAGGAGTTAATTTTTCGATCAAACCTTTTCGCTCTTCCAGGGCTATCTTTGCCGTCAACGCTAATATTGCTTTGAAGCGTCTATACCATTCTCTGCATGATTTATCCGATGGGGCATGATCGCCATAAACTTACGCAAGTATTTTATGCACCTCAGCTCCACTCTTCTTTCAATTGAAACATAACAGCAGAACTTCCCGCAAATGCTTCTTTTTTCCCACGAAAGTCGACATTTAGAGGAGGGATAAAACAAACGTTGTTGTGAGAATGACAAACATTTGGGAACTGAACATAATTGGCTCAGGCTTACTATAAAAATGGCCGCCAGATTTGAAGACTTGAAGAGACATAGAGCCCTCTGTTGTAAAACGGATCGAACTTTCCGAAACACCTAATAAATAAGCCTTAATAAAGTAGGTACTCTTCTGTAATATATAATGAAATTTATATATACGAACTCATTTGGTACCTTAATATTACTGGAAAGTACTAAAATGCGTTCAATATTCCAAGCCGAGATAACTAAATAGAAGATACAGAATAATTTCGATGCGAGCCGTTCAATTAGCTATTTCGTTTAACCTCGCTACGCTACGCTATGCTATATTCACAACTTACAGTGTAAAGTCGTGGTATCGTACAAAAAACCGCTTGGCCTGATTTCGTGATGTTCGCCATTATTTCCCGGTTAAACAATTTATTTCGCGTTTTAGTAATCAATAAGAGGCGGCTGCAGACTGCAGACTGCGATGTATCATTAGGAGGGAATTGGTATCAACGTCTTCTAATCGGTGTCTCAAAATGTTTCTATGCAAAATGCGAACGCTCGCCATTCAATTACACCGACCCGCTATTAATTTTAGAGCCAGGCTCAGGAAAGGAACCGAATCAATAATTATGACATGATATTTGAAACGTTTTGTGGGAAAAGGATCTCCGAGGAGTGATTATGGATCGACTGTTCTGAGAAAAACGGTTCAAATTGGTTCCAAATGATATCATTAATTACATGTATCGATAAGTAAGATAGCACGCGATTTTTTAAAATATATCAGCTTGTTTTAGGATTATTAAGCATTTATACAAACGTATTTTGTATCATTTTGAAAGAATAGAAGGCTTAGTTAAAATACAAATATTGAGTAGAGTTTTTAACCAGTAAAATAGATCTATCAAAATCCGCCTTTACAAATTCATGGTGCGAATACGAAATAAGCGGCTTCTGACTGATATTTTTCTTTTAGGGATTGGTTTGCAGTAAAGTCTTCAGTCTCGTCTTCCACTGCGCTCGGTCTTCTGCAGCCCTCTTGAGATTCAGGCGAGACGCAGTTCATAAAATAAATATTTAAAAAGTATTTTTCACTTCAACTTGTTTTCCCTGACCAAAATGGACGTGTTAGCAACACGGACAACACGTACAAAGTTACCATCAAAGGCCTGATAAAACGAAACATCATCTTACCGGAGTCTGGCAGCCTTGCTCAACGCTCAACGAGAGCCTCCTATTTGTTTTGGGTCGATACAAATGTATGTTTTATCTGTCCATCGCTTGTTTTGTTTCGGCATTCCGATCGCGAATCGTTTGACGTTTTAATAAACGATTTTTATTTACATCGTGACGCGATGTTCGATCTTATGATGACTTCATTGCGGACACCGGAGACGGAGCTCTCCTCGCGGCGTATCGCCCGAGCGTTGCCCAACTCTAAAGGCCACCGCGATGGAGTGCCGATGATACTGACGATTGGTGCCTTTGATGGCAAGAACATTTCTTTGTGTTTTTATTAATAGCGAAATTATTGCTCAAGAAATTGACCGGTAATTGTGGGAATATTAAACATTCCATAATGACGTAATATCGGGTAACCTTTTGCTTGCAGTCTAACTTTCAACATAAATATTAAAAAATGGACTGTTCTACGCATTGATTAAACGGTGCGATAGTTCACTTTATTAGCGTTTGATCATCTCATCCCCCTGATAATTCTCAATCTAATATCATTACACCAATACCAAAAGGTTCACTGCCGTTTTGGACCTCTCCAGAAGTTAAAATCTATTTAAGGAATCATTGGTTTGTAGAATAGAAACATTCTCAAATTTGATTCCGGTAAGTTGGATGCGTGGAATAAATTAGAATTTAGAAAAAAAATCCGACCATATCTCAAAACTGCAATATATATCTACAATATATGATAAATATCTGTCACAAGTCAAGATGGGTAATGATCTTCATTCTGATCAACACCTTACAGAGAAATTGAATTTTCCATTTCGCCGTCTGCTAATCTTTATATGATCTTATTGTTTTTACCAAGTTTTACGAATGTTAATGATCGAAAAGCTTGGCTAAAGACAATTTTATTGCGCAGCAAAAAAAGCAAAGTTAAAATAAAAAATAAAACTGTGATATAATGACATTTAACACGCGGGCGACATCGGGACACGTGACGGCCAGCGCTGAATTTATTGGCGGTCGCTCTTGATCGAGATTAATATCAAAAATAGCCGTTCCGATAGATCGTTCGGTATTCCATTGTTACAGCTCACTGTAATATGTTTGTTTTTGATTCGGTTGTTTTTTGCTTTATTGTTATTTTACCTATTGGGATTTGATTTGTTCCGTTTTGACAGCTCAGATTGTAGGAACCGATGGAGGATAGGTAAATAATTACTGACGATGCAGCCGAACGATCCCCGAGCGACTCGATGCTCGAACTCTAATGCGTTTATGCGCGATGATCTTTCGTTTTACAACTCAATCTTCTTACCTTACCTCCTTTCAGACGGACCATGAATCAGCTACAAATCGCATCTACCTTACTAATACACTTTAAAGAGAGACAATACCAGCCGATCTAGCAGATTGAAACAAATTTTGACGAAATAAACTTGTAAATTTTCCACAACTATGTTTAACACGTATTAGTTGATTTCTTAAGTTTTTTATACGTCTCTATTTTCATATATGAGATAACGATATTTTAAAAGGATGACAAGTAGAGACAACTAGAGTTCAGTTGATCCACTGTTTTGGTGGATACATTATAATATTTAATTTGAAGCACTGTCATGATTAATTTGGAATAACAGCTGTCAACCGATATTGGCATCATCAGGTATTACAATCAACATAAATCATTTGATTGTAACGCGTGATTGGTTGGCGAAACTAATAGAAATTAAATAAATAATTTGTTATACGAGAATAATAATAATGTTTTGAATTAAACCGTTGAATGAAATGAAAACTATCTGCAAATCAAACAGAAACAAACCTGTAATTATGATGTGTTATTAGCAGGAAACAAGCTTCATTGAAATTCTTTTGGGAGCAAAACAAATTTTAAATGCAATTATGACTTTTCGAGCTTATTTTCTTTTTGCGAAAGTTTCTGCCCATTTTCGAGCAAAGTTCAACTCTAGTCTCGGGCCGAGCGGGACCCGACGTTATTAAAATGTTAAGAGTTGGAATTTTTTCGTTCTCCGCACTTATAATAATAATGCACTTACGACATAAATAAAGGGCTACAAAACTACCCTAATTTTGTTTTTAAGAATTCTCGATGTCAACATTACTAATTAAAATTTTCACACGAATCACTCACTTTGTGGTTTGACATTTTAAATGCATTGATATAAAAAATAAAACAATTTGTATTTGACCACGGTATGGTTATTATATTATTTAATGCCAATTAGATTGTACTCAAGCTTTACCAGAGCGATATAATAACTGTTCAATTCCTGTGTTAAGTATTTTATTATTTCATACCTATAAACTAATAATTTAAGTTAACCGAATAAAGTACAGGCATCTGATGCATTCCTTTTTGTAATTTTTCTATGATCAGATGTTTATTCATAATTTTATAGTCATTTTTCAAAAGCTGCATGAAATAAGTTTGGCATAAGGGATTATGTATTTCAAATACATTGGTCCATCGAGTATTTATTCATCTCTTAACCTCTAGAGGCTTATCATAATTATGGTGGTTATCATACAATATAAAATATCAGTACATTGAGGCCAACCTGCCACTGGTAATTATAGTGGGCAGAGAAATCAAACTTCTTAACAGTATCGCTTTGGAGATCTACCTTTTTCATTTAAGTGAAATAATGATCAAGAGGTATACAGACCATATCTTATTCTTCTTCTTCTCCTTTAAGATCTTTGGTCTGTTCCTGTAGTTCTTGGGAAGACGACTCCCAGCTATTCCTCCATCTCTTTGGCGGTCTTTCGGATGGACGGCAGCTAACAGGAAACTGATGCACCAAAACGTGTGGGATTCTGGAGGGATCCATCCTCTGCACGTGCGCATTCCAGTGTCTTCTGCGTTGTCTGCTCTATCTGACAATATCTTCCACCTCACCCTATGAGTCCTTCAACAACTCTGCAACTCTGTCAACCGTACTTTAGTATTCGTTCTCGTGGTGTCCGCATTGGTCTCAATGCCATATATCAATATTGACATTACGCAGGTTTTGTGTATTAAGAGCACACTGTCATTTCTGCTATAGGTATTAGTTCTTCCATATGGTCTCCCTGAGGCAGCCTAATACCGCCAAAGTTTTCTTGACTTGTCCCATTATTTCGCTGACAATGTCATTTTGACTGAGCACATACACTCCACAGCAAATAACTAACTAACTAACTAACTTACCATCACGCCGTCTCCCCAGAGGGGTAGACAGAAAGAATGGAACGCCACACTGTTCTGTCCTGACATACTTCTCTCGCTATCTCTAAATTCATACATCTTGTCATGCACGCACGTCGATTTCTCCGACTCCTCACGTGACCGACATTCAATATTTGTTGATTTGATCGTGCCACGTTTTCCTCGGCCTTCCTCTATTTCTAGCTCCGTTCATGCCGTTTACATATACCATCTTTACCATTCTGTCTTCACTCATTCTTTCCATGTGTCCAAACCATCTTAATGACCCTTTCCTTATTTTGTTCATAACACTTTCATTCGCACCACATTCACTTCGTATACTTGCATTTGTCACTCTATCATATACAGATTTGCCACACATTCGTCTTAGAAATCTCAATTCTACTGCATTTATTCTACTCTCATCATTCTTTTGCCAGTTCCATGCTTCACTTCCATACATAAGGGTCGGCACAAGAACACCATTGTGCACTGCCACCTTAGCTTTTTTGGATAGGCTTTTGTTTGCGATGACAACTTTAAGTGCACCATTTATTCTGTTGCCTGCCTCAACCCTTCTTTCAATGTCCCTCTCCACCCTCCCATCCCCTGTAAACATACTTTATAAATAAACAAATTCATCCACTTGTTCCAGATTTTCACCGTTTACACTAATGTTGCAGACTGTCATGCTTCCTTCTTTTTCGAAAATCATTACCTTGGACTTATTCACATTCATCATCAAATCGTATCGCTTACATACCTCATACATACTAGACACCAGGGCTTGCAGTTCATGCTCGTTGTCTGCAAGTAGCACAGCGTCGTCCGCATACAACAAACAGCTTACTGACACACCGTTCATTTTTGCATCTGCTTCCAATCCTTTCAGCTCTTTCATACTCGTACACTTGTCCATATATAGATTAAACAACCATGGAGACATTACACACCCCTGTTTGACACCTTTATTGATATCAAACCAGGCTGTAAGATCCCCATTTACTCTGACACTAGCAGTGCTTTCCGTGTACAGCGATGTAATTGCCGTAATCAGTTTTGTGCTTATTCCATATTCCGACAATATTTCCCACAGTTTATCTCTATCTATGCTTTTTGCAAATCGACAAACGCACAGAAGAGTTTACGGTTTTTGGCCAGAAACTTCTCTGTCACTGTACGAAGTGCAAAAATTTGATCCATACATCCTCTGCCATTCATAAAGACGCCTTGCACATCGCAAATTCTATCACTCGTCGTCTTTCTTACTCTTTCTATTAAAATTCTGCCATAGATTTTACCAATAACACTCAAAATACTAATAGCTCTGTAGTTTTCACATTCCATATGGGATCCTTTTCCTTTGTACAGAGGCAAGATAACTGCTCTCCTCCAGTCGAGTGGGGTATATGCCATTGGTTGAACAGTTTACATATCCACGCGGAAACTACTTCGCCACCGTTTTTGATAAATTCTATAGCGATGCAGTCATACCCTACAGCTTTTCCACTTTTCATTGCTTTCACAGATCTTTCAATCTCATTTATACTTATTTTTTCTGTATTGTCATTTATACCAATCGCGTTTACACCAGTTCTAATACTTTCATCAACACTTGTATCACCACCATACATTTCCTTAAAAAACTCCATCCATCTCTCTTGTACGATCTTACTTTCCGTTAACATTCTTCCCTCACTATTCAAAATTGCTTTCACACATCCGCTTTCAGGAGGATTTCGGGCTTTCTTCACTTCCTTCCAAAACATTTTTATATTGTCCTGGAAGTTGTGTCATTTTGAGCCCTTCTTCCTCCTTCAGCTTTTCTTTTTGTGCTTTCACTACCGACTTCATTGTCTTGTAGTTTTTCAACTTTGACTCTAGTTGGTGCGGCTACTGTTTTGCTTATTCTGGTTCGCCATCCCCGGAATAAGATCACTTTTGCCACCACTAAAAGGTGATCCGTTTCCATTTCGGCTCCCCTGAAAACCCTCGTATCAACAGTATCCGCCCGCAATCTAGAGTCTACAATGACGTAATCTATAATAGACCTTTCGTTTCCTCTTTCTCAAGTATATTGATGGATTCTCTTATGATCGAAAAATGAGTAAATAGCAAATACGGTATATATATGAGAGAGATTTCATTATCCTTATCATCAAACATACTCTTATGTATATTGCTCGACGTGTCCTTCCAACAGGGCTGATTTGTAATTAGAAACATTTGAAATGTGTACTCGGAAAAATTGAGAATTCGATTTTAAGTTTGGAAAAGACGGCGACGATTTTGTGGAGAGCGGTTTTTAGTGATAGGGGCTTCCTAATATTATAGTTCCCTCTCTTGTCGATTGCGGTGACCGAAACGATTCCTTCGACCTGTAGGACCTTTTTTAAGTACGTAGTAAATCTGTTCAACAATATTCACTGCGTCTTGAAAAGCAAAGCGATTTATTTTATCACTACAGTAAGTATTTCTAACTCCAAATAAATTGCAAATTAACAGAAAGAGTATAATCTACTCGCATTTACAAAATGAATGCTACATTTCGCAAGTAATAGACTTTTTTTTTTTAAATACCCCAGTATTTTAATTTAATTGCAGTTTTAATTGAGCAACCTACACACATTGCGTATTTAATAGGGTAGAAATAATGCTATTCCACGCCCGCCCTACATTGCGTGAGGCTGGTTGACCATCTTGTGCCGTCATGGTCCCAGTATCCCTCCCGCCCTAATCCCCGCGCCCGCCCGGCTACAGTCCGAATATAGTGTAGACCTAAAACACACCAAAAACCAGTATTTATACACTTATTACATTAAAGTATAGTAAGTTTCAGGAATCATGCCAGTGCTACAATTTAACGCAACACACAAATAGGTACTTACCGGAATATCAGACAGAATACAAGAGACTAAAACCATACGTTCCCATTCAATCCAATAACATTCCCTGTCAAACTATTATATAATACTTGAATGACAACATTTATAAATCTAAAATGAAAATCCTTTGCATTTTTACACAAACGAAAAAAAAATGAGTATCGAGAAGAAATAAAAACTCTGTTTTCAAAAAATAAAACAAACATTGCAATAAAAACGTAATTAATCGTTGTTTATGTGAACTTCAATCTCAAAAATATAATTTTAGAATGGTTGAGAAAATGCATGATAAGTTATGAATGATGTGTAATAGAATGTGCGTGAGATTAGTGTTGTGAGAATGGCAATCTAATCAGAAAGCCTCTCGTAAAATGGGTGCCGCGATTGTTTACAATGACCATAAACGTATACGGGTGACAATTTCAATACAATGAAGAAGAAGTAGACAAAATAATATGTATAAATCTAATGGACTTGGATCTCTGATTTTTGGAGTGAGACTCGGAAGTCTGTTACTCCTTCCCATTGACGAGTAGATAAATCTAATGTTATGTTTAGCTACAATCATAGCCAATACAAAGTATAATCATGACTTTCATTACATACAGGTAGGCTATGTCGGAAAGTCCTCGTAATCAGTATAATGTAACAAATGTAGATTTTTCTATCAAGCACCGATCAAAACATTTTTAAACATTTTAAAATAAAGATTTCATTCTCAAATATTCGTTAATAATTTTATTTTTACATATTTTGGATGTTTAATACATTTGCTAGATTTAACTTCGCATTGCTAGAAAGGATTGAGTATGTTACTATCCAAAGTACAATATCCAAAGTACGGACTCGACGACTGAAACGGAGTGCAGAGCGACCGAAAGAATTTCCCTCTCCCGCAATGGAACGCGCTTTGTTTTATTTCCAGTAACAAAGTAGAATTTTTAATTAACAGGCGGCTTTGTCGAGCTTATGGTCATTAATGTG
Source organism: Lepidostoma basale (assembly GCA_022606425.2). Lineage (NCBI taxonomy): Eukaryota > Metazoa > Arthropoda > Insecta > Trichoptera > Lepidostomatidae > Lepidostoma > Lepidostoma basale. The sequence goes on along the minus strand of JAHDVF020001390.1, from coordinate 178,931 downwards.
CGGACTTTTGAATACACAATTTTCCTTTTTTATCAAAGTTACGTTGTTTGTTGTTTCCATAAGAAAATTACTCATTTAAAATGTTTTTCAAACGATCCGGCTTAGTAACTTTGGTCTACGTTCAAGATTACCCGTATTACACAAATTTGTAATAATCTTAACGAATTATTTTTTGCTAAGGTTATTAAGGGGCTTCGTTTTGACTTTTTTAAATAACGAAATAGCTTTAATCACTTTCAAATTGGTTCAATACGGAAATATTTACTCTAAGTATACCCAGTTCTTACTTCCTATGGCCATATACAATTTTTGAACAATTATGTCTCCTCGATGATTTTATTTCAAGCTCCTTAACCCTGCGCCTTTTGGTCCTAGCAGTCCGTTTGACCCAACCTAGCTTTATTATCATAACATTACCAATTGATGAGCACAGAATCTTTATTGTACTGGACTCTCCAGCTCGGCATATCTATGCTGTCATCTATGCTAGGCGACCGATTCTCACTTGGTCCTATGCTGGTCACTGGAAATGTAAAGAAGCAAACAAATATATTATTATAAGTATAATAAGTTACATCTTTGTACACGTAACTAAGTAACCATCATGCCGTTTCTCATAGAAGAAAAGATTTTATTTTGCTATACTCGTTAGTAATTCTCAACACAACTCAGCATTTAAGTGTAAATAGTGTCAATCACGTATTTGATTTTTTTTCTTTTTTTCTGTTAATTTAATCAAGACATGTTGTTCTAAGATTTCAGCCTCATTCATATTATTAGCGTAAACTTTATTATTGTAATTTATTTTATCCTTTTTGATGATTTTTTTGTCAATTAAAACACTGTTTTTTCCACTTTGAATTTATTTTTCTCGACATGTTTCGAAAGCTTTAAACTTTCAGCATCGAAATAACGATACAAATTGTCATTATGAAATTCCACAGCGTTCACGCCTTAAGTTTATCTTTATACTTGGTTACTACTCAAAATAAAAAATACACAGTTACTATTCAAGGGTCAATCCGACCCACCCGTAAAAACACTGTTTATTTTGTTTACTACTAGCAATATGGAAATAAAATACACTATTTATGAAAATATATATATTTAGTAATGAAATAACGCACGATTACTTGTCATTTAAACAGTTTGGACAAACAATTATTTTGGAAAAAACGCTGTTCGTTTTTCGATATTTTTTATATGGGCAAATGTTGCAACGCTTTCTTTTAGATGCAACATTAGAAACAGCTGGAACAGATATTTCAGGCAGCGGCTGTTTGGACACCCTTTGATGTTCTCATACACAATTGCCGTTGTATCTTTTTATTGAAAATTTGCTCTCTAGAGTTTGGCAGGCATAACTCTATGACAAAGGTAGTTAGGTCGATTTATTGACTTTGCATTGCAGTCGCGTAATATTAACCATTGTTTTAAATAACACCCGGTCACCGTTAAGAAGTTGGCACACTTTTGGTTCAAGGCTTCAACCCCGACTTTTGTCTCATTGCTCCGGATTATTGTGTTGATCAGGTACTATCAAGCTATTCAAGTTGTGCTATCGATGCTACTCAAGTTCGTTCACAGGGTCATAGTGACCCTTGAGTATTAACCAAGGATTAAAAAAATATTCTGTCCTTGCATAAAATTAGATCATTTGAAAATTTTAATTACCCTGCATTCTTCTTATGTCAAAGGTTAACATTAAAACAATATATATTATCTAACATTGGTGTGTTTCATTATACTTTTAATATATCAAGGCTTTACGTCTATACATAAATGTCACTACATAAAAATTACATACGTGTAGTGCTATCTTAGTTTTAGTCAATGGCAGATTTTAACGCACTATTCACCCAGTTTTCCGTTCCAATCCCTCACCACTATAACACTTTTTTTTTTAATTTTCTGTCTCAGTTATTTTAATGTTTGTAATGTTTTTTTATCTGTTTCATAAACCATTGCCTTGGATTTACATCCATCATCAGATCATTTCAAAGTGAATAGGTCATTTCAGAATTGAAAGGATGTTGTGTACTTACGGAGCAATTATTATTAGTTTATCTCATTGAAAGAGATCATTCGTTTAACAAAAGTAACGGCGTTGAAATTTTACACATAAATTTTAAAGAGGCTATAAAAAATAACGAAGATACTATAAACAACCTACTAAACTTAACTTCTAGCCCTATAATTGATTTGTTTCCCCTGTCTCATAGTTCTAACTAAACAATTTACCCTGCCGCTAAATGTAATATTTCTCCCCTCCACTTTTTCACTCGTAATTTAGTATATAAGTAATGAGTTTCTTTAATTTAACTGTAAAATTCATACACTGAACAGGGATGAATGTGTTCCGAAACATGTTTGTAAAAGGGGCAAAAAAGTTTTGTGAAAATACAATGTTTTCAAAAATGTATTCAAATATTTTTGAATTTATTTTTGGCACACCTATAGATGATCAATACGAGTATCTTTGCTTTGTGGGGATTTATCTGTACTAACTTATAAAAGCAAAATACAATTATGCTGTATATAAATTAATGCGTACATATATGAATATTAAAAAAATGTTTTTTAATGAAAAATAAGGTTTATTAAAAAAACACAAAGTTAAGTGACGATACGATGGAAAAATCAATGGTTAATTATGGAAATACTGAAAATCAACAATAAAAATATAATTAAGGTATGGGTAAGTTAACCCATATAGAAAGCGTTGAATTTGAGTATAATAAAAAGAAAAAGTGTAAACTGCTGGATGGAGTACCTAGTTGCCTTTATACCTACTACAGATTCAGCCGTAGCGTTAGTCGAATTACTTCATATAAGAGAAATACTTCGCTTCTTCAAACAAAATGTGGGGAAGTAAGTTATGCATAAACTAAATTCATTATATTACGCTATTTGGCAGCTTTCAATTTCGGTTGCCGCCAGCTCCAGCTCAGAGCTCCAGTGAAATAATATTTGTCGGTCGAGATGTAATTACACATTAACAGCTTCAATCCCGCCGCAAGGGCGCTTGTATCGGGAACTGTTTCAACTATCGCCAGTTGCGAGGCGTCAAAATGAGCGGGAAATCGTAGGAAAAGCCTTCCGTCCCGCCGTCGCTATAATAACAATTATCCGAGTGAATACCTGGAGCTGCGCTTGCCGGCGGTGGCTGGAGTGTGCGCCCCCCGCGGTGAGAACTTTTAATGAATTTTGATTGTGTTCCGCCTTTCAGAGCTTCATTGAATGCCTCGACGTTTCATTGACTAAGAATTTTAAGCAAATACTTCTAAAATCATAAAACAAACGCCGAATCTATTCTTAATTTAATTTTAAATGTCAAAACCTTTTTCCAATACAAGCTTACAATTATTATCATCTGATCGGAAATGTATTCGTTTAAATATTCTTCATAGTTAATTACATCTTCCATAAAGTTTAAAATCTCGAAGGTGTGTTTTATTTATAATTAATTTTAAATTTAAAGAAACTCCTTGTATACCTAATACTTGAGTCATTTAATGAATTGCGCTTACGTATGCCTAATTTAACTAACTAACTAACTAACCATCACGCCGTCTCCCCGAAGGGGTAGGCAGAAAGAATGGACTGCCACACCTTTCTTTCCTGACATATTTCTCTCGCTTCCTCAACATTCATACATCGTGTCATGCACGCGCGTCGATTTCTCTGACTCCTCACATGGCCGACATTCAATATTTGATTTATTTGATCGTGCCACGTTTTCCTTGGTCTTCCTCTATTTCTGGTACCATTTACATCATTAACATATAATTTTTTTACCATTCTTTCTTCATTCATTCTTTCCATATGTCCAAACCATCTAAATGATCCTTTCATTATTTTGTTCATGACACCATCATTCGCACCGCATTCACTTCTTATATTTTCATTCGACACTCTATCTTATTAATTTAACTATTCTTATTAATTTAAATGTTGATTTTATTGAAATATTTAGTTGCTAGAAATGTTCTTCCGTAAGTTGCTATTATTTTAACAATATTATAATATATTGATTTTGAAATTAGTCTCGTAGTATGTTTGGCATACAGGATATACTCGTAAATAAAATATTAATATTCATCTTGTAAGAATTGAGCAATTTCTTATAATATTCAGCCAAAGCTCAGCAAGAAAGCAAATGACCGTTTTTTATATATTTTTAATTGAACTTCTGTATTCATGGCCGTCAATAGTCCGGCGGACCCTCGCTGCGCGCCCGCGGTGTGCAGGATACGGCTGTCGGCGTACTGCGCCGCGCTCTCGGGCTGTGTATAGGCACACGGGCCTCAGACGAATTATCAAATTCAAATTATTAGAAAGGCCCGTCACGGATTCACAACATAATAAAGTTGAAATCATATCAGCTGCCGGCCATGATCTGAACCAATGACTATCCTATTTCTAAACTGAATGATCCGCAGTGGAATCTAAATTTAGATTTTTAAAGGGAGGAACAAAATTTATTTATGAAGTTTTTAAAATAAGCAAGAACACATTTCAATGATAGGTAATAAACGAGACGTCTTATACACAGTTAGAGTTACAGTTTTCTTTTCATTTTGATTCCAATGATTTTGATTATTATTATGATTATGATTTTAATTATTATAACAAAATAATGAAGACAGTATGGTGAAGAAAATTTATATATCTACATATAAATAAAACACAATCTGGGTTGTGTGTGTCTCCTTCTTTCTCGGTGATTCCTCATCAGATCCTTCTGAATCTTGGGGAATGGACTAAGTGGAATTTAGCGGTCGTCATAGGCATATTTTCGTTATTAATCGAGCTCTAATTAACTTTATAAATTAATCAATTAATTGAAAATTTTCGTAGTGCAAACGAATATAGACCTTAATGTTCGTATCACCTGAGTATCAATCTTTTGAGTCTATATTCGTTTGACACGGTCTGGAGAGAATTCAGTCTCCATGTAATTTTGTGTAGTGGCAACAATGTGTTTTGCTTTCTGACAGTCCAATATATTGCGTTTTACTTTGGGATGTATAATACTTAATACGTTTTACTTATTACGTACTAAAATAATTGGTTGTTTAATTGGTACAGTCTATTTTATTGGCCATATTTTAATGTACATTAATGCAGACAGGTAATTATACTTCTTAATTTTGGCGAGTATAATTTTTACGCGTCATTTTGAGGTTATGAACGAAATTTTATTTTTTCGTGTGGCTGAAACTTATTCGTTTCTCTTACGTTCGACGGTGATTACTTAATGATATTCGTTTTCTAGAGTTCTAGCCGTTCGATTGGTCACGTGGTCTCTGAACTGTCAATCTCTTTGTACGTCGTAATATTTTGTAGGTATGAAGTTTCGGTACTTTTAGGTTATGAAGTTTCTGGGATTAAAAATATTCAATGATAATTAAATTGCTTTCAGGTTATTTCAAAGGATGATAGCGAAAATATAAAATATTGGACGTCGAAGCTCTACAAGAATATGAAGAAACTTGCTTCCGTAAGTATAATATAATATTTATATTTCTAATTCATAAATATATTTTCAGTTTATTCTATTTTGCTGTTTTCTTTATACGCATACTTTGGTCACGGAAATTGTTACATTACCACAGCAACGGTAAGAAAGTTCTAATGATATACAATATGAATTGCAATATGAATGAATAACACAATTCTTATGACTTTTTCCGTTTATTTCTAGGAAAATAAAGTAACGGATCAGAGATGGGACGAAAATTACCGATGCAGCGTGCAAAATAACTTCGTTAAAATGGAATTATATCAATCAAACAACGGATGATCAGTGAATTAGATGTACTCTGGAGTGGCGAATGAGAACCGGCTCATTTTTACATTACACAATATCACATTTGCACAAAACATTCATATGTTTAGAGAAACAAAACTCTTGATTTTGTTGTCCATGAAAATCACATCAGAGCCAATAAAGTAAGTTTCTACGATCGTGATTTCGCTGTTGTCACATGCACCTTTCATGACTAAAAACATTGTCAAAGCGCCCTTGAGGTGAGCTATTCACGAAAACGGCGATTATACAAATTAAACAAACAAACAAACCATCACGCCGTTTCCCCACAGGGGTAGGCAGAGAGAATGGACCATAACACTACTCTATCCTGGCAAACCTCTCTAGCTTCCTCCACATTCATACGAGTCATACACGCATGTCGATTCCTCTGACTTCTAACATGACCAACCTTTAAAATCTGATTAATTTAATTAATTTGACAAATTAATCAAATTAATCAGATTAAAAGGTTTTATCAGTTTTATCGTTTTTATAAAGAATTTGACAGGTGTACAAATAAATTTTTCATTTGTTCCAATGACAATTTGAATAATTTCTTCAATATTATTTTTAAGTTCTTGCTGGTTAAGTGCCTTATTACAGATAATTTAAAAAATGGTGGATACGTGTAACATAAATTAAATAAACACAAAAGTCCGGATCGTCCATGTCAACATGTGCAACATTGAAAAAAACATTATGTGTTATTACATTATGTGCTAAATTAAAAAACAGTGGATACGTGGAACATATTATAAATTAAATAGACAATATGTGCACCGTCTAAAAATAACATTTTGTGTAAAATTATTTTTATTTTGTTATTTTATTTTATATCATTGTATTTTATATTATTTGTTTTAGATTTATTTTGTGGGTGTTGGACGATCGAAGTGTGCGCGGGAGATGCCTATTGGTGGCGATGAGGTTCGCAACCCATCACACCGCGCCTCCCGCGGGGCGAAAAGAGAAGGATGGAGTGCCGCATCAGTAAAAGTGTGACAGTCCATTCTCTCTGCTTACACTTTCGGGGAGACGGCGTGATGGTTAGTTAGTTAGTTAGTTAATTTGACAAATTAGCCTAATTATTATTATTATTATTATGCATATAGCATGAACTGCCTTTTATAGTGTCCGCCTTATGGCAATTCAATTTTTTTTTTTTTAATTCCAGGGCTCAACATTGATGAATGAAAGATCGGACCAAAGTTGCCGATGCAGCGACTAATGTTTAAATGGAATGGGATCGGTCATAAAGCAAGGACAACGGGTTATAAGATCTTCTGGCCTGGAGTGGCGAAAGAGAAACAGCTACACAAATTCTGGCAGATCACAAGCAAGATGGTCTGATGACATTAAACGAGTGGCAGGAGGTCAATGGCGCAGAGCGGCGAGGGATACAGTTGTAGAAGTCGGGAAGGGAGGCTTATGTAGTATTATCATCTATATTACTATTCCACGCCAGCGGACTCGCAGTGCCGAAATCACGATCGTAGAAACTTACTTTATTGGCTCTGATGTGAATTTCATGGACAACAAAATCAAGAGTTTTGTTTCTTTAATATAATGAATGTTTTCTGCAAATGTGATATAATATTGTTTATTTGATCATTAAATTTCATATAAAATATTCAAAAAATTGTTTTTCTATTACATTAGTAATATGTATTCAAGTTTATAATTCATTGTATTTTTTGAATATATATTGGGTTTATTTATGTACTCGAATTTAGCAATAGCGAAGCGTTGCCGGGTCAGCTAGTAGTATATAATATATAATGGAAGATGGTCTTCCTTTATCTTCTTTATTTATTGTCCTATATTATCAATTGATAATGGCTTAGACAGGAAAAACGTGTCATTATATACTAAAACTACTAAACTATAATAAACCCATAAATTACAATAAAACTTCTAGAAATAGATGTTTTCGTTTCTTTATTGTCTTCGGTCTTCCTCTATCTAGAAATGGAGGATGACCGAGACACGATCAAATCAATCAAATATTAAATGTCGGCCACGTAAGAAGTCTACGTCTACGTGTGTGTAGAGGAACCGAGAGAAGTATATCAGGAGAGGGCAACGTGGCGATACATTCATTCTGCCTACCCTCCGGAGAGACGGCGTGATGGTTAGTTAGTTTTTTTATTTATTTTAATTTCTTCCTTCCCTTTAATTTAATCTTTAATGTAATTTAATTTAAATTAATTTAATCACTTCTATTCCTACGATGAAGAGATGAAGAAATTTTGCAACTCAAATTGTCACACTTTGAGAGTGTGTGTTGAGAGTACACTTTGATGTTAAAAAGCACCTATTTATACTCTCTTCTGTAAGTTATTAGAAGTCACGAGGTTCAGAAAAATGTCATTTATTTGTATGTTGTGGACACTTGAAGATTCGTTCAAAAAGCTCATAATAGGGACCTTGCACAAATCTCCTGGGGATATAATAGTATATTGCAAACAATGAAAATTAAAAAAATAGTAAAAATTAAGAGTATTTACTGTTACTATATATATGGTATATTTGTTATTTAGTTTTAACTAATTTCGGCAGCTCACTGCCATCTTCTGTAGGTATATATCGTACTTGTACATCAAAAACCTGTGTTTCTAGAAAAACGCGTGTTTTGACTAGTTACTTAATAAATAAATATATTTATTAGCAGCGTTATGGTAAAATATAATACATCCGTTTATTGTATGAGATATCTGAAGAATTCAGAATATTTCGAATGTGGTAGGTACTATTAAGGGGAAAAATGTATACGCTAACTAAAAACGTACCGAAACGTTAGGGTTTAGACTGGAATGTGTTAGGTTTAAAATTCAGAAAACATTTTTTCAAAGTTTTTGAATTCGGAATAAAATATTATTAACATTCGCCGCCACTCCGCGGGGGGCGCGCTGCAGCGGACTTGTGAAGTTTCCGATGGAGTTTTTTTTATTCAAAGCGGAACATTACATCGTCACACGATATTTAGCAAAACTTCATCATCCTTATGCATATCACGCTTTATGATTCGTTTCAATGTACGCGGGATTAGGTATTTTTGATAAGTTCTGCATACCGTTGCTGATACCGACGCTGCATGCAAAGGTCGTTCGCGCGCTATAAGAGGGGATCAAACGGACAATTAATCAAATCGCTCTCATTGTGGGATCCGCGCTGCTTGTTGATGTCGCCGGCCGGCTGAAATATAGTCCTTCTAATATGAAATACAATAACATCTCTTCAAATATAATTTAATAACATCATTAAAAAGCATGTTTGAGTGTAGACAGGTATTTATACTTCTTATTTTGGTTTCAGATTATTTACTAGCGACGCTTCAAAATAAATTTACTAGTTTTCTGAAGATGGCGGATCAGAGAGGGTGTGAAGCTAATATTATTGCACACAGCGCTAAATGGCTTTTAAGTTCTTATTATCTTATGAATTTAGATTATTAGAGAATTATCTTCGCTTCTACCATGTGTATTAATTATTCTAATATGAATGCGCCACATTTTTTATTATAGTCGTTGTAATAAATATTCAAGCATCCACATTTTGGTGTGAATCATTTTTATACAGATTGATACGTTTTTAATAGAACGCCAAAAATATTTTGGGACTAATATGTATCTGTGGTATCGGTGCCGTACAGCGGTGAATATGTTTTAATCCCTTAAAATGTTGTACAAATTTCTCTAAGAGCAATATCCCATTTCTCGGCAGAGATAGTATTAGTAATTCCTTTCATCTCCATTTGTTCAGAATATAGCTTCATATTGATCTGTCAGCCGCGAGAAAAGGGCTAAAGGGATCGTAAATTTCTACCTAAATATTCCCAAAAGGTCGGAATAGCTTTTTGTGACGCGTAATTTTTATGCGGAGTATGTACCCACTCGCAATAGGGACGCAATTACGCGCCGTAAAAGCCGCGAGCGGAGTCAAAAAAACGTAAAAACACAACAAAAAGCTACAAAAGCCAGCTTTGCGGTCAGACGTATAGACTACGGACTACGAACTGCGGCTGCAGACTGTAGGAATCGCTAAATTAAATGTGTTATTATGGGGAAAGGAACGGTTCAAATGAAAAACAATGGGGGAGGGGGTGGAATTTTGTCAGGGATAAAAAAAATCTACAGTAGTTTAACAATTTGCATCGTCAAATTAATAAAAGAGTGTTTCAGAATAATATTTTTGTGTTCAAAATCTTGTCTATAGCAAATGTCGTCTTCATATCCCACACCTTTGATTAAGAAAAGCGTTTTTTACTTCATAAGGAATCGTATTCAGTACTTTTTGCACCAGTATTACACACTTGTATACATATGTAATTCCGCTCTGATGGCGTATAGTTGAAAACGAGCGACAGCCGAAATACGAAGTAATTCTAAATTCAAACGTGATTTTGCTCTTAATTTTGGATTTGTTAAAATCGGGACCGAATAAATTAAATATATTCCGTGTCTACTCTATTATAGTAAACATCATTATTGGGTGATATAATAATATACTAAGCAAATCAAGATTTTTTAAATGAAGTTTCATTTTATATCTGAATACTGTACCTACCATAAACATTGGTGGTAGCCGGTAAATCGATGGATTTTACTATTAATTGAAAACTTGTGTTCACGCCTAAAAATATTTCATTTTTGATTTTTTTTAAATAAATTGAAGAGATTTATTCTATGGGATTACGAAACCATGGTTTCACTTATGAATTCTTTCACATCATTTCCACTTTTGAGTATATTTTTCGCAACGTGTTTCGAAGATGACGTGGGTCATGGGCCGGATCAACAATCAAAAGTGGCATTTGATAATGCCTCAAAAAGGCGAAACATGACATTCCCATAAATTATAATATAACTTCTAGAAAACAGACGTTTTAATGCGTAATAATTGTTTTGAAGATATAACTCGATATTGTACGAGAGATCGAAACAAATTTGAGAGTTTCTATCGTTTACCCAATGATTTCTTGAAACTTACAAGATGAAGTAAAAAGAAAAGTATTTATTCCATTTAACTAGCTAACTAACCATCGCGCCGTCTCCTGGAGGGATAGGCATGAATAGAATGGACTGCCACACTTTAACAGATGCAACACTGCATCCTTCTCTTTTCGCCCCCGCGGGAGATGTGGGTTGCAAACCTCATCGCCACCAAAAGGGTTCTCCCGCGCACACTTAGTAACTAAAACGTCAACAAAATAAATCTTAAAAAAAGGAATATTCCATTTAAAACATAAATGAAATTTTGATCATTTTACATAAAGTTTTGGTCGTGTACATTGTGTATGTACAATGATAGAAAACTATTTAATATATTATATTACGGAGAATTGAAATACAAGGAAGTATAAGCGCGTGTCGGGACCTTGAAAGTCTCAATACAGCTTCAATAATAGAAATTCCATGGTTTTAATTATGAGTTTAAATGAGTATATGTCTGCCTACTGGCCGCGCTGGAGGCTGGGGCTACAGATCGATTCCGGGCCGCGGCAACAATAGAAGACAAATAATATAAATTCAAGTCCACCGTTCCAACGTGTACGAGTATCTCTGTCTGTTGAGGCTAAGCTTCTCAAATATTTATAATTCAAAAATTCTTAATTTTGTACAAAAATCGGAAGGGATTCATCTTTTGGATAATGTATGTACCTACATATATTTTAATCGTGTATGACTTATGGAAATGTTCCTCTAATATTCATTACGATGGCAAATTATCAACGTATTTGTGAGCGTTATAATGTGTAAATTAATTCATGCTTTTGAGCTTTTCGCTGTGCTTAATATAGGTAGGGCTATATATTTAGATATAATAGTTGAGTTGCTTTCCCAATATAAAATGTTGGTTCTTACACGTAGGGAAAAGGGTGAAGCGAAGTAATTTACGAAAATATTATATGTTCTTTCAAAGCATTCGTAAATCATAAGGAACAGATTAGTTAAGGGAACTTATATATTATGTGCATGTGGTAAATAATCCAAGGCACAAAGATTAGTCTCGCTCGGCTCAGTGTAATTCCCAGAACGTGGCGCGAATAAAATGATTTAAATAAATTATAAGTCGATAGCATTCCGGCGTGACCCTCACGAGCGACACCGTCGGCCGGGCGCGGGCGGTGCGGGCGGGGCCTGGGCCTAGGCGTGCATCTCCCGCGACGCGTGGTAATTACTCCAAAACGATTTTGCCACGTAGACTCCATTATCGCGAAAACCTTTGCATTGTCATATCGATTTGTCAAACGTCAAAGCGATCAAGGTTTTGGAGCAACGGCGGTCATTACACAGTCTAATCTATCTATATAAATAAAAGGCAGTTTTGGTTGTGTGTGTGGACTATTTCTGAGGTTATTCCTGAGCTGATCATTTTCCAAGTTATACATTTTACTAAATGGAGTATCCCGGTCGTCATAGGCATATTTTTGTTATTAATCGAGCTCTAATTAACTTTGTAAATTTATAAATTTTCGTAGTGCGAGCGAGTATAGACCTTCATGTTCGTATCACCTGAGTATCGATCTTTAGAGTCTATATTCGCATGGCGTGATAAGATGCAAATTAGTGGCTTTTTTGACTCTTTGCGTGGTCAGATATGAAATTAGTCGCTCTTTTGAACTGAAAAATATACGCACGTTAGGGATGGGCAAAACGACTCATCTCAGGGATCTGATCTGAACGGTTCCGCTCAGCAAAGTGAGCCGACTCTTTTTAACGATCCACGGTTCACCATTTTGAGTCGTTCAAAGTTTGAAATTATTTTAGTGACCTTTTTTTTTTGCTCCTCGACCAAAAAAGTTGATTCCGGTAAAAAAAAAAAATTCACCAGGATAAATTTTTTGTCGATGAGCTAAAAAAAAAATTCACAACGACAAACAACTTTTTTGACAAACGACTCGATAATTATCAAGAAGAATCGGCTCACTTTACTGAGCGGAACCATTCAGCTCAGATCCCTTAAAGAGATCACTAAAAATAGTCGACTCTTTTGCAATAATATACGATTCACCGAGCGCAGAGGTCGGCAAAATGCGGCTCCGAGCCGCTCGATAATTATCAAGAAGAATCGGCTCACTTTACTGAGCGGAACCGTTCGTCGACTCTTTTGCAATAATATATGATTCACCTAGCGCAGAGGTCGGCAAAATGCGGCTCCGGAGCCGAAGGGGTTTGTTGAAAGAAAAAATAATCGCGAGATACTTGCTAACCATCGCATCATTCATCAAGAACGCTCTGTCCGCAGACATTTCCAGAAGAAGTTATGGAATTGGTGATTACGATTATCAATTCCGGTTTAGCTAAAACTCTTAATCATCATCGCCAATTCAAAGATTTTTAGTCATCATCTTCAACGCCTGAAATAGTATTACTGACTCTTGCTGATCTTTCGCTTTTCGCTTCTACATATTCATGCGGACAATTTTATTCAAGCATGAATTTTAACAAGAGTAAACTACGAAGTCGTCTTATTGATGAGAACATGGAATTGTGCCTAAAATTAAGAATAACAACAAACAAACATGCATCAGGTCCATAATAACATACGGAATCAAAGCAAGAGCAGACACTGTCAGAACCAGACTGCGACCTATTGTGGGGAGAACCGTTAGAGATAGGATACCCAACGAATAAATTCACAAATCCTGCAACATTGAAGACATAGTGAGATGGAGTAGGCAGAGACATCGAGAGAATGGATCCAGCAAGAATTCCTAATATCGTGATACAAGAGACTCCAGAGGGCCGTCGACCACCAGGATGACCACCAAAGAGATGGAGAGAAGGCTGGTCGCCTTCATCACAGGAAGAAGTATGAAATAATGTTTTATTCAGTGTACCCGTAATTGAATGAAGTGCAAAAATTATAATAAAGGTTATCTAAATCAATAAACATATTTGGCTCTCAATTTTTTTTTAAATCGTTGTAAAGTACGCATTTGGCTCTTTGGCTAATAATTTTGCCGACCCCCCTGACCTAGCGGATCATTGAGCTGCCGCTCTTTTTTTTATGGATCATCGCTCACCCGCTCACCAAAAAGATTCGAATCTTTGAGTCGACTCGTGAGCGGATTGCCCATCCCTATCTCTGAAATGTCAAATTTGAATTGCGTGTTACAGTTTCGTAAGTAAATTATTTATATTTCTAATTCATATATATCTTCAGTTTATTCTATTTTGCCGTTGAAATGAATACAGATTATATTTCCGCATTACATATTTCAAAGTTTTAGTTTTAAATTATATCGAATAGAAATGATATTACATATCGTTTTACTTACGTATTATTTTAGGTTATGTTATGACTATATGGAAAAACGTTAAATTCTAAGTAACAATTCTATGAATTGGTATAATCTATTTTAATAATGTAATGTAAAATTGTTCTGGCAGGGCGATAACCTATATCTTTTGGATTAGACGATTTACTTCAGCTGTTTTAGTTTTTCTCTGTTATGCTGTGATAGGTAAACATATCCTTACATACAGCATTAGCTGCCTCAGTTGGAAAAATCCAGTAATATAACATTTCCAAATGGTCTGATGTTCCCACGCCAATCTTACAATGATCGAGTGTTTTTTTTTTTAATATACTGCTCATTTTAATATAATTATTTGATTTTTGCAGAGATGCCGACGCTAAGGATGATACCAGGAAAGAATCTTTGAGATAGGGTGAGGAACACGGCTATCCACGATGTTATATTTATGAACTAATTTTGGAATGGTATGTACAGGTTGGATTAATTGGTTCAATTCCACTATTAGAGGCTAACAGGAGTGTCGGACATCATCGGAAGAGTGGCAGCGCTAAAATGGCATGTCGCTCGCAGCCCTGATGATAGATGAACTGCAACCCGAAACCCAGGACGTCCTCAACTTCGATGGAGGGACGACATTGGATGCGTTTTGCCCAGGATCGACAGACATTGAATCAGATGGAGGAGGCCTACGCCCAGGAAGATTGTTATATTTATGAACTAATTTTGAAATGGTATGTACAGGTTGGATTAATTGGTTTAATTCCACTATTAGAGGCAGAACAGGAGTGTCGGACATCATCGGAAGAGTGGCAGCGCTAAAATGGCATGCCGCTCGCAGCCCTGATGATAGATGAACTGCAACCCGAAACCCAGGACGTCCTCAACTTCGATGGAGGGACGACATTGGATGCGTTTTGCCCAGGATCGACAGACATTGAATCAGATGGAGGAGGCCTACGCCCAGGAAGATTGTTATATTTATGAACTAATTTTGAAATGGTATGTACAGGTTGGATTAATTGGTTTAATTCCACTATTAGAGGCAGAACAGGAGTGTCGGACATCATCGGAAGAGTGGCAGCGCTAAAATGGCATGCCGCTCGCAGCCCTGATGATAGATGAACTGCAACCCGAAACCCAGGACGTCCTCAACTTCGATGGAGGGACGACATTGGATGCGTTTTGCCCAGGATCGACAGACATTGAATCAGATGGAGGAGGCCTACGCCCAGGAAGAGTGTTATATTTATGAACTAATTTTGAAATGGTATGTACAGGTTGGATTAATTGGTTTAATTCCACTATTAGAGGCAGAACAGGAGTGTCGGACATCATCGGAAGAGTGGCAGCGCTAAAATGGCATGCCGCTCGCAGCCCTGATGATAGATGAACTGCAACCCGAAACCCAGGACGTCCTCAACTTCGATGGAAGGACGACATTGGATGCGTTTTGCCCAGGATCGACAGACATTGAATCAGATGGAGGAGGCCTACGCCCAGGAAGATTGTTATATTTATAAACTAATTTTGAAATGGTATGTACAGGTTGGATTAATTGGTTTAATTCCACTATTAGAGGCAGAACAGGAGTGTCGGACATCATCGGAAGAGTGGCAGCGCTAAAATGGCATGTCGCTCGCAGCCCTGATGATAGATGAACTGCAACCCGAAACCCAGGACGTCCTCAACTTCGATTGAGGGACGACATTGGATGCGTTTTGCCCAGGATCGACAGACATTGAATCAGATGGAGGAGGCCTACGCCCAGGAAGATTGTTATATTTATGAACTAATTTTGAAATGGTATGTACAGGTTGGATTAATTGGTTTAATTCCACTATTAGAGGCAGAACAGGAGTGTCGGACATCATCGGAAGAGTGGCAGCGCTAAAATGGCATGCCGCTCGCAGCCCTGATGATAGATAAACTGCAACCCGAAACCCAGGACGTCCTCAACTTCGATGGAGGGACGACATTGGATGCGTTTTGCCCAGGATCGACAGACATTGAATCAGATGGAGGAGGCCTACGCCCAGGAGTGAACGGATATAGGCTCATGATGATGATGATACAAAACATTGAAACACCTACATGCAACATTTTAAATATTTCTGGAATGGGTAAAATTCTGCAACAATGAAAGTTCATTGTATGGAATGAATGGTTTAAATTATCAACTGATTTCTGTAGAATCACACTCCAAAGGAGAATTGATTCAATGTATATTTCCAGACATCACACAAATTTACAAATTTCGTCATTGGTTAAGTGAATGTGCATTATTAGCTTCATCTAATGGACATCAAAATCAAGGGTTTTGTTTCTCTAAACATTGTATTTCTAAGAGCATTATTATGACCTTGAATGGTATATGTATGAATGTTTCATGCAAATGTGATATAGTATATTTATTTGTTTTTTTAATTTCACTTAAAATATTAAGGAAAAAAATTAAGACTGGACGTTTAATGGTTTAAACATTAAGCTGAAAAAGATATATATTAACTTTTTTTTGGGTGGCATCTTTAGGGTAACATTTGAACTACACTATATTAATTTAATATTTTTCCTTTTATTTCTAGGTAACATGAAACGGTGAAATCTGCAAGCTGAAAGATGTCATGAGATGAGGCAGACAACCAGAAGATAATGGAATGCGCGTGTGCAGAGGATGGATCCCACACCTCGATATATGCGTAGATGAAGTGCAACCCGAAACCCAGGACGTCCTCAACTTCGATGGAGGGACGACATTGGATGCGTGTTGCCCAGGATCGACAGACATTGAAGCAGATGGAGGAGGCCTACGCCCAGGAGTGAACGGATATGAATTGTATATGTATGAATGTTTTATGCAAATGTGATATAGTATATTTATTTGTTTTTTTAATTTCACTTAAAATATTGAGGAAAAAATTAAGACTGGACGTTTAATGGTTTAAACATAAAGCTGAAAAAGATATATATAAACTTTTTTTTGGGTGGCATCTTTAGGGTAACGTTTGAACTACACTATATTATTAAATCATAACGCGCTTTTGCACAGCTATGTTTAAGACCAATTGGCATCAAAAACTCATTTCAGACTTTTTGCAAACTTGCCACCTTGGTAATGCCCAGCCTTCAATTGTTCAATTCACATTAGTATTATTCAAGTTCACAGCAAGTTTGCTTGGATTAAACAAATGTTTTAAAGATATGAACTGAATTAGGATACACACATTCTTGCACCTATACACATGTCATTTTATCCAATAAAATAATTGATATTGAACTTTCATTGTATTTCTTTAATATATATTGGGTGTACGAGTATTTATATACTCTAATATAGCAAAAGCGAAGCGTTGCCGGGTCAGCTAGTTTTAAAATAATTTAATGTCGATAAGATTAATGTGGGAAAAGTTTACATGTAGGTAATATTAAAACTACCAAAACATTTTGGTAACCCTTCGCTCAAGAGGCAAACATTATGCCTTTCAGACCACTTCCATCATCGATGATGTTGAACAAACAATTGCCTCACCCCGCGATATAGGTATAGGAACTTGAGGATCTTTCTCCGCCGATTCTTCCTTCGCACGCACTTACTTACAGCTGTAGTATGGTGTCAGTGTCACGGCATCTTCTATTATATATACAAATAATTTCTCCCAAATTTTATTTCCGTTTACATTACCCGTAAGAGCGGATTACTGTAGTTGTGGGTAATGAAAATATATAATATGTATTCAATATAAATACCTATAAAAACAAATCCGTTTGAGTTTATCGGCGACTGGTTTTAAAATGAATGTGTTGAAATTATAAAGTGATAGTGTAACAGGTACCTTTTAATCGTAATAATGACTTTTTCTGAAGCTGCAAATCGTTTTTAATGACGAAATCACACTTTTTACTGAGTGTGGTGGTTGCTCACTCGTGATGGATGAATGGACACTCGTAGCATGAGTAGGAACGAGGACATAACGACAGATTTATTATCAAGTTAAAACTGTCGACCCGACTCCTGGTGGAATGTAATTATTTTAATTAATTAATTTAAAATCATTATTTACCACCCTTTTCCTAGATCTTAGATGGACCTTTTGATTTACTGGATTAAAAATTCCTTGACTAAGAGTTAATCAGCTCGAAACATTTCCGTTTGTTTAATGATAAAAATAAGAACCAAAATTTGTATTATGATTTAAATTGTTTTTTTGTTGCTCGAGCAATGATTTCTCTATTTTAAGTATTGTACATATTTTCTTGAACAATTAAGTCCACAACTAACTAACTAACTAACCATCACTCCGTTCCACCGGGGGAGTAATATTAGTAATAACAATGCTAACTTTTAAAGCGCCGTTTTTGTGATGTAATCACCTCAAGGGCGCATTAAGACGTGTTTTAAATCTAAAAATCTAAATGTGAACGCTGCATCCGATTTTCGCGATCGGTTAGAAAGTATATTAGAACGTATAATAGAAGTATAGTAGAGTAGGCAGAGAGGATGGATCGTCACACTGCTCTCTCCTGAAATACCTTTCGAGCTTCCTGTATATTTAGGACCAATGATATTGTAGGGATTTCTGGACGCTTTCTACTGGTTTTGAAGGCGAATATGGGGAAAAATAATTTATTACAGATTTTATACATTTTAACGGCAGCTTTAGTTTGGGCTTACACGAAGAACAGATAAACAACATCGAGTATGGTATAAAGGTAAAATTGTGAACAAAATAACATATTATTCTTAACACACGATAAGTAGGTACACGTACAAATGACTAAAACTAGTATGCACACATGTCGCTATTGACTAACATAACTATTAAGAAACATTTAATCTGGTGTCACGGCGCTGAAAGAGAGCCATCATCGGACTCAATGGTGTTATTCCTGAGAGCTGCTGGCCGCTGGCCCCGAGACTGACTTCAAACTAATTTAATGCATTTTAATTGTGCTCAAATATTCAATTATAATTACAGAATGAATAATATCCGCCATCTTGCTCACAGCATGACTTCTGTCCTTTATACGGATCAACTTTTTGAGAAGTCCCGAGCACGCTCAAAACTGCAAGTCATTATTATGCTAAATAAAAAAAAAAGGTTACATTGGTTCGTTCGTCTAAGTTGTGATGTCCCAACAAAGGAAAGTTCCTTTTTATACTGAGCCAATACCACACATTTTATAGCAGGTGTATAATTATGTAGATGAAAATTCGAATTCGCCGTTCTTTGAAAATGTAAGCATTACAAAAAAGAGCTCTAGAGTCCAAAGGGACCCATTAACCCAGACGACTGATTCAGCGTTCTCTAATATATTTTCCCCTTTTGACGAATTAAGAGTATATAGGAATTGAAATTTTTAAACGATGATTCTGCAGGTTTCTGTTTATTTATGAGTACGAAAAATTGTTTCGTGGCCGTGTTATTGTTTGTTTATTTTCCATGTGAACATGTCAGAGATGGTATCGCGCCTCAAGTTGATAATAAATCATATCACTTTTCTTTTATCAGCTCTGATCTCGCACATACAAATCACCCGCTCGTTTCAAATACATTTATGCTGTACAAGTACAAAGCTACGGATGAAGCATACATAGATGTTGAGATAACTTGTAATTAATAAGATGTTTTAAATGGAACTTGGTGGTGGTGGTGTACATAATAACGTTAATAGTGGTATATTATACTACATATAGAGGAGATAGTTCTCTACCAACTGAACTATTTGATCTCATTCTAGGTAATATATTAAGGCAACTTGTAAATTGGACATAAATAACATAATTCTAAATTTGAAGCAGATAATGATTCAGTGGCATATACAACACTACAACGATCATCGTAGAAAAATCATTCGGTAGGTATTCCGCTCTGGTAAAGCAACTTTTCAAAGCATAATCCAATTAACAATTCCATTGTGCCCTTTCCAATCTTCGGACGAAATGATGTATCAGAATAATTTCACTCGGCCCCACGTGCTGGGTCCAGGCCGGAGAGGGGCAGCGCCAGGAATGGTGGTTGCTCGTGTAATGGTGAATAATTAAAAAAACGATTTTTCATCATTTGAAATCTAATCTCGGACTCTGCAGGGGCTTTTTTACCGTCTGCCAGAGGTGGTCCGCACACTTTACTTGCAAAATTCAGTCTATTTGTTTTTCTTCAATAAAGCATCTAAACATATTTTTATATGTTTATATATTTCTTTCAAAAAACACGCTCGCACTTGCCTTGTGGGTGAAGTATTGTAACGTAACATTAATTTAACAAAAAAATATTTCACAGTTGCTTAACTAAAGTTTCATAGCCTTGTATAATATATTTTTAAGGATGAATCTGTATTTCGAATCTGTTATCATAGGTTGTCATATTTCAGAGGCATGCTTAGAGAAGGTTCTTGATATTTATAGATTTTGTCATTGTTAAATCATCATCATCATCAGCCGTCTGTCATCCACTGCTGAATGTAGGCCTCTCCCAAAGCCCGCCACCGCCCCCTATCCATTGCCGCTCCCACCCATCCATGTCCAGCAATCCTCTTCAGATCGTCGGTCCGGCGGGCAGGGGGACGTCCAACTCTATGGAATCCTGTACGCGGTCTCCACTCCAGAACCCGTCTTCCCCATCGACTGTCAGTTCTCCGACAGATATGGCCAGCCCACCGCCACTTCAGTCCGCCTATCCGTAGAGCCACCCAAGTAATTTTTTTTAAATGCATTAAGTAAAATAAAGTTACATTGTTAAATGCAGTAAGTAAAATAAAAAAACATTTGTCAATATTTAATATGATATACCTTAGCAAAGAAAACAAAATAACGTAAAGCAAAAACTTTAAAAATACATATTTTTGTCAGTATTAAAATATATATGCAAGAGTAAACAGTGCGCGATCTTTCGAGGTAGATGTCCAAACCAAGAGCAATAAAGAAGTTATAAATATAATCGTTACCAGATAGAATCGTTGAAGAGGCGTCCCGAGTCGCCCCTGGCGTGTGCTGGTGGCGGAACATCCGCGGTAATAAAGGCCCAGCGGCTCCGTAAATAGGTGGCTGCTGCAATTTAAATAATTATTATTAACGAAAATGTTTTCATTTCTACAATGACCACTTTATACGGCTATACAGAATAAGATTAATTCAACGCACACAACGACTTATCAGTTTTTGTATTAATATTTTTTTTTCGTGAAAAATAATGCTTCATTTTATATTCACGGTTCTCAAAGTGTTAACGAAACGAGTATTCCTACATTGATTTTAGAATTCCGCTATGCAAGAAAATAATTAATATTGTTATCATGCTAAGGCATTCCCTATATTTCATAATAAGAGAAGCAAACAATAGCTATCAGGACAACCCAATTGCCCATATAAAATTTTGAACTAGAAATCTTGGTGGGTATTACCTATAAATGTTTACTTTAACTAGAAATATTGCTTCTACAAATATCAATTTGCATTTGTGGGTGGATTATTTACAATGTTTTCTCTTTCATAATATCGAAGATCTTTCGGCCTATTGCATGCGCTTTGGGGAAATATAATAGTTTAGCGGGAACAGAGCAAGAAACTATTAGCTGATATCATGACCAGCACGGACGGCATGGACGTGCGTGTGTTCAGATCTTGTGGTATCGGTATTATGGCCTAATAGACGGTATACGGCTTCACTATAATAAGCACATTTTATTTGTAAACGACTAGCTGTTAGTACAATATGATCCAACAGCTACTCAGCAAAGCTGTTAAACTATATATATTAATTTTAGTTTTATATTTTTTAATCCTAGTTCCTTCTACCAGGGGTACATAAAACATGCTGGATTAACTGTGGAGGCCTTTCTACTGTGAAGTAATCTTTCCCTGACCGGTCCTTCAGCTCTCGCGCTGATTACCATCTGATATGCCTTTAAGTGTGAGTTCATTTGAAAAAGCAATTATCTAAATATGTATTATCTCAGTATACCTACACACAAATATGTCATTATAAGCTCATTTACGTTGTGATTTCATTCGCAAATTGCCATTTTTTCCTGCTCCTGAACATTCGTAATAAATTATGATGGTGTAGTTTGCAAACTAATAATCCGTTATTAAATGCGCATTACAAGGAATTGTGTCGCTATTGTTTTACTTGTATTTTGGATATTAAAGGACAATGCTCTGTTAAGAAGTTCACAAAATGGAACAAAAACATAATTACTGCCATTTGATATAAATCACTCAATTATATAATTTAATATTTAAAGGAATGTAACTGTAAAAAATGAGATTAACTTTATTTGATCAGTTAATTTATTCAGAAGCATAAATAGTTAAAATTACACAATAAATAGTAATTTTTGAACATTATAAGTTTAATATTATTAATGTCAACTTTGTAGTCGTAAATATATAATAACTACATTAACATACAACAAACATTAGGTTTAGTGTAATGTAAATCAGCATTACTATTGCTTTAGATAAATTAAGGTTAACATGGTTTAGAATGAAATCCATGTAATGAGTACATTTGTACAAAGGCATATATGATATATTTGACTACAATTTTATGTTTATAAAAAAGTAAGTTCTAAAAAGGGGTGCGTCTTTACAAAAATGAATAAAGTGAATGTTTGATAGAAATTTTAATTTATGAAAAGGTAATTCACTTTTTACGAATCTCCCATGATTTTCCTCGTCGTTAAATTAAACACGGGGCCATGTATTTTACATACTGAAGTCCATTAGCGCGCTGAATGGAGGAACCCCTGTGGATTTTGACTCCAATTTGCCGCCAAAATGGACTCTGACTGAGATGGAATTGTTAATCGTCCACTCATTATCCAGAGATGCTGCAGGGACCGAGAATTTGATGGTCATGTTGCTACCTAATATCAGGTGCAGAATTAATTAAAACCCGCGGTTTTTTGTGTATTATAAAGTCGTTATATGGAAATATGACCGCCCTAGCATCGCCCTAGTATCTGCTCGCGCACTTTTCGTGAATTTTGTCATTATGTATCAATTATGCTCATTCAATGCGTTTATTTTATTATGCATGTGATTCAGTGTTAAATAAATATGAGATTTGGGATCGGATTGTTCCGTTTTTCAAAATATTACTGTCTTAAATGCATTTTAAATTTACATTAACTAATTTGTTCTTCAGAAGGAGAAGAATCCTCGCAGTCCTATCCACCCCGAGGGTGTACCAGTGCAAAATTATGAAGATGGAGAATTTGAAATTATTTTTAATTACCTGTGGTTACTTTGATAACGATTAACTCACTGATAACTTACTTACTCGGTAACTTACTCTCTGCTTTCAATATGAGCGTATCTTCCTCAGCACTATGGAAGATGGTGAAGGCGGAGATGCGAAACTCACATTCTAACTTTTCAGTAGACAGAACTAGGCTCTCCATTGCGTGTCAGTAGAGAGTGTCTGAATCTCTGTACGTCAGAACATCTAAGTCCTAAATTACTTTTTTCAAATCAATGCTTTAAAAATATATATAATATTAAGTTGTTAAACGATTTAAGGATGAATAATGAAGTGCAATTTAAATGATAACTTAATAAACAATGTGCATGCTTTTTTCCAACAAAAAAAAAGTCTGTCTAAATAAAGACAAAAGTGGAAGTAGTTAAAAAACATCGTTTTATTTAATTATTATTTAAAATGAACTTCCATCAAGAGATTTCAGTAAAATCATTTGATTATCTCAAAAAAAAAAAGTGTTTGTAAAGCCAATAAATAAAATTAAGCATATAAGCCAGACACGTTACTAAAATTTAGAAACATTCACACGAATCATAAAATAATTGCTAGGGTGTAAATCCGAGTTCCGCGTTTTACTTGGTTGCTTTGAGAAACATTTCGGTATCCTTATCACTTATCAGTAATACACGGTTTTATTTATTTTTTACTACATTGAAAACAAAAATATTTTTTGTGTTTGATCTTGATCTATTTGTTGGTGGTCAGTCAGTCATAACCTTCCTATGATTCAGGACAAAATATGACGTACATAACCTACGGAGTATTCAAAACGGCATTATTTTCAATAATAAATTTAGAAAAAGTAGTACGAGAGAATATAATGTATTAGGGCTTCGTATAATATAAAACATCACCCTTGGATCAACTTGATAGAGTGCGCCGTCTGCGGACCCATTGAATTGGACGCCATTGTTTGTCTAACGAGTTTCGATAATTATAATGACTTCTTTAGAAATGCAACGTGAATGTAAGAGTCAGGAGGTCCAGAGCGAAGAATGTAATCTTTTGAATTTAAGATTTTCGTGGGATCTGTATCTCCAAGCGCCCGCAATGCTCGGATGTTCGATGCATGAGTTGTACGTTTTGTATAGTACGAGTATGAATTACTTTACAGTGGCTCGCAATAATTACTAACCATAGCTGTGCTGCACTCCGTCGCGCACATCTCAAACGCGGATACCTAAGTCAAACAATTCACATTTTAAAGGTATTTTTCATTTTGCATCTATACAGAATAACAGCCAAAGTTGACGAACCTGTACAATCTGCGTATTTTAATAAAATCGTCAATACTAATTAGAACGACGGATGTATTGTGTATGTAACAATGGACATATCTTGTTTTTTATTCACAAACAATACCACATAAATGACATTGTATTCCTGTTAGTTGTGCAAACTCATTGTCTACAACATTAACATTAAATCAAATATACCTAGTTACAGTAGCTCTAATGTATGTATTGTATATTTACTCTCGTTACTGTTTTGTATAATATATGCATATTAATTAATTTGACAAGTAAAGTACATCTAAATGTGATATGCAAATCTAAATCCCTTAAAAAATCATTCACCCTTGGATCACTTTATTAACATTCACCCTTTATTAACACTTTATCAACATTCACATCTTTAGATTTAGCTCCTACTAAAAGGAGAAAAATAGAAAGTAATTGTAATCGGGTAAAAGGAAGTAAAAATGTTTTGTGTGTTCTGTTCTGGGGTTATACTTTCACAAAAGCATTATATTTTATTTGTCAAGGGATTATTCTAACAGAGAGTTAAAAGGTTTACATTGTTTATTCACTAAACCTGAAAGCTTGCGGAAATGCTATTAGGACTTGAATACAGAAACAATCAGATATTTGTAAACGCGCGCAATACTTGCACTCTACCTTCTGAAAAGCTCTATAATACAATATTAACCCAAACTATCACAGGTAGTCGAGGTTAGCCCAACAGACAATATTCCCTTTCGAAAGCAAATTTTCTTTTTTTAAAGATGTATGTCGTAGCTAAATATTGTCCACAAATATTAATAGTTTGTACTAGTATAATCAATTACATTATTACAGATATCAGATCTCGAGTTATTATTTATTTATTTTTCCCTCCCATTATTTTATCATCTAATATCTTTACCTCAGAAGCAGACGGATGCGAATCTCAATAGTGAATTTTTCAGTTTAATTTATTAAAAAACTGAACCTTTTTTTATTCATAACTTATTTTTAATTGAAACAAATTTACTTAGTGCCCTTTTTTGTTTAGTATTGAAATTCATTCATTTAATGTGAATAAATAATTCATTATATTGCTTCTTGACATTTAAAAATATAAAAGAACGCTAATTTTATGGTTTCGAATCCTTTTGCTTTTAAAGTGTTCTTAAACAATTGATTAAAATCTATTGAGCTTTAAACCCAAGATTGGTATAGAGAAATATAGGAATTAATAATTTAATTTAAAAACAACCCCAAAATAATTATAAAATCCTCATGTACCTATGCACGAAAAATACTAAGACATAACCTGTCTAAACTGGAAACACGGTGTACAGAATTTCTTCATTATTCGTCTAATCTATATCTATTGTTAATCCATTATAAGATTACCCTGTGAGAAGACGAAATTTGGTTCCTACTGCGCATTCCTCTCATATACCATATCTATGATAACTATACGTATTTACTAAAAAGCAAACATTAGAGAGTATCGAAAACAAATATTTTAAGCCCTTAAGCAATATATTAATTTTGTCGTAAAAGAACTACCGTTAAAATGGCACGATATTTGAAAAAGGGTATCGGAATGATATAAAACATTTTTAGTGGAGATTGAACTTGACTTGGCTGACACAGGTATCGCAACATTTTATTCGCCTGTTCACGCTTTTAACTCAATGGAGGGAGGCCATTCCTTCTTTAGGGAAAATCCTTTTATGTCGATTGTTTTAACCCTCGCAAGGGGTCAGCAATGCCCACAATAAAAGTCAATGGTCAGTTATGACCCTTCAATATTATGAAAGGGACTATGGCTAGATTTCCCGAACGCCACCTGTGAACATCCAAAGATTTCGAACAATACGGATTGAAATAACTCCCTTATTTACTAGTACAATTCGACAGTTATGCGAGTAGTGAGAATTGTTTCTTATTTATTTTATCAAAGTTATTTTCTACTATATTTAAAGAGCGTGATATATTTAGTAAGATAATGTATGTCTCTTCCATAAAATATAATAAAACTTCTAAGAAACAGACATTGTCATCAATATTTTATATTAGATATCAAGTTTTATTATTACTACATACTAAAATTTAAATAGTAAAACTTACTAAGCTAGTGTTTAAACCTTATTTTTACTTCTTTATATTTTATTCAGAAAAAATCTAAAACATACTTAATAATTTATATTTTTTCTGTTATAATAACTAAAAAATCTATATTTATATTTCCTTGCGCAGTGATGCAAAACTAGAAATAAAATATTTAAGAAAACTTCTGGTATCCAGAAGTTTGGTAATATTTTATTAAAATTAAATACACATGAAAAAGACAATCATCTGAACAATCGTGACCTATGAGTGTAGGAACTTTTGAGAGAAGGTTGTTGCGCAGAATTTTGGGACCTTTGAATACCGATGTAGCTGGAGAATATTTACAAATCTCCCAGTATATTTCTACATGTTACGCTGATGGGCCTGTCACGTACAGAGGATGCTGTCATCGCGAACTCCAAAAAGGATGCTGGAGGGGCACCCAGCTAGTAGGTACTCGTAAAATACCAATTGGAAGACCAAGGCTACGATAGGAGGATGAAGTTGGGAGAGATGCAGCGAAATCGCTACGAGTGTCACGTTGGAGGGTCGAAGCAGAAGACAGGAGGAGTTAGAGGCGAGGAATAATGGAGGCTAATGCTCGATATGAGCTGTAGGGCCATTGAAGAAGAACGGAAAGAAGAAGAAAATATATTAAAACAGATGTTATCATTCGTACTAAGTATTTTAAACAATATTATTTTAAGAATTAATTGTATCTCAATAGAGATTAAGATGTAAATTATTTGGAAACAGAATATGGTGGTCGAGGCGTTTACAGGACTTATTATAAAAAAATATATATATATTATTTTATATTGAAGTTTCACTTGATCCGTAAGAATTCGAAGTATATTTTAAAATTTATTTCATGCTTGAATTTTATTTATTTTTATGTTCAGACATTCTCTAATACGCGCTGTACCCTAAAGTTGACAAATTATGTGGCAACGACATTTATTTATTGTGTAGCATCGCGTCCCATCTACTTCGGTGTAATAAAATTCATATTGATTGCATCTCAACATTATTTCGTATCGGTAGACTAAAGGACATTCTGAACCACACGGTTTCTATTTTATAAGATGATTTATGTATGAACGGCAAAAAATCTATAACTGATTTGTAAAATAATATAAAAAAAGAGGAATGTTTACCCTGACGAGTATAAAAAATGACTCTTGTGTGAAATTCAAATATGACGTTTTATGCGTCAGTGAAGATCCGGTGATTTGTGTATTTTATTAAAATCCTGCTATCGAGTGAATGGAGACTGCGGCCACGTTTCCGGATGGCTCCCCAGTCCTTTCACGAGGTGGTCCCTTTGTTGGCGGAAAAAATTGCGGGAATCTCTTATTCCGATGCCTAATCTGGTAATCCGTTTAAGCAGAAAGCAGAAATGTAAACGAATGATTTCAAGCATACCATTTTGTCTGCCGGCGGTGAACATTAAAGGATACAATCTGATACCACAAAGGGCGCCAATCCTTTCATTCCCGCCAGAATATCGGAGCTCCGCACATGACGCGAATCGCCACTGCGGTAGAGTAAGTATCCGAGAATTTCACATTGAAACAAAGAAAAAATCACTAATTTTTTTCACTTTAATTCGAAGTTGTTGGGCTTTGGTCGAGTCTTCATTGACGCGGGGATATAACGCAACTTGCTTGTAAGCCCGCCAAATCTATAGCAACTTGTTTGTAAACGGGAAGAACATCATTTGTCTAACTTTTGTTACTGAACCCAAAACAGTTTTCGTGAATAATTAAAACATCTAAACATTTTGCTCCGCGATACTTGGAATTTTTGGATGCAATCATAATATTGTTTCAGGATTGTTTCTGTGAAAATACTTGCGGTTTGGCTATGAAGGGAGCGGGAATAATTTCTCGAAAATTAGTATAATGCTCGCCAGTAATGTTCACCCCACTTATTTGATCCTTACGCTTCTTATTGATAGTACCTCCCATCTAATCGTTTCGGAGTAAACACAATGTAATTTGAGCTTTTATTATCTAAACAAACGGATTTGACAAAATATTGATTGGAATAACCAAACTGAATAATAACGTATTTCTGAAAAATATTCAATCATATATGATTTATTCGTGATGGTAAAAGGTAGATAAAACAAGACGTACAAAATAACGTTTTTTACATATTAAAATTAGTATGAATGTCAAGTGGTGGTAGTCCAATTAAGTTCTAATGATACTTAAACGCCGAAGTCGACAGACTGAACCATCAACCAATCTGTTAATGTTTGCAATGCGAAAATAACCTATGGCGGTTATAATTAATTATCTAAATTTACAATATACGCACCCCAAAAAATTTCGTCTCAATTTAGAAATAAATTTAATTTACTTTAAATCCTAAAATACATACTATATTTAAATAAATTTTAAATGTTTTTCTGGGGTCTTGTGTATCTCTTCTCATTTTCTTTCCGAGTTAGTTGCAACCTCCATCTGTCTGAAGTCTGAGTCTCCAACGCCTTCGAAACGTTGGTCAGAGAGAACACCACGAGACATGAACATCCCAGAACCCAAGATCCCAGAAATAAGCCACTCAACCAGGAAATCCACGCACATGTGAGATTATAATGAAATGTTACAAAGAAATAATAACAGCCTAATATATTGGAGGACAATATCAAAGGATATTAACGAAAACCGCAATTTTGTTAAATGTCTGATAAATGAGCGTATTTCATTGATTGGCGTGCAGCGCGTGCAATTAGCGCGGGAGATAATAAGACAAAGGGCGCCACACAGCCTGCAGGACCAACAGATCTCGTGATCTAATTCGTTTCCCGTCCGAATCATAATTACCGGTAAATTGTTGGGAACTTGTGTTTGAGTTTTAAATCACATCTTTACCTGAACTCTGTTCAAATGAACACTTCTCGCTCTCGCCACAACACTCAAATCCAAAGGCGTCTCGAAAAAATATTCAATTCTTATTTATATATGTTCGGTGTATTAAGTGAATTCTCATAAAAAATAACATCTTATAGCTTATAACTTAACAAGATACAGAAAATCATGAATACTGAAATAAATTATGTTTTTTATTAACAGATAGGTCCAGCCTGTCGATGCCAGCTAGCCTGACGAAACGGGTCGCTGTCAAAATAAAGACAATAAGTGGAAGTAGTTTAATGTTATCCTTTTTTTGTCTTGTACACAACAGGTCGTTTGAACCCATTTACTGTATACAATTTATTTGAGCTATTATATTTATTCTCATGACATGTGATAGGTAGCCAATCTATCGCCATTTTATTGTCCCGTGAATTCTATACCAGACCAACAACAGTGTGATAATCACCCTGCCATCGCCGGGAATCGAACCCGGGACTTTCGCCACGAAGGTCGACTTATTATTATTAATTAAAATTAATTTCCATCAAGAGACTTCAGTAAAATTATTAGATTATCTCATGATTGTTTTGTAATTTTAGCAATTGTTAAAAAATTTGTTTGAGTTTTCAATTAATAGGATAAAAATGAATTTCATTTAATGATATAGAGAGTTCAGCACCAGGACGCCATAAAGCAGTGCAAAATGTAAGGAAATCAGTTAATCTTCATAAAAATCCGCGAATCCATAACGTGAAACGACAGTGAAGGCATTGAGTTGACTTCATCTTATTATTGCTCCATGATTCCAAATTTAAAGGTAAGCTTTCCATACACACGATTTATATTTACATCGCTTCATTGATTTTTTTTGCGGTACACGTATGTGAAGTGAACTATGTATTAAAAAGCTATTTTTATTAGTAAATGTTCAGTTAGCTGCCTTCTAAAATACCCACTCCACCTCTGGTAAAGGAGCGGAGCGGAGGAGCGCGGTGCGGGGTGCGGGGTGCGGGCGGGACCGATTATCTGGCGACGTTTGCTGAATGCTTGAGCGGATAATTAGGGGTCGCCGCCCGATATCGACCACGGACAATTATTATTATTAGTTGAGGGTGGCTCCTCTAGCCTTTCGGGAGAATGCCCCGAGCGCCAGAAGACTCCCTTTGAGAGCGGCCCGCGGCGTACTGCGAAAAATTGCTTTCAATTTTTACTAGTAGAATTGAAAGATAAGTAGAAATATCTCATTAAACTTAAGTAAGAAATGACATTGGGAATATTAATTCCAAAGATTCATTTCTACACTTTGTTTTAAAATTAACTATGAATTTATAATGATTAATTTTTCTATGAATATTAAAACATTTGTTTTCCAAGTATTTTTTTTAAATATTCTTCGGATTTTTTTTTTTAGTTTATACTCGTATAGTATAAATAACTCTCATGAATAATTCTACGTGTAGCAGCGAAAGAGGTATGTGCAAGGAAGAAGGAATGGAGATGCTTGGTGGGATGACTGTGTAAAAAATCTGGTTAAAGAAAAGAAGAATGCATGGTTAAATATGTTATCTGTGGATAAGAGTGATTACGAGAGATATCAAAGAGAAGAAGCGTTCAAAGTTTGTAAGGCGAACGTTGAAAGTTGAAAGTGAGAGCGAAAAAGGATAAACTGAAGGAGGAAGATGGACTTAAAATGACGAATGACTTTCAGAACATCAATAACCAACAAATTTTTCTAGAACTTAATTATGTAAACGCCTAAAGATTATCAAATTGTATGAATTAATAGTTTATTTTGATAAAAGTATCGATCGTTCTTGATATGTTAATAATTAATGAATGAATAAATAATGTTTCTATTCATATATATGTATGTGTCAATGGAAGTATAGTGATAATTGGGACTTTTTAGAAAATATAACTATTTTATGGGTTCACTTGGTTGAGTATTATCTGATTTTATATACAGGTATTTAAAATTCAATACTTTACATAACGGGAATAAAAAAAACTCATTTATATTGTATTGTTTGTTTTCAACATAAAAAAATAGTATAATTTTTCTATGATCTTTTTGAAATGAAATATTAGATATTGAAAACGATTAAAATGCATTTAGTTTTATTTTACTTCATTTTTAGATCGGTTTGGGCAACTCGTTACCATATTCTGGTTATTGAATCCTAGTTTTGATATTAGGGAACATTACTTGAATACCATGATTTGTATTGATTAACATTTTCTTGTAAAATTCCTTCACGTTATGGTATCTAGATCTCTCGGTAATATTAATTTTGAGACTAAAGCTGTCGAAGTTCATTTGCTAAGTAATTCGCCATGAGGAATACTTAATTAATATTTTTGGAATATAAATTTACGAGTACTATTCACTATTTTATATATGGCTTTAATGGCAGTGCACAATGGTGTTCTTGTACCGACGCTTATGTATGGCAGTGAAGCATGGATCTGTCAAACGAAGGATGAAAGTAGAAGAAATGCAGAAGAAATGAGATCTCTTTGGAGAGACTGCGTGATAGTTAGTTTGTTTAAGTTATGTTTTTGGAAAAAAAAATGCTAATACTCGTCTAAGCTAGCCAGTAGATAAGATTGACAAGATTTTTATCAACGAATAGGCTTATATTTTGGGCCATTCCAGGAAAAAAAAGCGTTTCATTCATGTCTATTATATTCCTAGCTTACATTTTTAAACCACAGTCCTGAGATATTTTGTTATTATGTCTACCTGTCATAAAATCATGAAGAATACCTGTTAGAGAGTGTTCCTAGCAGTACGCACCCAGTTTATTATCTATGGACCTGCAATTACAAAAAAATGCTACGGACCCATCGTGAATCCTAATGAATTGAATGTTTTGTGGTCAGCGGACAATTAGTGTGGCGCCATCACTTCCTGTATCAGGCCGGAAGAATTATGATAGTTAATTCAAGCTTACATTTATATTTATGCTTTTTTATACATATATTTTAGTTGGCTATATTATGAATACTATACTTCAAGCCACTTGAGTCGATATTGATAGAAATATGAGCATTGTGAATGTACGAGAATTTAGTAAATCACCAAATCGATAAAACTCTTAATTTTCTTTCAAAACAACTTTTCAAAGAAAGGCAAAATGGCGGTTCACATTATGTATGGAAGCAAAGCATGGAACTGGCAAAAGAAGGATGTGTAGAATAAATGCGATAAAGCTGAGATTCTTCAAACGCATGTGTGATAAACGACTTATAACTTCAAATGCCGGTAATGGGAAGGATTATTGTATGGAAAAAGTGTTATTAAATGAACAAAATTATGAAGGGATCACTGAAGGAATGAATAAAAAAAGTATACGTAAACGAAGTTGATAGTCGAGGAAAGATTAGAGGAAGATCCAGGAAAACATGGCAGACTAAATTAATCAAAATTTAATTATCTGCCATGTCAGAAATCGAATGAATCAATGTGCGTAATGTATGTCATACACACTGTAATAATGCATTGTGATCTAAATAGGTTTTCGTGATATAGTAGTGTGGTAGTCCGTTCCCTCTGCCTACCTCTCCAGTAAAAGGGCGTGATGGTTTGGTTGTTCTTTCATAGAAACGTTTAACGATCTCGTAGGCGACTTTCGTTTAATAGATTATGAACAAAAAGCTTACAACTTTTAAATGTTTCATACTATAAATACATGTAAAATTTGTAGGAATAATAAGTGCGCGTACTATTATAATTTAAAAAAAAAGGAAACGAAATAATATTTAATTCTGCAAATTCCTCGTTTCTAATATTTTCCGAAGCAACCCATATTCATATTGTCCCATAAAGGAATTTATGTTATGTGGGATATTTATTCAACGAATTGCTTCATCGGAAATGCACCCCGATGGGATGTAATGTTCTCTGGGTATTACCATCGAGGTGCCAAACGCTTTTTCAAAAATGTTCGACTTATTCACAAAAAAATATTATCTTTTCGGAAAACCGCTTCCAACCTCCCACTTTGATTCTGTCTATACATAATTGTTTGCAATTATCCAACGACTAGATCTCTAATAAGGAGTCGCCGGCCTATTGAACCAATTCCCTTCAATGTTCCTGTACCTTCTACATAGTTCTAGCAGCTGCACCAGATTGCAGCCAACATAAAAAATACAAAGTAAACATTTTTTTAAATTATCATTGCTTGGTCTGTTTATTTCGTCCAACTTTATAATATGGGTATATTTGGGTATTATTACAACATAATAGTTAGATTTTGTTTAGTTATTTTCCGTCATTTTTTACGTATGAAAAAATCATTCTTAGGGATTCGAAATACTTTAAAGGAAATTTGGGCAGTGTTTTAGAAATGACATGATTTGTTTGTTATGTATAATACCGTAAGCGCTTATGGGTTTTAATTGAAGACACAATTGAAACATTACCGCATTGATCCTACAAATGACAATCGAATATCTCACGAAACACTTTCAATACCTTATTTTCAGTAATAACGATCGTTGAGATGCGCTCTTCGAAACGTATCGTCCGCGTCTCTGACACGATCAACGCCCTCAGAGAACGATATCGTCCCCTTTCGGAACCCCTGCTCTGGACTGTAATACGGAATGGCGATAGAACCTTTAACAAATCAAATAAGGAAGTGATTTGTTCATCCGTCGCCCTTTTTTTTATTTCTCTTATTTTTACTTGGAAAGTTTCGTAGATACCTATTATACATAAAATACATCCGATCGTATTATGTTCCGATACACATCGTCATTTCGTCACGCTATAATCACAAAAATAAATATATTACACTAGAGAAGAATGAAAACTTTGTGTGTATATATTATGTTAATGTTTCCCTTCTAGATTATGAAAACTCTACGCTATTTCTTTTGAAATATTTTGATATATGTATGCGTGGGCACTTTTTTTCTGTATGTAATCCCATGTTTGCAACAATACGATAAAATCATTACTTAATTTTTTCCACACCAAATTACTCTATCACAAACAACAAAGCAGTTCGGTTATAGAATTTTAAAAATGTTTGCAACCTATACGTAAAATACGAATATATTAAAATAAAAATTAGCCCTTTCACACAAACCTACAACATATTCTCACTTTTAGTAATTTCACATAAGAACGATGAATATTTAAACTAACTAACTAACTAACCATCACGCCGTCTCCCCGAAGGGGTAGGCAGAAAGAATGGACTGCCACACCTTTCTTTCCTGACATATTTCTCTCGCTTCCTCAACATTCATACATCGTGTCATGCACGCGTCGATTTCTCTGACTCCTCACATGGCCGACATTCAATATTTGATTTATTTGATCGTGCCACGTTTTCCTCGGTCTTCCTCTATTTCTGGTTCCATTTACATCATTAACATATAATTTTTTTACCATTCTTTCTTCATTCATTCTTTCCATATGTCCAAACCATCTTAATGATCCTTTCATTATTTTGTTCATGACACCATCATTCGCACCGCATTCACTTCTTATATTTTCATTCGACACTCTATCATACACAGAATATCCACACATTCGTCTAAGAGATCTCATTTCTACTGCATTTATTCTACTTTCATCCTTCTTTTGCCAGTTCCATGCTTCGCTTCCATACATGAGGGTCGGTAGAAGAACACCATTGTGCACTGCCATTCTAGCTTTTTTGGATAGGTTTTTGTTTGCGATGACAACTTTAAGTGCACCATTCACTTTGTTGCCTGCCCCAACCCTTCTTTCAATATCCCTCTCCACTCTCCCATCTCTTGTAAACATACTACCTAAATACACAAACTCAACTACTTGCTCCAAGTTTTCACCATTCACGCTAATGTTGCAGACTGTCGTGGTTTCTTCCTTTTCAAAAATCATTACCTTGGACTTATTAACATTCATCATCAGATCATTTCGCATGCATACCTCATACATACAATTCACCAGGACTTGTAGTTCATGCTCGTTGTCTGCAAGTAGGACATACCGCATACAAGAGACAGCTTACTGACACTCCGCTCATTTTGGCACCTACATCTAACCCTTTCAGCTCTTTCATACAATTGTCCATATACAGATTAAATAACCATTACGCAACCTTGTTTGACACCTTTATTGATATCAAACCAGGCTGTGAGATCTCCATTTACTCTGTCACTGGTAGTGCTTTCCGTGTATAGCGACTTAATTGCCGTGATCAGTTTTTACTTATTCCATATTCAGGCAATATTTTCCACAACTTTTTTTCTATTAACGTAATCATATGCTTTTTGTAAGTCGATAAACGCACAGAAAAGTTTGCGATTTTTGGCCAGAAATTTCTCTGTCAATGTACGAAGTCCAAAAATTTGATCCATACATCCTCTGCCATTCATAAAGGCACCTTGCACATCCCAAACTTTGTCACTCGTCAATTTTCTAACTCTTTCTATTAAAATTCTGCCATAGACTTTACCAACGACACTCAAAAGACTAATAGCTCTGTGGTTTCCACATTCCATACGCGATCCTTTTCCTTTGTACAGGGGCATAATTACTGCTCTCCTCCAGTCTAGCGGCGTATATCCCTCCTCCAAGCACTGATTAAATAACTTACATAACCATGTAGAAACCACTTCGCCACCGCTTTTAATAAAGTCTATGGCAATACAATCAAACCCAACAGCTTTTCCACTTTTCATTGCACTCACGGATCTTTTCATCTCATTCGTACTTATTTTTTCAATATTATCATTCATAGGTCCTGCACTCGCACTAGCTGTCATATTTTCGATCACACTTGTATCACCGCCATACATCTCCTTAAAATATTCCATCCATCTTTCTTGTATGATCTTACTCTCCGTTAACATTCTTCCCTCGTTGTCTAAAATTGCTTTCACACATCCACTATCAGGAGGATTTCGGGCTTTTTAACTTCTTTCCAAAACATTTTTAAATTTGCTTGGAAGTTGTTTGTCATTTTGAGCCCTTCTTCCTCCTTCAGCTTTTCTTTCCGCGCTTTCACTACCGACTTCACTCTCTTCTTGCATACCTTATACAAATCTTTTGCTCAAATCATATTTAAAAAAAGGATATTCATTAATCCACAACCGAGAAATGGTAGCGGGGTGGCTCTATTGTGAAAGAAGACGTAGGTACCCAATATATCTATGCACAAAGTCTCAAAACAGTATCCGATAAATTCCGCTGTATTAAATTATGTCACACGCTTCAGCGAGGAACACTCGCAATATGCAATATTATGAGCAGTCAAGTACCGGGTCGCTCGCTCAGTGCTGCCTTTTGTTACTTTCTGTATCGGGCTCGGAGTGAGGAATAATTGCGCCCGCGCACACTCCAGTCAATAAATGATGCACTTTCCATTCAAAATTTCAAGGAGCATCGCGCATCGCCTTTATGGCCGCCACAATATTCACGGGGTACAGCTACGGCGGCGGGCGGGGGACAAAGGCCGCAAGTGTTGTGCGATTCCCGTGGACCGTCTCGAATTTTTACAAAATCTCTTGGAGCTAGCGATGCCTTCGCATGTTTAATAGAAGAATTTCATGCTAGTTAGGCGAAAATTTTCCAGATGAATCGAAGCGATGAAACGCAGTAGTTGTACCTATCTATAGATATGTGAGAGTATAAAGCATAAAGAATTCTGGAGGAATTACCTCATAAGTTTTTATTTTAAATAAAAAATGAAGGATTTTAATCTATATTAAAAAAAATATTATCCAATTTTAGCAGAAATAATATAACTCCATATTATGAAGAAGGAACAGAGTCGTGTCCAGGCTTGAACCCAAGTCTCTAGACCAAGAGCCAAGCGTTCCATCCCTATGACCACCACCTATTTAATAAGCGATTCATTTAAAAAATTAAGGTCAATCAACGGAACATTCATATTTAAAATTCGTATCTATTTTTTAATTTATTTATATAGTTAATCGGGACCTTAATCGTGTTCGTTTCTAGTACAAAAAAAGTACCAGTCGTTGAAAGAAAGTTATTTATACATTCGTATGAAGCACTTAATTTATGTTGTTATATTAATACAAACTTTTTCTTCTTCTTCAAATGCCCTGTCGGTCCCCCAAACGTTGGCGATCACCTCGGCGAATCTGTCCCTGTCCTGCGCCGATCGGAACAGCTCCTCAACACTTCGGATGCCGGTCCACTCCTTCACTTTTCGCAGCCAGGACATTTGTCTCCTTCCGGGCCCTCGGCGTCCCTCAATTTTTCCCTCCAATATCAGTTGGAGAAGGTGGTATTTTTCCCCACGCAGTATACGACCCAAATATGAGATCTTTCGAACCTTGATAATTGATAACAATTCCCTGTCAAGTCTAGCTCGCCTCAGGACTTCGGTATTGGTTACCATGTCTGTCCAGGGAATTCTGAAAATTCGGCGATGGAGCCACATTTCAAATGCTTCCAGTCTGTTCATTGAGTTAACTTTCAGGGTCCAAGTTACACACCCGTACAATAAAACAGACCACATATAGCATTTGATCATTCACTGGCGGAGTTTCAAGTTTACGTTATCATTGCAGAAGAGTGATTTCATTTTATTAAACGTAGCTATTGCTGCCTCAATTCTGCATCTTAACTCTACATCTGGGTCAAGAGTTTGCGTTAGTATGCTGCCGAGGTATTTAAAATTTTCCACCCTTTCAACGTTACGGCCGTTCAAATGCAATACTGATCCACTGTAGTCAAGCCGTCCGAATGTTATCCATTTGGTTTTGCTGACATTTATTGTTAGCCCCAACCTTTCACCGAACTCGTCAACAAGATTTTAAAACTTTTTAAGATACTGTTTAGTATTGTTGTTTATTATTGAAACCACTGATTACTTAAAAAAGATCTGCAATTTATGATTGAAATATTAATATAAAATTCTCATGTAAAGTTGCTCATATGAATCGATAATACATCTCATGTATGAATATGGCATTACAAGCCGTATTAAGGGAAATTAATACTATCATGTATGCACGAATGCACATATTATATATAAAAATGTGGCATATTTTCCGCCCTCTTTATTCAATGCAGGGGTATATGAGTGCATACTTGTGCAGTAGCGATTGTGGCGATTCGTTGCGCTGCATACAATAAAGTTCTTTCATTGGAACTAGCCCGAAGCTTTTTTAATTCCGCCAGACTGTTAGCAAAGCTCCCTCTTCCCTCAGGACGATCACCGTACCCTCTCTCGCACAGTACCGGGAATATAATAGCGTCCCTAATGTGAACTTCGGACTGGAAAAGCTACAAATAGTCTACGGCGCACGGTCTGGAAGTTTTGCATTATTTGCATACCAGAACTGAACTTAAAAACGATAAAAAGGAACAACAAG
The DNA here is from genome assembly GCA_022606425.2 of Lepidostoma basale. NCBI lineage: Eukaryota > Metazoa > Arthropoda > Insecta > Trichoptera > Lepidostomatidae > Lepidostoma > Lepidostoma basale. The sequence goes on along the minus strand of JAHDVF020001390.1, from coordinate 140,049 downwards.
TGGTGAAATTAATTATCTCGGTTACATAAGTTGAGGTGAGTTCATTATATTCCATTACATGTGACACTGGTGAAAAGACATTTCTCTTGTTTGCGTGATAATTTTCTTTAATATTTTTACTTGGATTTTTCCTCAATATTATTTTGTTATGGCAATCATAGTAAATTTGTGGAAACCAAATTATCACTTACCTATTGGGGTAGGTACTACTTTCAACCCTTTCGATAAGATTGGTAGTTGGAATGTGTGGCGCGGGTATGAATTGAATAAAATGTTCATTTTCTTCTTTTCAACAAGCTCTTTGTGTACCTACTTTTAAACCTCTCCCGTTAATCATTTCAATATGTGATATTAATCATTTCAATGTGTCGATTTTTATTGGAAAACTCACGGAAAGCAACATTGTTACGTTACGTTTTTATGATGTTAAAACGGATTTTATGATCTTTTTTATTATTGTGCAACGCAAAAATGCTGTGTTTTAAAATACGTGTTAGTTTTTGATTTTATTTTTTAAAATAATTATTTTTTATTTTTAAAATAATATATTCCTTTTGTACAGATTTCTTTTTACTTGAAAATGATCTGGTTGGAGAAATATTTTGATACTCGTTTTATTTTTTCGTTTTATGGTAGTTATAGAATAGAAGATAGGTAGTGTGAATATCTATTGCCAACACAATACATCGGGGTATTAAGACTAATGCAGTAGGAGATAGTTGCTTTGAAAGGGCTTAAAGTGACCATTTCTCCGTCGTTAGCCATTTGTAGCCTTGCCAGGCGATGTCTTAATGTATCACCATGTATTAAATAATGTACGGAGCTATGTATAACTCGGGTATTTGGTGTCGGACGAGACAATATGGTCCAGCGGCAATGTCTCCCTCCCAGGAGCGAGGGATGGCGGTGTATCGGACTACGGGGAATGGCCCGCTACAGATGGAGATTAATGAAATGGCGCGAGCAATAAAATTTAGCAAAGTGCCATTCCGTTAATCCAATTAATTAAACGGGAACTTTATAAGGTGATCGTAGTTCGTGAGGTCAGGGGGGACTATTCTCGGCCAATTGTCTGAGATAAGGTACAACATATGTCCTTAAACGGAAGATTTATTGGACATAAATAGAAAAAATAGGCGGCACCACGCACATATTTCTGTGCCTTCTCTTCAATGAATTGTCTTTCAAAATTATATTATAAAAATACATATAAAGTCTTCCCCCCAAACCGTTTTAAGAAAAGACGGACACAATGATTTCGAATCTTAATTACGATTTACAAACGAAAAAAAAGATTTAATATTTATGGAAGAATCCTTGATAAAGGAATTTTGATAATGCTTTAGTTGGGTAAAATATGATACTTTCATAAAATAAAACAAATTGAGCTTTATGATACATCATTTATAAAAGGTAGTAATAATACTATAGAAACTATTTGAAAGTTTAAAACGCTTCTAATTCGTTCGACGAATCACTTCCAGAGCAACATAAAAATGTTCTGGAAGGAAGTCAAAAAAGCCCGAAATCCTCCCGAAAGTGGTTGTGCGAAAGCAATTTTAAGTAGTGAGGGAAGAATGATTACTGATTTCAAAAGTATACAAGGAAGATGGATGGAGTACTTTAAAGACATGTATGGCAGTGAAATGACTGAAGATTCAATAAGAATGAGCTTTACAAATGAGAGTTGCAAAAACAGCGGAAGTGAAATTACTGAAATAAATTTGAACGAGATAGTAAGTGCTGTAAGATGTATGAAAGGTGGAAAAGCTGTCGGATATGACTGTGTAGCCTTAGAGTTTATCAAAAACGGTGGGCCGGTGGTTTCAGCATGGTTATATAGACTCTTCAACCAGTGTTTAGAGGAGGAATATACGCCGCTCGACTGGAGGAGGGCTGTTATCATGCCTCTTTATAAGGGAAAGGGGTCTCGTATGGACTGTGGAAATCACCGGGCAATAAGTCTATTAAGCGCCGTTGGTAAACTCTACGGTCGAATTTTAATAGAAAGAGTAAAAAAGACGACGACTGAAAGAGTATGGGATGTTCAAGGCGCTTTTATGACCGGAAGAGGTTGTATGGATCAGATTTTTGCACTTCGAACGCTTGCGGAGAAGTTTATGGCCAAAAACCGTAAGCTTTTCTGTGCGTTTGTCGATTTGCAAAAAGCCTATGATTGAGTGAATAGAGAAAAACGGTGGTCAATCTTGTCCGAATACGGAGTGAGCACAAAACTGATACGGGCGGTTGCTTCTCTCTACGAAGGGAGCACTGCCAGTGTTAGGGTAAATGGGGACATCACGCCCTGGTTTGATATCACGAAGGGTGTTAAGCGGGGCTGCGTGATGTCCCCTTGGTTGTTCAATCTGTATATGGACAAGTGTATGAAAGAACTTAAAGGTATAAATGCTGGTGCTAAGATGAGTGATCTGTCTGTAAACTGTCTGCTTACGCGGACGATGCCGTTCTCGTTGCGGATAGTGCGGACGAATTACAAGTCTTGGTGTCGAGAATGTATAAGGTATGCAAGTCGAACGATTTAATGATGAATGTCGGAAAGTTAAAGGTGTTAGTTTTTGAAAGGGAAGAGCAAATGACAGTTTGTAATATAAGTGTAAATGAAGAGAACTTGGAACAGGTGAGCGAATTTGTGTATTTAGGTAGCATGTTCACAGCGGATGGCTGAACGGACAGTGATATTGAAAGAAGGGTTGGTGCGGGTAACAAAGTGAATGGAGCTTTAAAAGAAGTTATTGGAAACAAGAATTTATCAATGAAAGCGAAAATGGCCGTTCACAATGGAGTTTTGGTTCCAACCCTTATGTATGGAAGCGAAGCATGGAACTGGCAGAAGAAAGATGAGAGCAGAATAAATGCGGTAGAGATGAGGTCACTAAGACGTATGTGTGGTAGAACGATGTACGACAGAATCTCAAATGCTGATATTAGGAAGGAGTGTAGAGCGAAAGAAGGTATTATGAACAAAATTATGAAAGGTTCGCTTCGTTGGTTCGGACATATGGAGCGCATGGGTGAAGAAAGAATGGTTTAAAAGTATACGTTAACAATGTAAATGGAGTAAGGAGTCGAGGTCGACCGAGGAAAACAGGACATGACCAAATTAATCAAATATTAAAAGTTGGTCATGTCAGAAGCCGGAAGAATCGACGTGCGTGTATGACTCGATGTATGAATGTGGAGGAAGCTAGAGAGGTGTGCCAGGATAGAGTAGTGTGGCGGTCCATTCTCTCTGCCTACCCCTGCGGGGAAACGGCGTGATGGTTTTTGTTTGTTTTTGTTTGTTTTGTCTAATTCGTTTCATCTAGTTCATTTTACTAAGCACTAAGTGGGACCACGTAAGTTTTAGAATGTTTATGTATTGTAAAATGGAACTACATTTGATTAACATCTTATTTTCTAACGGATCGTATTGTAACTTTGTATCCATTACCGAAAAAACATTATACAAAATATTACTATAGTAAGTGGTCGTATTGGGAATAATAGTTTCACTCCGCTAAGATAATCATTGTACATATTAAATTTGATAACAATTTCCCGTGTAAGTAGCTCCATATCATTTATTTAAATTGCTCAATAGACACACACGACTGCGAGGCCTTATTAAACTATTAAGTTGGAATAGCCATTCACATTGGGCACCACCAAACATGTTGCGGTATCTTGATTTGGATCTATCATATGAATAACAAAATTTGATACGAAAACTTCCGTTTGAGTATTCCGACAATTATTTCCTACGAATTATTTTATTTCTGAAGAAAAAAAAAACGCTCGAGCATTTTGACATGTCGGTCACGCGATCTGAAATGACTAGATTATACGTGTATTTTCAACAGTTGCATGGAAGTATTTTTTAATTCTCCCCAAAAAGCTACTTTTGGACACGAACGGGGAAAACATGCGGCATTTACAGACACACGAATATCATTCATAAGTTTTGTGGAGATCCCTAGAATTAAACATATCCATAACTTTTGACTGTTCGTATAAATTAAATGTATTGAGAAACGTTCCACTTTAAGAAAATGTATTGTTATTGGAAGGTAGCAACATCCATTCATCGACCAATTCGCATTGATCATACTCACGTATCTTGATGTACGTGTATAAAGCCCTACTCAATTATTATGTTTTCGATAATTGTTAATTGGGAGGAAATTACTTTTATAAGCGAAAAATCTCAAAGGAAATAAATATTTTACATTGAGCGTGCCATAAATTCTACATATTTTATTTTATAATAATGTATGAAATTAACACAAATGAATGGAATGGCAGCATAAAGTCAAATAATCATTAGAGTTCGATTTTTTTAATGGAAGTTCACATAAAATAAGGTCCATCTCGGTGGTACAGCGTCATGAGCGCGGTGGTCAGAAGAACTGTTCGTGTAAGAAATCTAGATTTCTAAATGTTTATTTCGATGGACGTTTATTGCTGCAGCCCTCCATCGCCGATGCTAAGAAACCGTCATTGGTCACAATCGAAGGTTTGGTAGGAGAGTATACAATTTATTGAAATTAATATTGTTTAAGAACAATAATTTAAAACTCCAAATTGAATGAAAACGCCTGTTTTTTAGAAGTTTTATTATAATATATTTTATGGGAATGTCATGCTTCGTTTTATTGTGGAATATCAAATGTGAGTTAAATGACATTTGATTATCCTTGAGCAAGTTGAAACATATCATTATCATGAATATAAATATTAATTATAGAAAATAGACATTGTCATTTATATTTATTAATTTTAAAATAAAATAATCTGGCATCTGACTTAAAAGTCCGGCGAATATATTCACGGAATGAGCAATACACAGTGATAGAGAACATCTTCATTTCACTCGTGATAATATTGTACGAGTATATTACAGAAGTGTTCCGAACGAAGCTGAGAAAATCATAAAATAGACATTTCCTTTTGTATGAATTATTTTAAAATATACAATCTGGCATCTGACTTAAAAGTCCGGCGAATATGTTCATGGGAAGAGCAATACACAGTGATAGAGAACATCCGCATTTCACTTGTAATAATATTGTATATTACAGAAGTGTTCCACACGAAGATTAACAATTGTTTTGAATAAGAATTAACATATGCAATATGATTTTGGATAGCTATACGATAGTATCGTATGTTGTCCCATGGCAACCGAAAGTTGGTACCTATATTTAAATGGGAAGGCAATTTTTTATTATACCATATTTTCGCAACGCACAATGCATTTCCATTACCCTCCCTCGCTAATTGTTACCTGACTCACTTTCGAAAAGCGTCACACTGACGTCACAACGCCCTTTTGACTCTAGAACAAATTCCAAGTACCGTGTGAGTGTTCCGCCACTTGATCGCGAGGGCGCTTTATCGTCTATTCGAAATTCAAATTCAAATATTCTACATTCTAGTGGAGGGGGTAACATACTGTCAGGGAGGGGGTAGTCACGTGGCGCGTTATTGTCACTCGGACCCGCCCACTAAACACGGTCATAACGGCAAATCAAGTACACGTGGGAAATTACGGTTCGAAATTTGAATTTCTGAATCGTTTTGTCACGCCATTATTATCGGTGCGAAATATGAATTGATGGGAGGATAATTAACTGGCAGGTACTTCGCAGTTATTACTATTGCGCAAGCATGGACCAACCTGCCACGCATTTCATTTACTTTTGAGGAACGTGATTTGAAAAGTTTTAATGATCTCCTTCTACGAGTATGACCTATTATCCGGATATTATCACAAAACAAAATTATTTAAATTACTGTGATTTAACGACTCGATATTTAAACATGCATTTCCAATGTTTCGTTGATTTTCTGTATGCATCAAATTTACACATTTCTTGATAATATAAAAGTTCGCCGGCTTCTCGTTTCCTGAGGTTAACATTTTAGATAACATACTTTTTCAATTTTATTAACCAAAATCTCTAACTCTATTCCGTGCCACCCATGACAAATCGTTGGAAGTATTCTACGCCACAGGGTAACATGATTTGTTCGTGACTCCACTGGGAGAACAGATTGTATCGTGTATTATCAGTGATAAATTCAGGTGCGTCCGTCAGTTTTATTTAATTGAATGGCAAGACCAAAATACGCCAAATGGGAAGTTTGTTCGTTACAATGATTATGAATTAATAATACTCTTCGTTTGACTTTGAGGAGATGACATTGATCACCCTCATAAATATGAAAAGGCTTTTGAATTAATTTTCTAATTAGATACTTTTTCAACAGTCAAACTCAAAAGCCCGATTGATTATCGCCCTGATCTGAATTAGTATTCTTGATTACATTTATAATAATAATAAACTTAACGAGTAACATAAAAAAATAAAGGAGTGATATTTTAATGAAATAATATAATACATAAAAATCTTTCTGGTTAAAAATATTGTTCCGAATGTGTTCGAAAATAGTAAAAAATAAAAATTCACGTATATTTATATGTTCTTCTTCCTATGACCTTACAACTCTTAAAGAGTTTTAGCCTCCTTGCTGATTTTCCGCCAAGCTCCTCGATCCTGCGCCTTTTGCTCCCAGCAGTCCGATTCGCCCAACCTAGCCAGATCAACCAGAACATTGTACATTATGCGCTGTCTAGGCCTACCTAAAGGTCTTACTCCAGTCGGTGTAGACGCGTATAGGGTATTGATTGCTCTGGTCTCTTCGGCTCGGCATAGGTGCCCAGTCCATGCTAGGCTACCAGCTCTCACGGTGCTCGTTATTAGGGGCTGCTGGGTCATCGTACGGATTTCTTGGTTGGTCCTATGCCTCCAAGTTCCCGCTGCAACACCGGATCTGGGACCCAGGATCATTCTAAGTATTCTATTCTCAAACCAATAGATTCTTTATTGTTCTTTTAGAGTCATTGTCAACGACTCAGAACCATATATCACCACTGGCTTGATGATGGTGTTATAAATACGCAGCTTTTATATGTATGGTATTTATTTATAGTATTTATAATATTTATATGTATAGACATTTTTTCGAATATAACATTATCACTCGGAGAAAACGCTGTCCACTGCATCATGGTTTGGCAATCTTACCCCAAAAATAATATTTTATACTTTTAGTAAACACAAGCTCTGTTTTGATTCCAGGCTGTTTTTTTATATTTGATATGAACACAATTTTTATGATATAAACACAAATTCTATTATACTGTATTTACTGTAATATTTCACACGTAAAGGTTAATAATCAAAATAAATGGGGTGATTTATATAGCGCCGTTTTAATTAATTAATCATCTCAAGATCACTAATAATAAATAAAATATAAATTATAGCACTAATTGTGTTTCGTGAATTTAGATAATACAGCGCGAATGATAGTATTTTAAACAAAATAATAAAAGGATCATTAATAATAATAATAATACATTTTATGATTTATGGAGCGCCATTTTCATTAATTAATCACCTCAAGGGCGCTGCAGATAATGCTCCGTTTTATGAGCAAGTTATATAAAAATAAACATATTTAGTGTGAAGGCTGCACCTGACGCAGTCGATCAACATTTAAATCGGAAAAGGATAATTTAAAAAGGTGCATTTTGAGTCTCGATCTAAACTCTGATGGATTCTCAACGCACTTGAGGTCTGCTGGAAGATTGTTCCAGGCCGAAGGGCCGGTTACTGCGAAGGCTCGGTAGCCAAAGTTTGTGTGAGGACAGCGTTTTGGCACAGTCAATCTACCGATGGCAGAACACGTAGTTGATGTAGAGTTCAAATATACTCGTATAAGCTGGTGTCACTCCATTCAACGCCTTAGAGACCGTTCAGCAGAGCTTGAATTGTATCGTTTCTGGACAATTCAACCAATGGAACTCCTAAAGATGCCGTGTTATACATATGACAACTCTTTGGCGCACTCTTTATAAGTCTTGCTGCCGCGTTGAATGCAGACTGGAGTTTGCCGTAGACTCCATTGCAGTAAACTAGTCGTGACACAATGAAGAATTTCATTATTGTTTAAAACTGTCAACGGGAATCTTTATTTTTATGGAACTTAATTCCCTTAAGTGGAAAAAGCTCTTGCTTACTGTTTTATTGATTTGAGATTTCACTGAAGGATCAGTCTCTAGATGGAAGCCAAGAAGTTTTATTGAATTTTTAGGAGAAATATCGGATGTGGATACTAGGGAGCGATCAATTAAGTTTTGGCGCTTCATAGAAGCAGTCCAAAGGAATTCGGTTTTTGATGGATTTAATTTAAGTTTATTCAAAGCCATCCAATTCGATACAGCGTCAATGCAGTTGACAGTCGAAGATTTGAGATGACTTGTATCAATGGGATCACAGAAAGAGTTATATTTGCTGATCGTCAGCATAGCAATGCGACAGTAAACCGAAAGATTTTATTATATAAATTTGGCCACATTGGCAAATATGGTTTAGACACGTGGAAAAAATTAATCGTATAAAAATTACATGTAAACGACGTCAACGGAAATAGAAAACATGGCAAAATCAATAAATTATTAAAAATTGGCTACGTGCTTGACACGATGCGATGTATTTTGAGGAAGCGAGAGAAGTATGCCCATTAGGTAGGTCCATTATTTCTGCCTAGCCCTAGGGAGACAGCGTGATGGTTAGATATTTATATTTCATTTAAAAGTTGTATATAAAGATCGGTCTTGGAACATTACCCGCACCCTAGTCCAGTTGTTTTAACTAACTAACTAACTAACCATCACGCCGTCTCCCCGAAGGGGTAGGCAGAAAGAATGGACTGCCACACCTTTCTTTCCTGACATATTTCTCTCGCTTCCTCAACATTCATACATCGTGTCATGCACGCGCGTCGATTTCTCTGACTCCTCACATGGCCGACATTCAATATTTGATTTATTTGATCGTGCCACGTTTTCCTCGGTCTTCCTCTATTTCTGGTACCATTTACATCATTAACATATAATTTTTTTACCATTCTTTCTTCATTCATTCTTTCCATATGTCCAAACCATCTTAATGATCCTTTCATTATTTTGTTCATGACACCATCATTCGCACCGCATTCACTTCTTATATTTTCATTCGACACTCTATCATACACAGAATATCCACACATTCGTCTAAGAGATCTCATTTCTACTGCATTTATTCTACTTTCATCCTTCCTTTGCCAGTTCCATGCTTCGCTTCCATACATAGGGTCGGTAGAAGAACACCATTGTGCACTGCCATTCTAGCTTTTTTGGATAGGTTTTTGTTTGCGATGACAACTTTAAGTGCACCATTCACTTTGTTGCCTGCCCCAACCCTTCTTTCAATATCCCTCTCCACTCTCCCATCTCTTGTAAACATACTACACCATTCACGCTAATGTTGCAGACTGTCGTGGTTTCTTCCTTTTCAAAAATCATTACCTTGGACTTATTAACATTCATCATCAGATCATTTCGCATGCATACCTCATACATACAATTCACCAGGACTTGTAGTTCATGCTCGTTGTCAGCAAGTAGGACAGCGTCATCCGCATACAAGAGACAGCTTACTGACACTCCGCTCATTTTGGCACCTACATCCAACCCTTTCAGCTCTCTCATACAATTGTCCATATACAGATTAAATAACCACGGGGACATTACGCAACCTTGTTTGACACCTTTATTGATATCAAACCAGGCTTAAGATCTCCATTTACTCTGACACTAGCAGTGCTTTCCGTGTATAGCGACTTAATGGCGTGATCAGTTTTGTACTTATTCCATATTCAGACAATATTTTCCAAACTTTTCTCTATTAACGTAATCATATGCTTTTTGTAAGTCGACAAATGCACAGAAAAGTTTGCGATTTTTGGCCAGAAACTTCTCTGTCAATGTACGAAGTCCAAAAATTTGATCCATACATCCTCTGCCATTCATAAAGGCACCTTGCACATCCCAAACTTTGTCACTCGTCAATTTTCTTACTCTTTCTATTAAAATTCTGCCATAGACTTTACCAACGACACTCAAAAGACTAATAGCTCTATGGTTTCCACATTCCATACGCGATCCTTTTCCTTTGTACAGGGGCATAATTACTGCTCTCCTCCAGTCTAGCGGCGTATATCCCTCCTCCAAGCACTGGTTAAATAACTTACATAACCATGTAGAAACCACTTCGCCACCGCTTTTAATAAAGTCTATGGCAATACAATCAAACCCAACAGCTTTTCCACTTTTCATTGCACTCACGGATCTTTTCATCTCATTCGTACTTATTTTTTCAATATTATCATTCATAGGTCCCGCACTCGCACTAGCTGTCATATTTTCGATCACGCTTGTATCACCACCATACATCTCCTTAAAATATTCCATCCATCTTTCTTGTATGATCTTACTCTCCGTTAACATTCTTCCCTCGTTGTCTAAAATTGCTTTCACACATCCACTATCAGGAGGATTTCGGGCTTTTTTAACTTCTTTCCAAAACATTTTTAAATTTGCTTGGAAGTTGTTTGTCATTTTGAGCCCTTCTTCCTCCTTCAGCTTTTCTTTCCGCGCTTTCACTACCGACTTCACTCTCTTCTTGCATACCTTATACAAATCTTTTGCTCTTTCATACTTAACTCTGTCATTCTTATTTATCGACAACATATTCAACCAAGCATCTTTCTTCTCTTTAACAGCAATCTTTACGTCATCATTCCACCATGCATCCCCTTTCCTTCTTCCTTGTACACACACACCACACGATTCTTTCGCTGATTCACACAAACTCTCCTTCAAGTATTTCCAGGTCTCGTCAATACTCAACTCACTTACATCCCGCTCACTCAATCTATCTTTCACTTTTCTTACGAAATTATTTCTTACGTCATTGTTTTGCAGTTTTTCAACTTTGACTCTAGTCGGTGCGGCTACTGTTTTGCTTCTTCTGGTTCGCCATCCCCGGAATAAGATCACTTTTGCCACTACTAAAAAATGATCCGTTTCCAGTTCGGCTCCCCTGAAGACCCTTGAATCAACAGTATCCGCCCGTAATCTAGAGTCTACAATGACGTAATCTATAATGGACCTTTCAAATCCTCTTTCCCAAGTATAGAGATGGATTCTCTTATGATCGAAGATGGTATTTGATACAAAGAGACCCCATTCTATACACAATTCAAGCAGTCTCCTTCCATTATCATTTATTCGTCTATCACCAAACGTACCCAGACATTCCTCGTACCCACTCCTACGGATTCCCACCCAACCGTTCATATCACCTGCTATTATCAATCTTTCGTTTTCACTCTTACACACCAATGTCTCTCTCACTTTGTCCCAAAACTCATCTTTACTCGCCTCATTTTCGTTGTTACCAGGGGCGTATCCAATTAAAAGGAAAACTCTTGTTAACCCGATCTTGAAGCGAATCCACATGAGTCTTGGGCTAACACATTTATAACCTTTCATACATTCTACCATCCTTGGAGCTAGCACTGCCGCCACGCCTTGGCATGCTCTGTGGTCATTCGGCACACCCGACCACAGAACAAGCTTATCCGCATGCTCCAAGGAACCACACTCTTTCATCATACATTCAGTCACACATAAAACATCTAAACACTTATTATCCATTTCTGCACACATCTCATTCAACTTTCCTTCCATACCTCCCCTTATATTCCATGTACCGATGCGGCACTCCACCCTTCTCTGTTCGCCCCTGCGGGAGATGCGGTGTGATGGGTTGCGGACCTCATCGCCACCAGTAGGCATCACCCGCACACACTTAAATGCTAAATCATTTACAAACTATATCTAAAATAAAATTCAATTATATAAAATAAATAAATAAAATAAAATAAATCATAAAATAAAAATAACAAAATATAACACATAAAAAAAAAAGTTATAACACATAAGCTATTTTCTAAGATAATATCCTTTCATTAAAAGTTTGTTTCTCCCGTTACCACCGTTATATTAATAAAATTTTAGTTAGTTAGGCACTTTAAATAGTTTAATTTCCAGCAAGCACTTCAATATGAATCAAAAGAATTTTTCAAATAGACATCGGAACAAATGTACATAAACGTTCGAAAAATAAAATTATGAAAACCAATTTGGCACCTGTCAAAACACTTCACATAAACAATGTAATTATATTTTTCACCACCAAAACAGCACAAAGGTATAAATTTTCACAATAAAATATTATTTTGGGATGGCAAGATGCGTATTGGCCAGGATTATTCTCACATGGATGATTTATATATAAATTTTGTTGTTTTATATAAAATATAATAATATTTTTTTACTTGTACCTTACCTACCAATCGGGAATTCTTTGTATTCTCGTTTCCAACAGTCTCTCATGCACACAAGTATTCGGATAAGATTACATATATGAGGCAGACACATTTTTTCATTACTTCTTCGGAATTACGTCTGTAGGGCTGCTAACAAACCGTACTACCGATTTGAATGCAAAGTACCAAATTACACCCGGGTTTGATGGATGGCGCGCTTAATATCGTTATAATGTAATTATCTATTAGACATTATATCATAAACTTATGTTAAACACGGCTCTGATTTTTATATGCATGTTCAATCAATGTAATTTTACACATTGAATAATAATGAGCGCCTAATTTTCAGATTGAATTCTCGATCGTTCTTATAAGCTGGCTGTGAGCTGTAGCTAAAATACTAAAACTCATCTTGTATAAATTATCAGATAAAAACAATTTTTACCATAACAATAAGTGAAGCATACGTATTGTTAAATCTTTTTCTCCTTCTTCTTCATCCTTCTTCCCACCACTGCTAAATAGAGGCTTCATCAATTTTTCACTACTCATTCCTGTCTTGTCCCTTCCGCATCCAAATCGTACCAGCTATTCGGACAATGTCATCAGTTCATATTTTTGGTGGCCTCCCGACACTACTTTTGTTTGTCCAAGGCCTCTTTTGGAGTATTCTGGGAATCCATCTGATACTGTCCTGTCTGGCTATACGTCTAGCCCATTGCCACTTCAATTTAGTTGTAATAATAAATCACAAATAAATTCAAACCAATATCCACGTAGCACCATTTAAATTGTCAAACAACTGAGGGGCTACTTGAGGTTTAATATTGTTTCATTTTATTTATCTCTACATAGGTAAAGAAGTCTCAAAAATAATATAAAAAAAACATGTACATTTTTTTGAGTTTGTCTTTTTAAATTTATTATGAAATGAAGAATATATGCAAATGTGCAGAAAAAAAAATACTTGTAAATCTGCATAATGGTGTTCTTGTGCGACCTTTATGTGTGGAAGTGAAACATGGAATTAGCGAATGAAAGATAGAAGTAGAATAAATTCAGTAGAAATGAGATATTTAAGACGCATGCGTGGTAAATCTGTATATGATAGAGTGTCGAATGCAAATATAAAAAGTAAATGCGGTGCAAATGAAAGTGCTATGAACAAACTAATGAAAGGGTCGTTAAGATGTTATGGACACATTGGAAAGAATGAGTGAAGACAGAATGGTGAAGAAGGTATATGTAAACGACATGAACGGAGCTAGAAATAGAGAAGGCCGGAAAAAACGTGGCACGATCAAATCAATCAAATATTAAATGTCGGTCACGTGAGGAGTCGAAGAAATCGACGTGCGTGCATGACAGGATGTATGAATGTAGAGGAAGCGAGAGAAGATTGTCAGGACAGTGTGGCGGTCCATTCGTTCTGATGATGATGGATAGCACGATGATTAGTTAGTTAGTTTATTGTATATGTGTAATTCAAAGAGTTCGATAGAAATGTTTTTTCAATGCCTAAACGTATGAACTATGATTTACATACTCTTTTCGAATCATGAATTAACTGGAACTACTTTATGCATAATCAAACAATTTTTATTTTTAAATCTTAAACAATAAAATTAATCTCATTTACGAACAGCTTTATGTTAATTAATAAATAAAAAATAAATAAAAACAATAGGTAGTATTAGCGATGCCCGGAATGCATCCTCCGCGAGCAACAGATGGCGGTCCTTCAGAAGTTGGCTGCAATTATGCCGCCTCCCCTTCCCTCATCATCAGTAATTTGAAGGTTCTCGAGTGATTGCGCAATTAGTGATCTCTTTGGGGTGAGCTCCCTCGCTAACGAGGGATGAATCACCAGAGAGCCCGAGAAAGTGTGAGCCGCACTCCGTACGGTGCGCTGCGCCTGGCGTACCCGCCTTACAGGTGAATGGCTCCTTACTCTTTGTACTCCAGACTGCAGCAACAACGAGAACAACATATTCTTCTCTTAATACTTTGAGTTTATCGAAGATGCGCAACATTTCATGTTATCCATTGAGCAAATTTCTACCGAAACAATCTGCGTCGTCTAAACGGGATTTTTTACGGTGGGTACAGTCTAAAGAATTGTATGAGAAATATGTTGATTTATTTGCGAATATAAATAAAATCTGAAAGCATTCTTATTAACAAAAAATGCAAAGAGCAACGCCTGCTTTATTAGATTCTAATGAATGAAATAGGAATTTTTAAGTCGATAAAAAGCAGCACAATACAATGTTCGCAGCGGGAAAGGAAACAAATCAAACGCACCCCGCGTAGGAGACTTCGGGAGCGTCTTGTGCGGAACGGAACGCATAGGAATTGGTCATATTAAAAAGGGCCATGACTACTGAATCGCATTTCTGTTTCCCGGGGATATAAATAATTGGATTTGCGCCATTCCAATCTATCGCGTTCTATCCAGAGTCGCTACCGCGATGGATTTGCAGGAGTACACCATCTTCTTATTACCCGCATTTTATTTTAAAGATTTAAATTACAAAAAGTTTGCTTATATAATTTTATTTAAAAAGGTTGTCTAGGGATTGTGTTTTTATATACATATTTTGTGACACTATATTATTGTAGTTAGGTATTATTGAAAGGGTCATTAGAATGGTTGGGACACATATAACGCATGAATGAAGAATAAGAAATAGAGAAAAACCGGGATCAACATGGCATGATCAAATAAATCAAATATGAAATTTCGGCAAAGTGAGGAATAGGAGAAATCGACGTGCGTGCGCATGACAAGATGTATGAATGTTGAGGGATCGAGAGAAGTATTTCAGGAAAGAACAGTGTGGCCGCCCAGGCGTTAATTCGATATTATTATGATGAAACTGTTGTTGAGATAAATGCTCTACACTGAAGGAAAAAAAATACATGTTTTAATTTTCGTGAACTTTTCAAATTGCGTAAAAACACTTACACTTACTTACATAAAATATGTATACTAATGGTAAATGACACAGTTATGTAAATTAATTATTAAAAATAATATTTAAAACTAAAATAGCACGTTTAAAATAAAATGATAGAAAACTTTGAATATTGAATCCATCCACTATGAAGAAGACTGAAATACCCATTTGGTAGGTGCATGGGTACGCATACCACAGTCGGTGAACCCATGCACCCCCGTAACCGGCATAATGTAACGCACACGTAACTAATGTGTCCATTTGGGTATTTTTTGTTCCATGTTCCTAATATTGCATCTGCTCCTCGGATGCTACCGCGTTACGGTGTTTTGTTAAATCTGATTAATTTCGTTCTGTTGACTATTTCATTTTTTACTACGTATATATTCTACATTGTGTCGGCGGGCGAAATTAAAACAAGTCAACTATTCTACCTATATAGTAGTATCAGCTAATACGCCTATTTATTCGCACTTGGAATCTTACGAAAATTTTAACACACCCGTTGGAAGGTATTAAAACCATGTACTTGGTAAATGATCGATAAATAAATATCACTGGATAGGTCTACAATAGTCGATAAACTGAAGGGAGTTTACATTAACATGTTTGTAAACATTACTTAATATACGTTTGTACGTATGTAAATGCATATTGGATTAGATTGTATTGACTAGATACACATACACTTCAATTTTAATAGTTTAATGAATGCGGTGCGAATGATGGTGTCATGAACAAAATAATGAAAGGATCATTAAGATGGTTTGGACATATGGAAAGAATGAATGGTAAAAAAAAATTATATGTTAATGATGTAAATGGTACCAGAAATAGAGGAAGACCGAGGAAAACGTGGCACGATCAAATAAATCAAATATTGAATCTCGGCCATGTGCGGAGTCAGAGAAATCGACGCGCGTGCATGACACGATGTATGAATGTTGAGGAAGCGGGAGAAATATGTCAGGAAAGAAAGGTGTGGCAGTCCATTCTTTCTGCCTACCCCTTCGGGGAGACGGCGTGATGGTTAGTTAGTTAGTTAGTTGGTTAGTTAATAATGAATTGAATAGAATTCACTTGGTACATCGAAATATTCATTTCTAATACAATGATTTGCATTCAATTACACAAATTATTTAAATTAAGTACTAGAAACCTTAGGCTGGGGTAGGTTAGAGCAGGTAAAATTTTAACTATTTATTAAGAGTGGTGTTTATTTATTTATTATATAATTGCAAAATCTTATTAATGTGACAAAAAAATCGTAGGTGCAATAAAATGAAGATGATGATGATGATTTATATAGCGCCATTTTTGAAAGAGATTTACATTAAAGGTGCTCTTCGTCAGGAAAGCTCCTCTTTAACAGGAAGGTTTTAAGAGAGTTTCTGCAAACTCCTTCGTTGTTATGGTTACGAATAGAGTAATAGTTAAAGTATATCTACCTATATGTTATAAGATCAAACAAGAACGTGAATATGATCTTATGAATGTGTGAATATTTATAAACCTTATTAATAGTAAAGGATGAAAGTAGAATAAATGCAGTAGAATTAGATCTCTTAGACGAATGTGTGGATACTCTGTGTATAATAGAGTGTGGAATGAAAATATAAGAAGTGAATGCGGTGCGAATGATAGTGTTATGAACAAAATAATGAAAGGATTATTAAGATGGTTTGGACACATGAAAAGAATGAATGAAGAAATAATGGTAAAAAAAAGTATATGTTAACGATGTAAATGGAACTAGAAATAAAGGAAGACCGAGGAAAACGTGGCACGATCAAATTAATCAAATATTGAATGTCCGCCACGTGAAGAGTCAGAGAAATCGACGCGCGTTCATGACACGATGTATGAATGTTGAGGAAGCGAGAGAAATATGTAAGGAAAGAAAAGTGTGGCAGTCCATTATTTCTGCCTACCCCTTCGAGGAGACGTCGTGATGGTTAGTTTTTTTTTTTAAAGACTAACTCCAAGGATTTGAATCAATGGCGTTAGAATTTATTTTTACAAACTGTGAACAGAAAATAGCTCATTATTATGAAGAAGGAATCTGGCTGTGTCTAGGCTTGAACCCAAGTTCCCTGGATCAGAAGCCAAGCGTTTTGTCCCCTAGACCACCACCCGGTTAGTTAGTTAGTTAGTTAGTTAGTTAGTTATTTAGTCAGTTAGTTTTACGGTTGTATCTCGTGCATATCATAGTGATAATATTTTAAAACTTATAACAGGGTATTCAATATGAATGTTAATATTTTGTTTTTACAAAGTTATTATCCTAGGCTGCCTATATCTCACCTTTCAATGCCGCATAGTATAACCGTTCATGACAAAAATAAAAACATCATGGGTTAATCAAAAATAACTGCCGAATATATTTTGGTCTCGATTTATTTTCTTTGTGGAAGTGTTTGAATAGTCCTGAATATTCCGAATGTTATCTTAATAGGTATTTTAAAGGCAGGTAAAAACGTAGCTCATTGACTTATAACACATGGCCATAATTTTACAATGCATAAAATCGATTTAATTTACATTGAATACGTCTTATTATCTCAAAGTCTTTGTGGTCAATTTCGGAGAGCTTGGAAATAAAATAAAAATGACAAAACAGGTGAAAAATTATAAAATATATTACCATTTCCCGCCCACGAGAAGCATTCAATACATCGTCTTGGTTGGATACTTCATTTGAAATATATTTATTTAAATACAAGAATTCGTGTGACTGTTTTACGATATTTTTAAATTAATGTATGCTTGTAAATCCATGTTGATTTACACTTTGATATTTGGCGTCCAGGATCTGAGTTGTTAGGAACGTTTTGATATTAAAGCAACATGCACACAACATCCTCGACATGCAAGAAGAGCCCAATTACAACTATCGGCTGATTGGTCGCCCGACTTGGCTTGCACAAAAGAGACCGCGAGCAAGTTTCCGAGTTTTGAAAAAATCCTGAGGCAGAAATCGCAAAAATCCTGAGAGAAAATATAGACACTTCTATATATTACAAGGATTAATTGTATCTCAATAGAGACGAAGATGCAAATTGTTTTTCTGGGAACAGAAGGTGAAGAACTTCTATATATCTCCGATTATATTATTGGTAGGTGGAGAAAAACAATTCTGGCTTTAATTATCAGGACTTATTCTATTGCCCTAGAGTTGTGTGAAATCTGTATAGGCATTCGCGATCAACTACATACCACGATGCGTCGATGTTCGGGAGCTTTCGGTTTTCCTCGGAACCATTCGGGCGGTCTTCTCTCCCTCTCTGCCGCAGATGCCTCTTTAGGCAGTTCACGAGGGGATTTCGTCAGTTGAAGATCGGTCTCGGTCGCGGTTAGACGTGACAACACTTTTCATCTGCCGGTTATCGTTCGTAGAAAATAATTTGTATGAAATTTTACAACGAGTAGTTAAATAGTTACGATGTTTATTACGGAAAGAACTCATAAGTGTTACTATTAGTTTTCTATTGTTTGAGTGCTAAATTTTGTAAAATACAATTATTTGATAAAACAAACTGTCAAATAAACACACCCCTTTTGTGATAATACGACTTTTTGGAATAATTTTTGGACTTAATCTTAAAAATATGTACACGTTGTTATGATATGAACTCATTTGTGTGATCCACGCGATAAGTCTTCTCACGAGCTGAACGGCTGAGAGTTGGAACCGCGACCCCTCGCCTCTGTGTATCGACATCATGAGTAACGTAAACAGTCCCTTGGAAATGGATAAACATTGCGGAAACGGTTTCACTGTGTTCCTAGGATAGTCATTGTTTTGTTCTGTCAACAAACAAGCATGATCGATCATTCGATCGGCGCAAACCAGGCGGCAGTGAACATTGCAATAAACTACGCTGCCCGAGTGCTCGCGTCATGCTGCAGCTGTGAATAGTCCAGTCGCCAGATACCCATCGTCCGAGATGGCGGAGCGACTCTCCCGGCTGAGCCTGCTGGCGCTGCTGCTGTGCGCGGCGCTGCCCGCCCTCGGCGCGGACGAGGCGGACTCCGGCCCCGCTGCCATCCGCTACGAGGCTCCGGACGACTGTCGCTGGTGGCGGGACCCCAGCGGCTCGGATGAGGTGGCCCTCACCTGCTCGCTCCGGACCATCAACAGTGAGTTCGACACGACCAACTTCAGCGTCATCCCGTCTGAGCACACCACATCTCTCAAGATCGAGTGCAACGAGTATATCCTCTCCAAAAGTTCGCTCGACGACAGGAGTTTCGCCCACCTGGTGAAACTTCGAGAGCTCGTCATAGATCACTGCAAGCTCGGCCGATGGCCCTCCGGAGTGCTCACCGGCCTCCGCGACCTGAGGAACTTGTCCGTGCGGACGAGGAACACCGACTGGGCAGCCATGAGCCTGGAGCTGGCTGCTGACAGTTTCCTTCCTGTTCGCCAACTGGAGAGATTGGACCTCAGCTACGACAACATCTGGTCCTTTCCAGAGAACATCTTCTGCCCCCTCACGAACCTGATGTACTTGAACGTATCGTTGAATCGCTTACAGGACGTGAGTGATCTCGGCTTCCGGGAGAAGAGTGTCGCGCCTCAGCCGCTTGTGAGCGGGCAGGACGACGGAGGGCCCCCGCCTTCTCCCCTGCTTCCGTCTGCCACGCTCCCTTGCTCGTTAGATATCCAAGTATTGGACGCGTCTTTCAACCATTTCGTGTTGATGCCGGCAAACGGCTTCAGTGCACTTCGCAGATTACGCGAACTTCATCTGCACGATAACGAGGTGTCGATGGTTGCGGATAAAGCTCTAGGAGGATTGAAGAATTTGCAAATCATCGATCTCTCTAATAATAAAGTTGTCGCTTTGCCTCCTGAGCTATTTAGGGATGCTGCTTCTTCGATCAAAGAAATCTACTTGCAAAACAACTCCATAAGTGTCCTCTCTCCCGGCCTCTTCGCAAATCTTGATCAGCTGTTAGCTTTGGATTTATCCAAAAATCATCTTACTAGTAATTGGATCAATACGAGTACCTTCACTGGGCTTATTCGAATGGTTTTGTTAAATCTAGCAAACAATAGGCTGTCCAAATTAGAGCCGAATATTTTCAAGGACCTATACACACTTCAAATTCTGAACATTCAGCATAATCAGTTGGACACCATTGCCGCTGACACGTTTGCTCCCATGAACAACCTGCACACGCTTATTATATCGTATAATCGGATCACCTATTTGGATGCCTATTCTCTGAACGGACTTTATGTGCTATCGTTACTATCCCTAGATAATAACGCTCTGGAAGGGATTCACCCGGAGGCCTTTAGGAATTGCTCTTCGCTACAAGACCTCAATTTGAACGGCAATGCTTTGACCAAAGTGCCGTTAGCTCTCAAAGACATGCGCCTATTGAGAACGGTGGACCTAGGAGAAAATCAGATATCGTCTCTGGAAGAGCCAGGGTTCAGAGGAATGACAAATCTTTATGGGTTGAGGCTAATTGGAAACAAACTAGAAAATATCAGCAAGGAAGTGTTTTCCGATTTACCCTCCTTGCAAATCTTGAATCTGGCTAGAAATAAAATTCAGAGAATCGAACACGGAGCGTTTGAATCCTTAGCACATTTGCAAGCCATTCGATTGGACGCTAATTCTTTGACGAATATAAATGGCTTATTCGGAAATATACCATCCTTGCTTTGGCTTAACGTTTCTGACAACCAACTGGAATGGTTTGACTATGCGCTCATCCCGCTAGGGCTGCAATGGCTCGATTTGCACAAGAATAGTATTTCGGATTTAGGTAATCACTACGGATTGGACAGCGAGCTTCGGTTACAAACTCTGGATGCGAGTTTTAATAAAATAACCAAAATTGTCGCCTTGTCGGTCCCGAGCAGTGTTGAATTATTGTTTCTAAATGACAACTTAATAACATATGTCGAAGGATACTCGTTTCTCGAAAAGAAGAATTTGACTCGGGTCGATCTCTATGCAAATCAAATTGTCAGTATGGACCTCAGCGCACTCCGGCTGACGCCCGTGGACCCCGACAAACCGCTGCCGGAGTTTTACATCGGAGGTAACCCGTTCCAGTGCGACTGCACCATGGAATGGCTGCAGAGGATCAACAAGCTGGACCACCTCCGCCAGCATCCGAGGGTTATGGATTTGGAGAGTATATATTGTAAGCTCTTGTACAACAGGGATCGAACCTATATTCCTCTCATCGAAGCTGAGTCGTCCCATTTCTTGTGCACGTACAATACCCACTGTTTCGCTTTATGTCACTGTTGCGACTTCGATGCGTGTGACTGTGAAATGACCTGTCCAACCAACTGCACATGCTATCACGACCAGTCATGGTCGGCAAACGTGGTAGAGTGCTCGGGCTCTGGCTACACTGAAATGCCCAGCAGCATCCCGATGGACGCGACGGAGGTGTACCTGGACGGTAATAACTTTGGTGAACTTTCCAGTCATTCATTCATTGGTAGAAAAAATTTAAAAGTGCTGTATGCGAACAATTCTAACATAGCCGCAGTGTACAACCATACGTTTAGCGGCTTACGAAGACTCTCAGTGTTACATTTAGAAAATAACTTTATTAAAGAGTTGTTAGGTTTTGAGTTGGCAACTCTAGAAGGATTGCGTGAACTTTACTTACAAGGAAATAAAATTCATTATATAGATAATCGTACGTTTATTGAACTGAAACAGTTGGAAGTGTTGCGTTTAGATGGCAATAGACTCTACGGCTTGGCAGTGTGGCAATTTGTTTTAAATCCGTATTTGGTGGAAATTGGTTTAGCGGACAATCCGTGGTCGTGCGACTGCAATTACCTGCAGCAGTACCGCAGCTGGCTCCGGGGTAATGTGGGCAAAGTTATGGACTATAATAAAATAGTGTGCGTCTTTAATAACATTACGAATGCCGTCGGGCCTCCGTTGGCGGATTTCAATTCGACGACGTGCTCGAGCTATCCGTTGGGAGACGCGTCCATAGTGGAGAGCCAGGTGATGAACGACTACCTGCCGCTCTTGCTGATTACTGTGTGCGTGTTCGCGCTCAGCGTGGGACTCGTGTGTGGACTGTTCTACTACCGCCGCGAGCTGAGGGTCTGGATTTACTCTCGGTGCGGCCTGCGGATGTGCTACAAAACAACCGCCTTCGAGGAAGAACAAGACAAGGAGAGGCTCTTTGACGCATACATCAGCTACAGCGTCAAGGACGAGGGCTTCGTGGGGCAGATGCTGGCTCCGGGGCTGGAGGCTGGCGACCCCGGCTACCGGTTGTGTCTCCACTACCGGGACTTCAACGTGTCCGCCTACGTAGCCGATACTATCATCGAGGCCGTGGAGTCCTCTAAAAGGACTATCGTAGTGTTATCCAAAAACTTTATTCACAACGAGTGGTGCAGATTCGAGTTTAAATCGGCGCTTCACGAAGTACTCAAAGAGAGAAGAAGGAGACTGATTATCATACTGATGGGAGAGCTCCCGATGCGGGATCTCGACCCCGACTTGAGACTTTATTTGAAAACTAACACTTGTATCGAATGGGGCGACCGTCAGTTCTGGCAGAAGCTAAGATTCTCGATGCCGGACCCCAAGAAGTCCTGCCACCACCAGAGGTCCACTGTAAATATCTACGCTTCTGTGAGTCCGAGCGGCATGGAGCGGGCGCGGAGCCCCGGGCTGGCTCCGCCGCCCCCGCCCGGGAAGCTGCCGCACTACCTGCCCGCTCTGGGGGCGCCCCTGCAGGCGCTCGGCTCGGGGCTGCGGCCGTGCACAGGCCCTCCCGCGGCGGCCCGCGACCCCCGCCGGCTGCCGCAGCCCCTGTGGGCGTAGCGAATGATCCATCGCAGGTAATTCGCATTTCAATCAGCAACACAGATCTGCTTCTATTCCCTCGCAAACCGTCCTTAGTGTTTTTGAATTTTATTGTATAATATCAACAAGCCCTCTCACTTAGCGCTCAACAATTTTGTCCTCGTGTATTTGTTTGTATTTTTCATAACATTTTTTTATTTAAATAACTCCAATTTAAAAATAAAATTTCAAAATTATAAATGCATGCTTGTGAGTGGTTCCGCTTGTAAAATTTGGTCCCGGGATGAGCTATTCAGTCATTATAGAGATCTTGCTGTTGAAAGGGTTTTGTTAAAAATGAAGATCGTGCTTACAATATAACTATAATAGCAAAATTTTGTAAAAAACATATATACTAATTTAATGTTTTATTAAAGTGCTCTATTATGCTAGGAAAAATCTTGTCGTTTTTGTAACAAAGACGATATCATTTTAAATTACCATTAATGAATGCTGGTTTTTCATTCAAGTATTTTTTGTTCCTACGATAAATATTTATTTTAGGTTAAGATTCACAATTTGGACTTTTCGTATGTAAACTTATAAAACTATTGAAAAGAGCATTCTAATCTAATTAAAAAAGTGATATTTTGCATTAATGTACATAAACTTATCTTTAAACGAGCAATATTATTTTTGTACTCAGAGAGAAGATATTATTTCCATTAATTTGAGTCATTGGTTTAATAAGTTGGTGTACCTACCCCGAGTAGGAAATGTATGAAGATTAATGGTTGGAATTACTTTACTTGTACATCCGCGTGTTGATAATTCTGTACATAAGAAGAACAACTTGTAAATATTTATTTTGTATTATAACTCTCACCAAATGCTAAGAACATATAAAATAGTCGTAGACTTAAAGACGTTATTGATTGTTATACTTTTTTTGTTTTCTGAATAAAACGAATTTATCGAATTTCAAACTATCTAGTTTCTATTGTCTCCTCGTCTGTATCTCTCAACAGAGATCCAGATCCATCCAAGAACACATGGCCGAATATATTGTCTTAATTTCACTGTCGCGACAGCTTTAGAGACCATTCTGTGGAGAAGCCGTTACATATACCGAGAGGCCGTATTGTACGGAGCGGGTCTCACGGGCGATAACCGCACGAAACCCTATATGTTACCTTTCTTTACGAAATGTTCCACAAAATAATGTCGCCGAGATGTCTTTGTCCGCCGTGCGAGCCGTGTGTGCAGCATTCTGAATCTGCCGTAACCCGATACTCGCATCCGAGGGCAGAGGGACGAGTAATCGGTTCAAATGGGAGGGGATAGTGAAATGATGGTTAATGCGGTGGGTTTGTGCATCAATTGTCGGGGAACAAAAGTGAGCAATCCTATGGGACAGATATCTGGGGACACAATGAGATGCCGCATGCCGCGCCTCGCGCACACTCCGCCGATAATCCCAGTCGCAGATGATTCGCAACGCGCAGCCTCTCTCCAGACCCAGGCCTAGTACGAAATAAGAATAATCCAAAGGTAAGCCTCGCACTCGCACAAGTTGCAGAAGGTAAATAACACGCCATTAACAATTCATATTTCAACGAAGGTAAGATATCATTCATTCGTACGTGGAACTGGAAAGTAAGGCAAGGTTCGTAGGCAAGTATTTTACTAGTTATCTGGGATTGATTTTATATTCGAAACACAAAAGCAATGAAACGTATTTAATTTATTATTGCATCAAATTAAAGTCACGCACAAATTTGCAAGTTAAAAAAAAGTTACACTAAAGTACCTACAATAGTACAGAATTACTAAAGCAATAATGAATAAGAATTAAATAAAACAGTGTTTTTTAACTACTTCCACTTTTGTCTTTATTTCGCAAGGCTCGCTGGCATCGGCAGACTGGTCCATGCCAGCGACCAGTCTGTCGATGCCAGCGAGCTTGGCGAAACTGGTCGCTGTCGAAATAAAGACAAAAGTGGAAGTAGTTAAAACACATATTTTTATTGAATTATTATTTAAAATGAACTTCCATCAAGAGATTTCAGTAAAATCATTAGATTATCTTAAAAAAACAATAATGTATTGAGGATCAATTTTATACTCCGTATGTATCATTAATAAACAATTAAAATATAACGAGAGTATTGCTTATAAAATATGTTGCCACATCCCCGCACGTACTAAGCCTAGAAAACTACATTTATTGACATGTTTTCTGCCGGAAACCGCTGGCTCTATTCTTTCATCCAGCTGAACTAATCTAACGCGTTCAGAGCAGATTGAATCAGGTTAGACCTGCTCGCAGATAACGGCGGCATCATTGCTGTCCATACTCGGTACCCGACACCCTCTGTCCTCTATCAGTGAAATGCGCGCCTGCACTCTTAATGCTTCAACACTTTGTCCTGAGAAAAATGAAATGCCTTCCATTAACAGTTAATTACGTTTGTTTTCCAATTTTCTCAATATTTATAATAATTTGGTTGATTAAACATGACATTTATTTCATGAAAAAATATGTACGAGTATTACGAGGCTGTGCTCAGCGCATGATAGGTAGGATTGCCATCTGCTTTGATCTGCATTATGGGGGAGGAGGGTTATTAGGGGTGGGGGCAGATTAGGTCAAAGCGAGAGATAACAATGATCCCACTAGTCGTGCAGTTGTTTATTGGGAATGTCCTGCCAGAGACTACGCCGGGGGAATATTAAAGGGAGTCAACAAAAGCAACATCATGCTAAAAGCCGATTATGCTGCGAATAAATAAAATCCGCAGGTTGCTATGGGTATACAATTATGAGATTAGAACTGAATTGTTTATTCGCGACTCTTTATTTCAACGTAATATGCTTTTGTCAATATTGCAGCTATTAATGCACATGAATTTAACTGTAAACAAATTCAATCATTTTTAACATGATAAACTAAAGCTACATTTGAAAGATTTTCAATACCACTAATTTATTTTAAATTTAGATCAAATTGATATTTATATCACATCATATTTTATAATGAAATACGATGCTCTGCCCTGACATATCTTCCTAGATTGCTCTACATTCATGCATCGTAATATGCACGTACGTTTTTCGAATGTGGCCGCCTTTTAGTATATGATTATTTTGGAGCATTAACTAGAATAACAAGTGGATTAAAACTAAATATGTAATACACTTGTTTATTAAGATTATTTATACTTATTATATCACAAAAATATAGAGACATAATGATACTCCACCATGTCTCGTCAATTTCCAAATAACTATTAAAATGCCGTTCATTTTATTTTGTTCGGTTTCAGTAACGTTGCACACAAAACATTCCACTAATTTAAAATTGAACATCCACAGTACCCGGGACTCGCTTTATTATTCTGATGGTTAAATAATGACATGTGGCAAAATTCCGGTCCCTTCTCCACAACACTATCGACTACGGATCCAGCCGAACTTGTCCCTAATGCCTATATAATGATAGTTTTCATTGGAAGATTATACCTCCAGCCCGTGGCCCGTCCGTCACATTACGGACTCTCTTGCTCGGAGATTGCTTCAAGACTGGGAGACGGATAAATAAATGTGTATACAGCCATTACATTGTATGATAATTCAACAATTGCTGTACAAACACGCCTTGCTAACGATGTCAAGCTCGGGATCCCCGTCTTCTCGGAGGCAAGGTGACTAAATTGTTCTTTATTCTAGGATCTTG
This sequence comes from Lepidostoma basale, assembly GCA_022606425.2. Classification (NCBI taxonomy): domain Eukaryota; kingdom Metazoa; phylum Arthropoda; class Insecta; order Trichoptera; family Lepidostomatidae; genus Lepidostoma; species Lepidostoma basale. Next base: position 113,275 of record JAHDVF020001390.1, on the reverse strand, counting down.
ATTGTCAAGTGACAACATTTTTACTTAGTTCAGTTACGCTATGTACTCGTATTCCAATTGAATTCAAAATGAATTTATAATAAAATCTAATTCAATTCAATCTACCCGTTATGTGTACCCCTTCTATGAAACTGCGTGATGGATGTTAATACGTTATAGTTATTAGATATACGGAATACATAGGTACTTTAATTTTTATGTCGATCACTTTTCAGACTTATTGAACGCGAAGGCATAACACTGTGGAATTCCATAGTATTATACTTAGGAAATTGAAAAACTTCATTTAATCCACTATTTAATAAAAAATATTAAAAACACGACATGTTTCGGAGGATACCTCCATCTTCATGTGTAACAATATAATATAGGTAATTATATTTTACGCCTGAAAACGGAAATATCCTCCGAAACATGTCGTGTTTTTTAAATATTTTTTATTAAATAGTTTATTAAATAAAGCTGTTCAATTTCCTAAGTATAATACTTTTCAGACGTTCGTTATTTCATTCTTTACAACCGTGATAATCGTTAATGTCTGGTTAATACGAATGAAAACGTCTGTTTTCTAGTTTTATCATAGTTTATGGGAATGACATTTCTCGCCATTTTAAGGCATTAACAAATATTTAATAACTACAATAAATCTTCATTCGTATCAATTATTCAATACGGAGTTTGACATCATTTATTATTTCCCAGCTCCCGACGTCCTACAGATATTTCAATTACGCCGCCTTATAAGCCATCGTCGGGCGTTTGTTCTAATCGGATCAGCCAATCGACGCCCAATCTGGCGAAGCAATCGCCAGCCACCGATGGCACCAGATATGTATTTTAAAATCGATTACTGTAAAAGTCAAATCAAAGTCTCCGGTTAGTGGTTAGTTAATGTTTAACCCTCGCATATCGGGCTCGGCGTGACTGCTGACCGCAAGGAAACTCGGGGAGCTCTGTATGAATGGTCAAGGTTTTATTTTACTATTTCTTCTATATTCGCCTTCACTTTGTATATTAATAATAATTCAAACCCTCTTTGTTTTGAACGCAACACATTTTTTGACATACAGCAGAATTGCTGCAGTTACAGGTTAAGAAAAATTTCTATGTTGTAAAATTTCAAGATTGAAGCTACGAAATTCGGTTTTTAAAGTTGATTCATTTGCCGACGTTTTCATTTTGAAATGTTAAATAATACAATTGTTGTTTGTAACATCTAATGATGCTAATATAGTTTGACGAAACAGTTGTCGCGACAATTTCATAGAAATTAATTATTAAATTGTAATACGTATTATAACAGTATTTCAAGCTTAAAGCAGTTAATAATGTTGATGGATCACAACGTAAATAATAATAATATTATTTTTTATTAAACGACCACAATTATTCTAAAAAATAATATTTTCCCATGTACGGGATTTAAATTTGTTTGAGAAATCTCGAATCGCCGCCAATGTACACTTACTTATATGTGTTTATATTTTTTTCTTCAAATTTTTTAGTGTAAAGTAAACATGAATATGTTTTATTTGAAATGTATAAACACAAAGCATTAACGCAAGCGACTGCGTATCCAATTAAAAATAAGCAATTATTACTTTCGGAGTGTCAAGTATCGATCATTTTTCCTGTATAATTTATTCATTGCGCCGCATCCACCATAAATCTCATCCAGTTAAGGCTAACAGAGGCGAAATAGGCGGTGCCGGGTGCTGTGGCAGGCAGGCAGGCAGGCAGGCAGGCCCTGCGTCTAATCACTGGCGGGAGAGCGCCGACCGGTTCCCTCAGCTCAGCTCAGGTAAGTGGGTGCCGTACGCCACACTTTCAGATCACCTCGTATCACGGACGTAATGAAGCCCAGGGCATTCGGGAGAGATGGAAACAGATACGTGCGGACATGCCTTCACGCCGTAATCTCCCGGAGGAGCGAGGAACATCTTCCTGCACGTGCTCCAGAATTAGGTGAGAGACTCTGATCCTTATCGCGTGTTATCCGATAAATATGGAGCGCTTCTTCACAACGGTAATATCACTATTTCATAATCTTTTTATTTTTTGGAAGGTAGTACACCTTGTTTTATTTAATAGCTTTCTTATCATCTCTCTCTCACGGCATTACAGTTGACCGTGTTGAACTTGAGTAGCTTTATATTTATTTTGATTCAAAACCTTCAAAATAAAAAGTGATATGGTCGTAGCTTTGGGAAGAAACGCGATTTTGTTGATTAATTTGGAATGTTCTAAAAATGTTAATGTCGCATTTTCAGAAAGTATTGCAAACTCTTCATACCTAACTAACTAACTAACCATCACGCCGTCTCCCCGAAAGGGTAGGCAGACATAATGGACTGTCACACTTTAACCGATACGGCACTCCATCCTTTTCTTTTCGCTCCGCGGGAGTCGCAGTGTGATGGGTTGCGAACCTCATCGCCACCAATAGGCATCTCCCGCGCACACTTCGATAGTCCAACGTTGACAAAATAAATCTAAAACAAATAATATAAAATACAATGATACAAAATAAAATAACAAAATAAAAATAATTTAACACAAAATGTTCTTTTTAGATGGTGCAATATTGTCTATTTAATTTATGTTCCACGTATCCACCGTTGTTTAAATTAGCAGTAATTATGTAAAAAACTCTTCATTAATATGTAATAATGAAAACACCTGTTTTCTAAAATATGTTATGTCTAAGACGTTGTCATAATGAAAGACATTTGATAATACCTTGGACAGGCGAAAAATGTCATTCACATAAAATATAATACAATTTCTAGAAATCAAACGTTTTCATTCGCATTAATAATTTAATATGGAGTTTTATATAATAATACATCATTGTTCAAGAAACAATAAATATTTCAAACTTATCTCAATATTTATCATTGTGGTTTGGTATAATTAATTTATCAACAGCGAATATTTTTTTATTAGTGAAATTTATAGCATAAACATACTATAAATTAATGTCGGATTCAAATATTAGTTAAAATATATATTCGAAATCCATTAAGTAATATTATTAGGAGGCGAATCTCCTGGTTCCGCAAAATAAGCGACTGGACTGGCTTAAAAAGCGTTGAGGAGCTGTTTCGACCTTCCAGGGACCTCTCTCTCTAGACGCCTCTCTCAAGTAACGGTCAAAGTTGGGGGGACTTGTGCGCGGTACAAAAAACCCGAACGAAATCACTTTATCCACACTCATCTTTCTTCACCTGCGATTCCATTACATTTTGTGTGACATTATAAGACGCCGATATACCTCGGTGCTGGGCCTGGCGCTGCAGTCGCAGGAGATACGCCTAATAGAGAGCCTCACAGCCAATGCCCGCCGTGACCCTTTCCTCCCCCCGTATCCCCGAGTCACCCGCAGACATCATTTTTCTGTATCATCCCTTTAGCTGTAATATGGAGGTGATATATGTCTTAGAAGATAGCGCAAGTAAAGTACCCCAAACGAAAAAATATTTTACTTGCGTTGTGCGCATACTTATGTATAGATACTTCTCGTATATTTAGAAAAACGTAAGTACACTCATTTATTGTTTCTTGAACAATGATGTAAAACTCCATATTTAATAATTAATACGAATGAAAACGTATTATTACGAATACGACGACATTCGTGGCAGAGTGGCAAGAACTATGACTACCACACCGAATGTTCCGGGTTCGATTCCCGATGACGGCAGTGTGATTCCCACACTGTCTGGTCTGGTGTAGAATTCCCATGAACATAAAATGGCGATAGATCGGCTACCTATTATATCATTTGTCATGAGAATCAATATAATCAGCTAAAATAAATTATATACAGTAATTGGATTAAAAAAATTTCATGAATTTAAAAAAAACATCTGTTTTCAAGAATTTTTATTTAAGTTATGGGAATGACGGTATATACACGGATCTAATTCGCCTTCGATCGAGACACTCTCACCCTGTTATGAAAACTCGGAGGACTCTGTTGTGGGAATCGTTTTCACTGCGTGGTACTCGTATTTTCATATTTTCCATGAACTTTCCGTTATGACAGTTTACCTACAATTTTCATCATTTACTCATTTCATCCACCAGAAACAAATAAAGGAATCTTTCATTATTATGTTCTAACCACAATTCATCCATTAATTCACTGTTTTAACCTAAATTCATCAATTTATTCACTGGGTATTTGAAATCAATATTAATTAAAAATAGTATTAATTAAATATGTATAAATATTCTAAACCGACCCTACTAGTATATTTTTTCTTCTAAAAGAACATAAAAAGAGTATAATTCTTCAAATCACTCTTACCTACAATGAGCGGGATTCAAATAATTGTCTCTGATGTATAATTACTTAAGCTTGATTCTCGGCGTGGTGCGCGCTAGATAACATGTTCTACTGCATTGCCATCACCTACGAAAAATAGGTTTTCAGGGAGTCGTTAAACAATTTTTACGACTTTTTTAGTATTCAAATGTTTCGCGAATGCAAATCCAAATGGGCTGTTTTATCTCTTGTTTGCAAGAAGGGCGGTTCGTCCGGAATGACTAAATAATGGAAATGTTGGAAATTAATGTTTCGGGACACGCAGCTCACTTCAGGGGCGTGCTGCACCACACTTCATCACTCACCGCAATATAAATAGCTAAATAGACACGGCGGCCTCCAACAACGGAGACGGCCGCGCGTAATATTGTATTATACTCGTATGTATAGGATACCGAGAGATCGCTGCAGCGACCAGAGTGGTCGCGTCACTTCCGTTCAACTCTCTCTGCTGCACGCCAAGCGAAAGGAAGGATGGAAGCGTTCTCCAGTCATTTAACTGACTAACTTAAACTAACTAACTAACCATCCTAATATATCGACATTAAATGAATTTTTATAGAGTTTGTAGGCTTTTAATTTGAATAATAATAATAATGTTTATAAACTTAAATTATTATACTTTCGTATTTGTAATTTTAAAATTTATCCATGAATGAATACGTTTTAAATAAATGCTTGTGTGTAATACCTAAGAGATCGAATCTTAAATAATGTACATTCCATCGAGTCCAGTCGATAATTGAATTATGTAAGTTCCATTTTACATTATTTGCAGTTGTTTGCGACCCCGCGTGGAACCTAATGTTATTAGAGCGATTACATTTTTTTAGTAAATCCATTCCGCCGAAGTTGAAATCTCGGGTATATTCTACTCTTTTTCGGAGATTTTATGATTGAACTTCTTTTTTATCCCCGATTCGCAAAAGTAATCTTTGGAGTTAATTCGGAGGAAAATTGATCAAATATATTTTATGGGAACTGCGAGAGGATGTCTTTATTTTTCATGACTGAATAAAATTGGAGTTGCCGAGACTTTAATGATCTGATCCGTCATAAGTGACGTGAATCACTCTTCAACCAATTGTGGAGGCGACTGTCGTACTGGTGTACTGCGTACTGCTTGCTGCTTGCTCCGCGCGATACTTACTGCCGCGCGCCGCGTTCGTCAGCACATTAATAGTCGTGCCTCTGTACGGATATTTTACATTCAAGTCGATTTGAGAAGTGTCATTGTCATAGAGACATTTAGCCTTAATAAGTACATTTTTACGGGAGGGCACCGGTGTAAGCGTTCACATTAATTTTGTTTCCATAATTTGCCAAAAATGAGTATGCCAAAGTTCAAAGAATAGTGGTATCATATTTTAATACAATACTATCTAAATATAACGTTTATTTGTATGCCTATTATTTAATATTTTTTATAATAATAAAAGTGAATTCAAAATATTTAAATTATGATAGGCGATGTGAAGAACTTCTATTCTTCCCACCTCCAACGAAAGCAAGATTTCGTGAAACACGTCAAGAGATACGAGTATTTTACATTCAGAGTATATTGGCGCGCGAACAACTTTCAACTAGAGAGCGACGCGAGGAGCCTGCGTGTGATTAAAATACAAGTCGAATTTCATATCGAATTCCTCCAATGACTCAGTTTGAGAAATGTATTAACTAGTTCCAAACTTATTGTGCACATACTCGTATATCCCGCAGTATAAACATCGCGCAGCCCAAACAAATGAGATCAGCCGTTAATTCCGTAATTACACCCCCGCCCCCGCCTTCGGCCAATAATGGTCACAATCCGCGCACTGTTCCGGAGGGAGGCCATGGAGGAGGGTATGGAGGTACTCGCACCGAGGCGGTTTACACGTCCCGCCACGAGTGTGCTCCGGGCCTTATAATTTGTCTACCTGACCGAAGAATCTCCCCATCCGACCATTTGTGGCTTACTCTGTTATTTTGTCTTACTTTGCTTAACCACTTACGGTGAAAATAAACACAGACCGAGAGGTGAGCGCAGATCGAAACGAGAATGATTGCCTCGTTAGAAGTATATCGAAGCACAGCCAACGGCCGGGAGGGATGGCGGATCTCTCTGTCTCTCTGACGCCACTCCGAATATCTGTGACCTTATGGCGGCAACGTTATGTCAGCGGCAGGAACCTATTAGTTCACATTCGATTGCGGCAATAGCTAATCGTTGAATTAATAACTTGTTTTTATATTTGCGGTCCAACAAGCCATTACAATCTCTAAACTCAAATTATTTGACTAACATATTCGATTAGAAGTACTAAATAGAGGTGGCACCCCTTTCCTGAGTAACCAGAGGTGTTTCATCTTTCCTAGGACTACTACTTATCACTTTCTATACTAAAAAAAACTCAGTTTGTAAAAATTCAACCAAGAGGTTTTCAAAATCACTGATGATCCTGGATTTATCGAAGAATTTCTATGAAGGACAAATGAAAAAAGAGGTCACATGTTAATTAATGCCGATTTCTTTCTACATAACTCCGATGTATCTACAGCACCTAAAGATGTAACATTTATTGAAATCAATACCAATAATATATGCAGTAGTTTTTGCTCGCTGATTTGATTTGTTCCGCAAGACTTGACATCGGAAATATATGTTTTACTCCGTGGTGCCCAGGAGCCTCAAACTTCGGAGATCGTGTTGTTGGCATCGCAGAATCAGCGCTGTAAAACAACCAGTTCTATCACATTCGAAATCAAGACGACGCGACGGAGGCTTCTTAATACTTCTCTCTTTGAGGAGAGCTTCCATGACGGCGATCGCCGTTAAAGGGAATCTCTCGAAAAATGGTTTCGTACAAATTATCATCATCATCATCATCATTATCAATATAAAGCGAAGTATTATATAATACCTAAATATTAAATTAATTTTATAGTAAAAAAATAGCACTTCAGTTTGTGTTTTATTGAATCCATTTGTTTTAAAAGGAGATATCTCTTCAATGTTAAATTAAAGTGAATAAAAGAACCTTTGGTTGGGCCCGCTTAGAATAATGTATGTAATTCGGCGGACGTGTTGCCTGGTAAACGCTCCGCAATATTTGGTATCTGCCGTGCAGCGATAAGACCTTTGCATTCACAAAATCTATTTTAATGACAGTCGTTATGGCGTCGGATTATCGTTAACATTGCAGGCAATTTATGATATTTACTCCTGCTCGCCGTGTTCGGTGCCCGACACCCCCTAATCCTACGAACCTCGGGTTAGTCACAACCCTTTGGAATTAATCCTTATCTAGGAAAAAAAGGATCCGATCGTTAGTGCAAACCCTTTACGCTGCAGTCTCCGCATGAATGGTTCATATTTTAGCAACCCCAAAGAAGGCGGGATTAGAGCACAAAGACTCCAGGTAGCCCTAAACACACGCTGCCATCTTGCGAGTACACTTATTGTACAACGGCGCTGCTGTAAGCCGTAACATTGTACAACAGCTCCCTGCCATCCACGTCTACCGACGTAATTCTAATTCCGGCTGGGAGATAAGAATTGAGAAAACGGCAGGGTAGGGGAGGCATCTTGCGGGGTAAGATATTCAATCCTTTTACACGAGTACCGGAGCACCTATCTAGGCCAGAGCTACTTAACGGAAACGAAAGCCGCCTGCTTGATCAGGGTACAGGCGTGACATGATGTTTTTCCGGCAATATACGAGTATGTAATCTCCCTTTCATTACTTAACAATTATTTATATTTTACGTAGATTGATGAGTTGCAAAATTATACTGTGACTTACTAAACCATAATTTCTTGTAAAAGAAGTGAATAATTTAACTCAAACTTAAGTAAATTTCAATGAAATTCGAATGACCCGAATGTGACCTTTCTGAATGAATTATCACAATGTAGTCATAATCTAACCAGCGGATTGTACCTTATTCCCACTATGATATACCTGTAGTTAGAAATATAGTTTCCTACGTTTAAGGAATTCCAGATAATTAAGGTAATTATTCTCACACACATGGCAAAGTCACGCGAGGATATACTTCGCATAGCAATACTACCATAGCTCCTACGTCATCCTGCACGAAGTGTGTTTCGCATCATATTATACGGGAACCGTGATTCTCCAAATATTACATTTATTAAATGTTTGCCCTTTGTATTATACGATATAATACATACATAACACATGTACCTACATACCTACACCGGAATATCGAGAAAACTCCATACAGCTGTGTTTGAATAATTAAGATCGTTTTATGACAACTAAAATACACGAGATTCGTAAATAAATATATTCTTAAAGATAAATATAAAATTCAAAATTGTCATATCATGACAGGACAACACCATCGGAAGCATAAGGATTAGGTACTTCCTACTTGTATTTTTTTGACAGATTTTTTTTAAATCCAAATTTAAGACGATGTTTTTTTAAAGTTTACCAAGTTCACATGAGGTAGTATTTGATTGATCTTTTATGAAAAACCTCTAGACTTATACTAATAATTAAGTGTCTTATTAAAAACGAGAAATTTATTAGGTTTACAGTTTAATTTATAGTGTAATAAAATCACCCCAAGCGCAAATGGGGACAACAAAGAAACATCTAAATGGCGACGAGCCACGTTTTGAGAAGCGCGGTCTAGCCAGAAACTGTTTTTGCTGATATAATATATTTTGGTCTAGCAGCATGTCGCAGTTTATTTAAAGGTTAAAAAGGAATGTAAAAGCGAGCAGGGGTTAGGAATTTCCTAAGAATGGATAAGGGCAAATTTATTGGCTGCACACATGACAGGGGGTGGACAGAAAACAAACGCCGAGGAAACATACATCTCCTCAGGGCGAGCTTACTTAAAAAACGCTGAAGGTATTCCTGTCTCGGGCAGAATATTCCTCTATTCGTTTGTCACACGTGATAAGGGGCCGAACGGAACTTGTGCACGCTACTCGCATTCATATCGCAAGCATCGAAATTAGCTTCTGCAATGCTTTTCCATATACGTAAAAGTTATATTTTACTTGGTAAGTTACATTTTTTATACAATTAGCAGGGTTATTTCGGATAGTATGTGACTTGTGTTACCCTTTTGGGGCAACGTGGAGGTCACTTTACAAGTGAGTATTAACATACACCCATTCAAATCAATCACTTTGTTCTTAAGAACCCTTTTTAATGTAATTTATTCTTCCTATTTACATACTTAGAAAACCATTATTAATCATGCTTGGCCCCGTTGGCGTTGTATTCACCCAAGTCTTGTCAATCGTCGTTCACACGATCTCACTTTACATGATATGTAGAAGACATACTCGTATTGTAATCGGCGTATGGACTATATTTTATGCACATATCCTAATTTAGTGGATATTTCGAATCGCGTTAAAAGCTCTAAATAGTTGGGTGCACGCAATGAACTCCCGCAGCTCTTTTCTGTATCATTATATATTTTCGGAGTTATTATTAAAACCATTTTCGGTCTCGGCGTAAATGTTAACACATTTGTACAGCACACGATGCGCTGGCTGTAATGTTATACATACGATCAGCTACTTTGCGGTCAAATTTTTCACCTCCACAACAAGCTAAATGCTGCCTCGGTATGTGATTACAAGAAATACCTAATACATACTACCGCCTCGCTCTAACTTCCTAAAGGGAAGCATCCAGCTCCACACACATCAATGCTCATTTTGTTTTTACCACAGAATATCGGGATTCCAATTGAATTTCTCCTCAAAATTCCGAGTTTCAACGAAACGAGCAAATCATTTATGCAGGTGAAAAGCATTTTTATAATTTTCATGTTTTTCTTATTCCTTACTTCGCTAAAAGAAAATATGAATTCCAATGGATATCGCAGGATTTCTGCATCCGAGAGTTAAATTACGAGTATACCTATGCCTTATTAATCCACGAAGTCTATAATTCCATTTGAGGAGAACATTCTTCAGTTATTAAGAGGATTCCTATAACGGCGTGATCGTAAGTTAATTTTTAGGAAGTTTTTTTTCGTCGTTTTAAAGGCCCTAATCTAATCTTAATTTATTATTTGACCCAATTCTTGACACACAGATCAAAGTTTGAACGATTAGGGAACCGCCGCAATATGGGGACTTCCTTCGCCGCTTGTCGCCATATGTCGTTATTTATGAGTCGCCTGCCTCGGCCATTTTCCCTCCTATCGACACCTCGTAAATTCACACTAGACAATTTTTATGTGTTTTGCATAAGCTCATCTTGCGAGCAACGTCGAGACCTATGTTTTTTTATTACCTTCTCACGTTAGAGATAAGAGCTTTCCTACCCTCGCACACCGCCCGCGACCCTTCTGCAAGGCGGAATGATTTACCTTGGCCGCGGTAGTCTCGTTTTTTTGCGTTCGTTCCAAACAAATATTCAAAACTGTTGTTTCTTATACAGTAGTGTAAAACTACACTTTTAGTTTGAATAATTAATTGAACATTAATTGAGAATGGATCCAGCAAGAATTCCCAATATCGTGATGCACGAGACTCCAGAGGGCAGTCGACCACCAGGACGACCACCAAAGAGATGGAGGGAAGGCTGGTCGTCTTCATCACAGGAAGAAAGTTGGTATCCCGCATAAACAGATCTCAAGATCTACTATCAGAATAGAATAAGAATTGAACACATTATATTTTCACAATATTTTTAATTCATTTATTGGATTTTCCCTAAATCCCAAAATATGTATTGTGCAAATATATATAATAAGTGTTTTAATGGTCATTCAAACACAGTTTCGCCTTCTTAAGGCCTTATCAATTTTTTTAAATCGGTCTAATCAATGTTACTATACCGGGTAGCCATTTTTACATTCTACCTTAGAAATAACGAAAAAAAAACTTTATACAATAATATTTTAGTTTTCCACCACTTAATCTTCATTTTCGATCGATTTTGGTAGCTCGCTGCCATCCTCTGGGAGAAACCGGTCGGAACTTAAGAGAATGTTGGATAAAGCTAAATATTCATTATAAAATATATTTTTTTATTCTCATTATTTACATAGAACTTCTAGCAAGATTTTTCGATCAACAACATATATCTTATATTTAATATAGAGAGTTGTACTTATACTTTAGCGTTCATATTAAACCGCTTATTTATATTTTAGGTGGGAAAAGCGCTACATTTAAAAGGTAGTTTTTGTTAGGTAATAAAATCTGATGGATTCAGTAAAATATTACTTCGGAACTCAGTCACATTTGATAAACGAGCCAGTTTTTATAATATATCAACCCACTTCAAAGAATCGCATAAGAGACTTTAAATTTCTTAAACGGATTTATATGGCCTACCTGCTATTTTATGTTCCCAGAAAGGGCTAAGCAGAAATTGTATTTACTAATATAATAAGTGAGTATCTTAGAGAAGCTGGGAACTCTGTTGCCCTCGAATTTGCCGAATCATTGTGCGGTCCATAATAGACTTCCATAATATTAAGCTATTCATGTCAGACTCGAGGATTAAAGGATTATTAGAAAAATAACACGTTTCAATTGTTGAGTTACCTCAGCAGGAAAGTTAGTGCAAGAAGTAGGATTTAAGATTTAATAATGGTCTGTCTCTGCGTCTCTGTGCAGACGGTCAGGAGTCGCGCGAGAAGAAGCTTTATTAATTTTGCGGCGCCCGTTAAACTGTTGATCTAATAAAGTGTTCACAAAAAGCAGTCACGCCCACTTCGTTTTTATAAAAGCGAATTCTTTGTGCGTCCACTCTGCCTTCGATCGGATTTTCTGACATGTCTTTATACTGACCGCCAGCAAATGTTTTATCTAGTCTATACAAATATGCACGCAATATTTACTGCAATACCTTTCGGTCTTTGTCACATGCTTCACAGGGGACCTTGTCGAGAACGGAATTATTATTAAATTTGAGTTTAATCTCGTTTGTACTACGGTCGGATGGAGTTTCACAAATGTCTTGCAAAGTCCAATGAGGTGAGAGCAAATTTAAACTGTACCCGAGTTGGGACAATTCTTGTTATCCTTTTTTTAATTCGTTGAATAGGATCATTATTTTCGCCAGACAAAAATAATGTATTTACCCATATTGTGCCCGATGACAACAGTGGAAACCTATCGATGCATAGGGTCCCTTTTTTGCGAGAAACCTATTCAAGGACCTTAATTCTCGAGAGGTAGGTAGGAGACGGTCTTGAATGTCTCGCCATGTGACTATGAGAGATATTTGTCAACGGGACCTATTTTTGAACCTCTGCCCCGAAGGGACCGATTTAATAGACTCTGTTCGTTTCGGGGGATGCGGGAGCAAAAAAAACTGTAATTTTTTACCTTCAAACATTCTCACCCTACTCCAGTTTAACCTATTTCGCTATGGCCACGTGTATTAAACAGGAATGCAGCGTGATTTCGGAGTATTTTGTTTTGGTTTTTTAACTTATATCAATTCCAAAGGTTACCACTATGCCGACGAAAACGTGGTTTACTTCTGAAGATAGGGCACTCTAACGAATCCTACCAATATGTACCATATAGTTTCTTAACAGATTTTCATCGGTTGCTATCCGTATGATGTATATTTACTTAATGCCTTACTATTTTATGCCGTGAATTGTGTATGATCGTCACCGATTTGTTGTCGGTTTTCCCTTCCAGTGTAATGCCGATCTTACGTTCCGTCGTTAAACCATGAAACGACCAAAATAATTGACTTTCTTGATTATCGTGCCGACTATTTGGCGGGAGATAATGAAAAGCTGTTTCCATTAATGTTCCGTAATTATCTGCGGGAATCGTTTCATTAGCATACTTCCATCCTCTGCTTCTGACATTATAAATATGCGTTCCTTACCTTCCTGCCTCTTCGACAGTTTCATTTAACTCACCACAATGCCTTCTTTGGTAAAAGCCGGGTATTAAAAATGCATAAAATTTTAGCACAGCTTACCCTTACGACACTTTAAGGTCTGCTAATTAAATTCAGGTGTCTTTTGACATTAACACAATAGTTGCAAAATATAAAATGTTTTTAATGTTTATTTCTAGAAACTACCAAACAATTGTATATGTTCGTTAGTTTATAATTATTAGCCTTGTAAAGATGTCAATAAATAAAATATAAATGAAAACGTCTGTATTCTAGAAATATTATTAGAAGTTGTTGAAGATATCAATGATTCACACCAATAAGAGGAAAAGTGAATTGGTCTTTAAAAAATATTCAATGCAGATTAAGATAAGTACTTCGAAAACATTGATGATATGCATCGTGTAAGTAACTAATTATACGATTAGTAATAATCATATCATTTGATGAATGGTCACAAACAATTAAACAATATTTTTATTACTTCAATTTCGTTATTCGATCAATGTCCGCGCCTGTGATAATACTGTATACTGATTGATACTGACGGTTGGATGATATACGGGTGTGACGGTGCATTTGGCATCATGCTCCTTATAAAAGCGTTCTAGTTAAGAGGGAGCTAAAAACTCATCACTTGTATAACAAATGTACTAGTGTACTAAATTATTCCTAAAGCTCACTGATATTTCGGATTCACAAGTACAAAGCTCGTAATCAGATAAGCTCTATAAATTTGAATTTACCGCCACTCCTTTGAATCGATCTCTGCACGTCGGGCTCATTAATCCATATAGATGGACTGCTCCCTCATCCGTACACAAGCAGCCACTGGAAGACAAGATGCAACGTATTTAGAACCGGAGATTAGGCTCAAGTTACCAAATTTGCTTTCCCGATATCTGGAAGTATAGAGACACGATCATGTTTTCAAATATACCAGGTTTTCGGATATCTTAGAATATTATTATTGTCGTCTACACTATACCACATATACGAGTATATACCTATTTGCAAATATGGTTAAATATCACCTTCCTGTCGAAGGTGGAGTGTTTATAGTTCTCAATAAAAATCGGTTCTAAATTTGAGAAAAAAAAACTTTGTTTTTAACCACGGCATGGTTAATATTAAAATATATATACATTTATGAGTATTCATTGCAGAATTTACTGTCTATATTATGTGATCGTGATCTGTCTATTACTATCATTATAATATATCTGATATATGCCCTAGAAGAGACCTATGTCCTGCAGCCGAGGATATAGAAGCTTTTTCTTGTGTAACTGTTGTACGTTAAACAGTTGTCATAAAACTATAATAGAATAAAATCTTATTAATATAATCGTGATATCACAAAATTCCATAATGTGTAGAGTCCCAGCATAACACGAGCTTCACAAGATTTGGTTATTAGACCCCGCAGTACCGCGCCGACCTCGGATTGCGCCGCCTGAATGCCAACTAACGACACTCTCGCAGACTCTTCTTACATCCGATCTTCGCGGTGCAAGTCGTATATAAATCCGGACAACATAAACCACCTTCAAGTTGAAATCACCGTTTTGTACGCTCGTTCTTTCGTCGAGAAAGTACCAAAAAATGGCATTTTTATTTAGTGCTACACGGGCGTGTTGCAGACTGACTTGAACTTCTTTTCACACCGGAATCACCGCAAATGAACTATTACATAGCATTTTACTCGAATTGCAAGGATGTACCGCGTGCCGACGAGTGGTAAAATATTTTCATCATTTATGCCCCGACTTAAGATTGTTGTGAGATGAAAACGTTCCCCGCATTTTTATTGAGTAAGGTGAATCCAACGTGACTGCCAACATGTCTCGGGTTTATCAGCATCAGCTGCCGCTGTCAAAGAGATGGTTATGCAGATAATAATGATCTCGGTGATTGCCTTAAAGTTTAAAGACGGTAAAAGGTGTTGAAATTCAAAGTGCTTCTAGTTCCATTATATTAAGAATTACTATAATACTCTCTTATGCATGTATCAATATAACCTGAATCTTTATCATTATGAACATTTACAATGAAGAAGATTCAACGAGTTTTACAAGTTCAACATGTCGGAAAATCTGAGATATTTTGAGGAATCGAATTTGATTTTATTTATTAGAAATCTAGATTTTTTTCCTCTAGTAGAAGTGTTGGAATAGGATGCTAAGGATACCGTAGACTGCAAAAATAACGAACTCAGTATTTTATGAACTCAAAATAACAGGAAGATAATCTGTAATACGCAGTCGACGAGTACTGAGTTTCTTTGGTTACATTGCCAGGAGAGAGCTGGGTAACAGTATTGTTACAGGAAGTGTTCCAGAAGTAGAGGAAGATCTCCTGCGCGGTGGTGTGACCAGATTAAGGAGATGACTGGGAGAGACCTCTACTTGGCGGTGCGGGCTGCCGAGAACAGAGAGATCAGCTCCATAGATCACGACCCTAAGTTATGAGGAAACGAAGAAACAGTGGTTTTCTAAAAACGGTTTAAAAGTTTAATATTTTGTTTGAGATTGCATGTCCGGGAAACTTGACGAACTTTCGCCGATTGAAAACTAAGACCTGGCGTAAATATTGAGGAATGTCATTTATATAAAGCTCCTGGTAGTTGGATACTTTTCCCATTAGAAATAACATAATATAATGACTAAAGTTGTAGATCGTAGCCGGTCCTGGGTAATAAATAGACTGCGGACCAGCGGCACTCGCTTAAATCACTTTGAAGTTAATTCCACCTCGAGGGAGCTAATCCGCTCCCGGGAGAGTAAATGGACCGTCTCTCGGTTGCTCTGGGAAATATTATCTGATTAATGTGTTATCTTTCTCCTCTTTCGATTGACGAACAGATTTATATTTTAAATCAAATCTATACATCTAAAATATTTGTTAACGAAATAATATATTTCTATGATAATACAATGTTTGTAATCCTTTATCTCATTTTAATAATATTTTATCAGTACTAATTTCCAATGTTTTTCCATTGATAAATGCCAACTTCTACTATATCTTACATTTTCCCGTGCTCCTGACTCTTTGTATCCGATCTGCATATACTTGCTTCGTACATTGTAGATCGCATTAAATCTTTGTGTTATCGCACGTTCTTAAGATATAATATACAGCTCTACTTTCTTCATCGACTCCCTCAAGAGTTTCGAGAACTTTTCTTAAGTAACAGCATGCATCAATTGATTATTCTGATTATCATTGAATTCGTTCACAATTCAGGGAGAAGTAATAACAGATCGCTCACGTATTTATTTTTCCAAAAGTTACTGAGCTCGTGATTTTTGTATCTGCAAACTGCGGTAACCTATTGATTCATTAATGATATATTTAATTTTGAAATTACTATAAATGTATTATATATTTTTTCACATACCATCAATGTGTGGATTTGATTATTTCAAACACCGGCCTTTAAAATATTATTGTTATACACGTTTTTATCAAAGATTAACTATTGAAAATGTATGAGATGTGACACTCGTAATGGGGGCAATCTAAACAAATTTATTTTGCCTACGTGGGTTATCCTAAAGCCTTTTCATTTTCACTGTACTGTTTTTACGTAGGTAATAGTTTTTCTTCTTGGATTGGATTATAAAAGCTTATAATTAATTACAGAATTTCGTTCCCCAAATCAGACACTAGCATCTTTTAACAATTTGTGGTTATAAGTATAGAATCGTGCCCAACGAAAATAAGTTTTTGCAGCTCCCTGTAATGCCACATCACTCTGCGACGAAGGTGTAGGCAGCCAACAGAAATGTCCAAGTGTCGTTAGGTTGTAAGGGTTTATTTACCTGGCGACTCTCGTGTCACTTATCACATTATTCCACGATGGCTGCACACATTGTTTGATCGCTTTTTAACGCCATTTTTTATTCCTTTGTGAACCCTTTATTCTCATCATTTTTACTCCTTTTCATTTTTAAATCTTTTTGTGTTCTGCAGAAAAGATTTAAAAAAGAATGATCGATTCCCGCTGATTTTTGGACAAGAATGACAATCTTTGTAGAATGTAAAATAGGCTTATTCCAGGAGAGATTGTTAGATAGCACCGGGGAGATGATATAATAAAACCCAAGAATTCTATTCAGAAAGGTTTTGGTTCCAAAGTTTCCTAATGAAAAATAAGAGATAACTGGATAATCTAAAATTTTGCAAAAGTCGTTAGACGGCGGCCATGTCTAACTAGAAAATTGAAATTTTATTTAATTTAAGGAAAATTAGCATATATTCACTATCATATTTATTTTTATGAGAAACGTTTTATTATTTGTAAATTATAATAATTTATAGATTGTTTCAATTTATAGGTATAATATAATATAATAGTATGAATTGATAAGAAGTTGCTTTTTATGAAGTTGAATATTTGGATTGTAAAATAAGCGCTTTCAATGCATAAGTGATGGAGGTTGAAATAGTTTCATATAGGTACTCACAAAAAAAGTAAATCTTTTTTATTTCCATTAATCAATCCGTGGCATATGGTTTCATAATGATTATTTTTGTTTTACGAAAGTAGCGTGTGACGTATTAATTGGTTTGACAATTGAGTCAACGCAATATTATTAAATTGTGTGTATGACACTTAATCTGTTACATTATGCTGGCATTATTAGCTTTTATAAAATAAGGCAGTTTGTAGCACGACTTCACTTCAAAACTGGTACATTTTTTGTGATCTAGAATTTGTTTACCACAATTGCCCCATCGCATGACCACATGTGGCGGCGATGGGATCAAAACTAGTCCGAATACATTTTTTACAATTTTAATGATACAAAAGTATGGAATCGGATCGTCTGCAACACGACTTAACGAATCTTTTATTGCGATATAAAATGAAACTGATAGACCCACCATAAAATTTCGCATGATTCTATACTGTAATCAATACGTCGTTCCCAGACCTGGACCTGGGCGAGCGGTGCATTGAGATTTTGTACTCACCGAAATATATTCATAAAAGAGTAAAGATAACAGAAAAGGTATCTTATCAGTGAAGATTTCCGTGTATGTATATAATGTGTAATGTATATTCGGCTTAACGCAGAATGCAGCGAGTAATTTGACGGTGTTTCTTCTTCCCGCTTGGCGAGCAGGGCATGCTCAGTTGTATCACCGCTGCGGTTGAAAATTTGCACTTTCGTATAAAAACCAGTTGTTGCGTTATTTCGCCTTGTTATTAGTGCACCCACTTGACGGCTCTCGTTCCCGTGTTCTCACAAAATGGCCGATGTTTTTACCGCCGAAGTGACGAGAACAGGAAATGATCCATTATCCACGACACCGCGGCCCTTAGGTGCGAAAACCGTTTTTTACATAACGCGGAATGTCCGAAATATGGTTTCCTTATATATTCGTTATCAGGCCTTAGTAACATAACATTTTTGATGTTTTCAAGATATTTTGCGATCGCCAATTCATTCCCATTAGTTCGACACATGAGTTTATACTCGATATTAGTATTATATTTATTGGTTGTTGTCCTTGTCTTGTAAACCTTTGGTTCCGTCAGTGGACATTTGCAGGACTGTTGACAAAATAGTTAGACAAATTGAAACTGCTCTTGAAATAAAAAATAAACAAGAGAAAATGAAACTTGTATTTAAAATTGGGAGACCAAACGTTCTATTAATCAAATAAGATTCGTGCCTCAAATCCTGGGGAGGATTTGTGCTCTGAAAATAAACACCTTCTCTTCTCTTCAACAAGATTATCAATGTTCACATCTTGGATTCTGCGGCTAAACGGCATGAGTTCTTCTAATGTTAATGATATAAAACTCATAGTTAATGATATAAAACTCCATATTAAATAAGTAACAGGTACGAGAAAATTTCTGTTTTATGGAATTTTTATTATATTTTATGGAAATGACACGTTTCGCCTTGCAGTATCAAATGTCTATATCTGATAACACTTGATAATGCCTTAGCAAGGCGAAACATGTCATTCTCATAAAATATAACAATAGAAAACAGATTTTTTCACTCGTATAATTTATGCAAAACTAAATAATAAATATTTAATTTTAATGAAAACGTCCGTTTTCCAGAAGTTTTATTATATACTCGCATAATGGGAGTGACATGCATGATAAGCAAAAAATATGATAAAGCTAGTGTGAAATCGTAGATTTTCAGGAATGTTAAATGTGATAATAGAGAAATTAATAAATTTCAGATCGTTACTTTTGATATTATGCGTAAAATGAGAAACACTTTGTCCCTACTCACTCGATAGCCAATAATCATGTCAGACTAATATTAAAATCAATCGAAAAATGTCTGAAAAAAGTATTTACCTGTAAAAAAACATTGAACGTATTCTATGATAATTTTAAATACACAACGATTGATTCGTGTACAGCTGAGTTCAAGTTCGTGCAAAAAACACAGATATATTCGAAAATACAATTTTCTAAATATCGGACATCAATTTCTTTGTATTTCAATAGTACAATAGAAAAATCTTGAAGAATTCGGTTGAAGCACATCTCACCTACTGCGGAGTGTTTGGGAGCTGAAAAAACTTGTATTACAACCTCTGGGATTCGATCTGAAAGACCGGAACTGAATTGATTGATTGGACAATCAGAATCTGTCTCCAGCATCAGAGCGGTGACAGCCAACTTTAGCGGGATTTTTATTACATTTCTTGGTCCGTTAGGTGGTTATGTAGATAAATCAATAGAACTTATTTCTCCAAATAGATTTGAAAATCGTGACCATGTTTTTTGGTTGATTTCTTTCTTCAGGCGCGTGCCGTGTGCTGGGAAATGTGTCCTTATTTTCTTATTTTTAAACAGCATAATAATAAAAAACGTTTTTTTTTTGTATAGAAAAACAGATGGGTTACAATATTTAGATCAATGAGTCAGCGTGACGAACGAAGCTTATTTTAGTAACCCGACTAGAACCTGATTGAACGTTGTGTACAGAATTTGGCGAGATTTTACTCTCGATCCTTATTTATTGTGTCCAAGTACTTTCTGGTCCAGGAGTCTAGGGGAGGGGAGGACGGATTGAATATGATCTACAAAATAATGTTTCTGAATTATCTTATTTACCAAGTTAAAATTCTTAGGAATATATAGTATATTATTTCTTGATAACACCATGGATATTCTGATTTGAAAATGGTTGTTTATTAAATATCTAGAGGGAAGTATTTCTTAAGTATTTCGCTGGCGAAGAGTTCTTAAAAAACTCGAAATTAACTCACGAACACAAGACAAAATCAAGATTTACTTTAGAAGAATGCAAAAGTCGAAAAGAGTCGATGCGATCAGAAAAGGAAAGAAAATATAATTAATTACAGAATTTCGTTCCCCAAATCAGACACTAGCATCTTTTAACAATTTGTGGTTATAAGTATAGAATCGTGCCCAACGAAAATAAGTTTTTGCAGCTCCCTGTAATGCCACATCACTCTGCGACGAAGGTGTAGGCAGCCAACAGAAATGTCCAAGTGTCGTTAGGTTGTAAGGGTTTATTTACCTGGCGACTCTCGTGTCACTTATCACATTATTCCACGATGGCTGCACACATTGTTTGATCGCTTTTTAACGCCATTTTTTATTCCTTTGTGAACCCTTTATTCTCATCATTTTTACTCCTTTTCATTTTTAAATCTTTTTGTGTTCTGCAGAAAAGATTTAAAAAAGAATGATCGATTCCCGCTGATTTTTGGACAAGAATGACAATCTTTGTAGAATGTAAAATAGGCTTATTCCAGGAGAGATTGTTAGATAGCACCGGGGAGATGATATAATAAAACCCAAGAATTCTATTCAGAAAGGTTTTGGTTCCAAAGTTTCCTAATGAAAAATAAGAGATAACTGGATAATCTAAAATTTTGCAAAAGTCGTTAGACGGCGGCCATGTCTAACTAGAAAATTGAAATTTTATTTAATTTAAGGAAAATTAGCATATATTCACTATCATATTTATTTTTATGAGAAACGTTTTATTATTTGTAAATTATAATAATTTATAGATTGTTTCAATTTATAGGTATAATATAATATAATAGTATGAATTGATAAGAAGTTGCTTTTTATGAAGTTGAATATTTGGATTGTAAAATAAGCGCTTTCAATGCATAAGTGATGGAGGTTGAAATAGTTTCATATAGGTACTCACAAAAAAAGTAAATCTTTTTTATTTCCATTAATCAATCCGTGGCATATGGTTTCATAATGATTATTTTTGTTTTACGAAAGTAGCGTGTGACGTATTAATTGGTTTGACAATTGAGTCAACGCAATATTATTAAATTGTGTGTATGACACTTAATCTGTTACATTATGCTGGCATTATTAGCTTTTATAAAATAAGGCAGTTTGTAGCACGACTTCACTTCAAAACTGGTACATTTTTTGTGATCTAGAATTTGTTTACCACAATTGCCCCATCGCATGACCACATGTGGCGGCGATGGGATCAAAACTAGTCCGAATACATTTTTTACAATTTTAATGATACAAAAGTATGGAATCGGATCGTCTGCAACACGACTTAACGAATCTTTTATTGCGATATAAAATGAAACTGATAGACCCACCATAAAATTTCGCATGATTCTATACTGTAATCAATACGTCGTTCCCAGACCTGGACCTGGGCGAGCGGTGCATTGAGATTTTGTACTCACCGAAATATATTCATAAAAGAGTAAAGATAACAGAAAAGGTATCTTATCAGTGAAGATTTCCGTGTATGTATATAATGTGTAATGTATATTCGGCTTAACGCAGAATGCAGCGAGTAATTTGACGGTGTTTCTTCTTCCCGCTTGGCGAGCAGGGCATGCTCAGTTGTATCACCGCTGCGGTTGAAAATTTGCACTTTCGTATAAAAACCAGTTGTTGCGTTATTTCGCCTTGTTATTAGTGCACCCACTTGACGGCTCTCGTTCCCGTGTTCTCACAAAATGGCCGATGTTTTTACCGCCGAAGTGACGAGAACAGGAAATGATCCATTATCCACGACACCGCGGCCCTTAGGTGCGAAAACCGTTTTTTACATAACGCGGAATGTCCGAAATATGGTTTCCTTATATATTCGTTATCAGGCCTTAGTAACATAACATTTTTGATGTTTTCAAGATATTTTGCGATCGCCAATTCATTCCCATTAGTTCGACACATGAGTTTATACTCGATATTAGTATTATATTTATTGGTTGTTGTCCTTGTCTTGTAAACCTTTGGTTCCGTCAGTGGACATTTGCAGGACTGTTGACAAAATAGTTAGACAAATTGAAACTGCTCTTGAAATAAAAAATAAACAAGAGAAAATGAAACTTGTATTTAAAATTGGGAGACCAAACGTTCTATTAATCAAATAAGATTCGTGCCTCAAATCCTGGGGAGGATTTGTGCTCTGAAAATAAACACCTTCTCTTCTCTTCAACAAGATTATCAATGTTCACATCTTGGATTCTGCGGCTAAACGGCATGAGTTCTTCTAATGTTAATGATATAAAACTCATAGTTAATGATATAAAACTCCATATTAAATAAGTAACAGGTACGAGAAAATTTCTGTTTTATGGAATTTTTATTATATTTTATGGAAATGACACGTTTCGCCTTGCAGTATCAAATGTCTATATCTGATAACACTTGATAATGCCTTAGCAAGGCGAAACATGTCATTCTCATAAAATATAACAATAGAAAACAGATTTTTTCACTCGTATAATTTATGCAAAACTAAATAATAAATATTTAATTTTAATGAAAACGTCCGTTTTCCAGAAGTTTTATTATATACTCGCATAATGGGAGTGACATGCATGATAAGCAAAAAATATGATAAAGCTAGTGTGAAATCGTAGATTTTCAGGAATGTTAAATGTGATAATAGAGAAATTAATAAATTTCAGATCGTTACTTTTGATATTATGCGTAAAATGAGAAACACTTTGTCCCTACTCACTCGATAGCCAATAATCATGTCAGACTAATATTAAAATCAATCGAAAAATGTCTGAAAAAAGTATTTACCTGTAAAAAAACATTGAACGTATTCTATGATAATTTTAAATACACAACGATTGATTCGTGTACAGCTGAGTTCAAGTTCGTGCAAAAAACACAGATATATTCGAAAATACAATTTTCTAAATATCGGACATCAATTTCTTTGTATTTCAATAGTACAATAGAAAAATCTTGAAGAATTCGGTTGAAGCACATCTCACCTACTGCGGAGTGTTTGGGAGCTGAAAAAACTTGTATTACAACCTCTGGGATTCGATCTGAAAGACCGGAACTGAATTGATTGATTGGACAATCAGAATCTGTCTCCAGCATCAGAGCGGTGACAGCCAACTTTAGCGGGATTTTTATTACATTTCTTGGTCCGTTAGGTGGTTATGTAGATAAATCAATAGAACTTATTTCTCCAAATAGATTTGAAAATCGTGACCATGTTTTTTGGTTGATTTCTTTCTTCAGGCGCGTGCCGTGTGCTGGGAAATGTGTCCTTATTTTCTTATTTTTAAACAGCATAATAATAAAAAACGTTTTTTTTTTGTATAGAAAAACAGATGGGTTACAATATTTAGATCAATGAGTCAGCGTGACGAACGAAGCTTATTTTAGTAACCCGACTAGAACCTGATTGAACGTTGTGTACAGAATTTGGCGAGATTTTACTCTCGATCCTTATTTATTGTGTCCAAGTACTTTCTGGTCCAGGAGTCTAGGGGAGGGGAGGACGGATTGAATATGATCTACAAAATAATGTTTCTGAATTATCTTATTTACCAAGTTAAAATTCTTAGGAATATATAGTATATTATTTCTTGATAACACCATGGATATTCTGATTTGAAAATGGTTGTTTATTAAATATCTAGAGGGAAGTATTTCTTAAGTATTTCGCTGGCGAAGAGTTCTTAAAAAACTCGAAATTAACTCACGAACACAAGACAAAATCAAGATTTACTTTAGAAGAATGCAAAAGTCGAAAAGAGTCGATGCGATCAGAAAAGGAAAGAAAATATAATTAATTACAGAATTTCGTTCCCCAAATCAGACACTAGCATCTTTTAACAATTTGTGGTTATAAGTATAGAATCGTGCCCAACGAAAATAAGTTTTTGCAGCTCCCTGTAATGCCACATCACTCTGCGACGAAGGTGTAGGCAGCCAACAGAAATGTCCAAGTGTCGTTAGGTTGTAAGGGTTTATTTACCTGGCGACTCTCGTGTCACTTATCACATTATTCCACGATGGCTGCACACATTGTTTGATCGCTTTTTAACGCCATTTTTTATTCCTTTGTGAACCCTTTATTCTCATCATTTTTACTCCTTTTCATTTTTAAATCTTTTTGTGTTCTGCAGAAAAGATTTAAAAAAGAATGATCGATTCCCGCTGATTTTTGGACAAGAATGACAATCTTTGTAGAATGTAAAATAGGCTTATTCCAGGAGAGATTGTTAGATAGCACCGGGGAGATGATATAATAAAACCCAAGAATTCTATTCAGAAAGGTTTTGGTTCCAAAGTTTCCTAATGAAAAATAAGAGATAACTGGATAATCTAAAATTTTGCAAAAGTCGTTAGACGGCGGCCATGTCTAACTAGAAAATTGAAATTTTATTTAATTTAAGGAAAATTAGCATATATTCACTATCATATTTATTTTTATGAGAAACGTTTTATTATTTGTAAATTATAATAATTTATAGATTGTTTCAATTTATAGGTATAATATAATATAATAGTATGAATTGATAAGAAGTTGCTTTTTATGAAGTTGAATATTTGGATTGTAAAATAAGCGCTTTCAATGCATAAGTGATGGAGGTTGAAATAGTTTCATATAGGTACTCACAAAAAAAGTAAATCTTTTTTATTTCCATTAATCAATCCGTGGCATATGGTTTCATAATGATTATTTTTGTTTTACGAAAGTAGCGTGTGACGTATTAATTGGTTTGACAATTGAGTCAACGCAATATTATTAAATTGTGTGTATGACACTTAATCTGTTACATTATGCTGGCATTATTAGCTTTTATAAAATAAGGCAGTTTGTAGCACGACTTCACTTCAAAACTGGTACATTTTTTGTGATCTAGAATTTGTTTACCACAATTGCCCCATCGCATGACCACATGTGGCGGCGATGGGATCAAAACTAGTCCGAATACATTTTTTACAATTTTAATGATACAAAAGTATGGAATCGGATCGTCTGCAACACGACTTAACGAATCTTTTATTGCGATATAAAATGAAACTGATAGACCCACCATAAAATTTCGCATGATTCTATACTGTAATCAATACGTCGTTCCCAGACCTGGACCTGGGCGAGCGGTGCATTGAGATTTTGTACTCACCGAAATATATTCATAAAAGAGTAAAGATAACAGAAAAGGTATCTTATCAGTGAAGATTTCCGTGTATGTATATAATGTGTAATGTATATTCGGCTTAACGCAGAATGCAGCGAGTAATTTGACGGTGTTTCTTCTTCCCGCTTGGCGAGCAGGGCATGCTCAGTTGTATCACCGCTGCGGTTGAAAATTTGCACTTTCGTATAAAAACCAGTTGTTGCGTTATTTCGCCTTGTTATTAGTGCACCCACTTGACGGCTCTCGTTCCCGTGTTCTCACAAAATGGCCGATGTTTTTACCGCCGAAGTGACGAGAACAGGAAATGATCCATTATCCACGACACCGCGGCCCTTAGGTGCGAAAACCGTTTTTTACATAACGCGGAATGTCCGAAATATGGTTTCCTTATATATTCGTTATCAGGCCTTAGTAACATAACATTTTTGATGTTTTCAAGATATTTTGCGATCGCCAATTCATTCCCATTAGTTCGACACATGAGTTTATACTCGATATTAGTATTATATTTATTGGTTGTTGTCCTTGTCTTGTAAACCTTTGGTTCCGTCAGTGGACATTTGCAGGACTGTTGACAAAATAGTTAGACAAATTGAAACTGCTCTTGAAATAAAAAATAAACAAGAGAAAATGAAACTTGTATTTAAAATTGGGAGACCAAACGTTCTATTAATCAAATAAGATTCGTGCCTCAAATCCTGGGGAGGATTTGTGCTCTGAAAATAAACACCTTCTCTTCTCTTCAACAAGATTATCAATGTTCACATCTTGGATTCTGCGGCTAAACGGCATGAGTTCTTCTAATGTTAATGATATAAAACTCATAGTTAATGATATAAAACTCCATATTAAATAAGTAACAGGTACGAGAAAATTTCTGTTTTATGGAATTTTTATTATATTTTATGGAAATGACACGTTTCGCCTTGCAGTATCAAATGTCTATATCTGATAACACTTGATAATGCCTTAGCAAGGCGAAACATGTCATTCTCATAAAATATAACAATAGAAAACAGATTTTTTCACTCGTATAATTTATGCAAAACTAAATAATAAATATTTAATTTTAATGAAAACGTCCGTTTTCCAGAAGTTTTATTATATACTCGCATAATGGGAGTGACATGCATGATAAGCAAAAAATATGATAAAGCTAGTGTGAAATCGTAGATTTTCAGGAATGTTAAATGTGATAATAGAGAAATTAATAAATTTCAGATCGTTACTTTTGATATTATGCGTAAAATGAGAAACACTTTGTCCCTACTCACTCGATAGCCAATAATCATGTCAGACTAATATTAAAATCAATCGAAAAATGTCTGAAAAAAGTATTTACCTGTAAAAAAACATTGAACGTATTCTATGATAATTTTAAATACACAACGATTGATTCGTGTACAGCTGAGTTCAAGTTCGTGCAAAAAACACAGATATATTCGAAAATACAATTTTCTAAATATCGGACATCAATTTCTTTGTATTTCAATAGTACAATAGAAAAATCTTGAAGAATTCGGTTGAAGCACATCTCACCTACTGCGGAGTGTTTGGGAGCTGAAAAAACTTGTATTACAACCTCTGGGATTCGATCTGAAAGACCGGAACTGAATTGATTGATTGGACAATCAGAATCTGTCTCCAGCATCAGAGCGGTGACAGCCAACTTTAGCGGGATTTTTATTACATTTCTTGGTCCGTTAGGTGGTTATGTAGATAAATCAATAGAACTTATTTCTCCAAATAGATTTGAAAATCGTGACCATGTTTTTTGGTTGATTTCTTTCTTCAGGCGCGTGCCGTGTGCTGGGAAATGTGTCCTTATTTTCTTATTTTTAAACAGCATAATAATAAAAAACGTTTTTTTTTTGTATAGAAAAACAGATGGGTTACAATATTTAGATCAATGAGTCAGCGTGACGAACGAAGCTTATTTTAGTAACCCGACTAGAACCTGATTGAACGTTGTGTACAGAATTTGGCGAGATTTTACTCTCGATCCTTATTTATTGTGTCCAAGTACTTTCTGGTCCAGGAGTCTAGGGGAGGGGAGGACGGATTGAATATGATCTACAAAATAATGTTTCTGAATTATCTTATTTACCAAGTTAAAATTCTTAGGAATATATAGTATATTATTTCTTGATAACACCATGGATATTCTGATTTGAAAATGGTTGTTTATTAAATATCTAGAGGGAAGTATTTCTTAAGTATTTCGCTGGCGAAGAGTTCTTAAAAAACTCGAAATTAACTCACGAACACAAGACAAAATCAAGATTTACTTTAGAAGAATGCAAAAGTCGAAAAGAGTCGATGCGATCAGAAAAGGAAAGAAAATTCCATTAGATCGGTTGCTATCAGCCCGGAGCCCTCGGCACTCGGCCCTCGGCCGTGAGCGGCCGCGGTATTTTAATTGCCAAGAAAAGTTTCCTCGATTTCATAACGAATGAAATGCTCCCTCCCGCTCAACTCCTGCCAGTACACATCTCTGCGGTTACATTCTGTACGAGCGAGCCCAAACTAAACCTTTGCAGCTGGCGCGAGACCAGCTTTCCAGCATTTCTCGCAATCACATGCAATTTTATACCGTTTGCTTTAATTACAAGCCAAACACACAGCAAACAAATAGGTCCTTCAAATGTGCCTCGTTATACACATTTGTCCTAGCTGCGAAATATAAGATAGTGGACAGGAATGAGCAGAGTTAAGAACCTGTTCCAAGTGCCGCAGGACAGAAATGCTTTCGCTGCAGTTATCGCCAACATTGTGGGTACCAGACACGGCACCAGGAGAAGATGAAGATAATGATTATTCTGTGTCCAAAGTTGTCATTGAAGATCTAGATTTAAATATCAATAAATAACCTTCCCAATACGTGCGAGTAATAATACGCAAGCAAGAGTTGTCGTAAGAATCTTATACTACATTGTAGAATGAAAATAGATTATTGCACGGACCATTTCATACACAAAGCAAAATAAAATAAAATGCCTCGCCTATAAAAAAGTAAGTAACGAAAAGTCATTACAATAAGATCTCCGTGATAAAATTTGTACTTGTGACTGAGACAAAATTAATATTTTCATATGAAGTACTTACTTTGTGGTTAGACATTTTAAAAATATAAAATAAAAAAAAACTTTGTATCTAACACTGAAAATGTATACTCAACACGAAATATGTTGACGCAGCGAGTACCAAATTATGGAGGAGAATCCTGTATATAGTATAAATGATTTTTCTACTCTATTATATGTACCTACCTACATGTAAATTAAGTGTTTTTGTTATGCCCTGATGAAGCTTGGGTCCAAGCGAAACTAGTTGGCATCAATTATAATAAACATACCGTGGTTAATTACAAAGTTTTTATTTGTTTTAAATTTTATAAATTAATATTATTATCTGATATCAGATGGACCCTACTCTCATCGCCTTGACTTTAGTTGTGTTTGGCGTGAAATGAAATTTCTCACCCGAGTGATGTTGTATCCAGCATGCTGCACTAAGGTTATTTTATGAACTATCTACAGCACTGGAGCGAGGGGCGGGCTGGCACTTATTATTACTATTGTGTTCTATCAACATTATATTGTACCTTTGGATCATTTTGTCACACCCTGAATTAGTTTTTGTTTTCATATTTACAGGTTCTAAAGATAGTGATTGAACATGTTATTGGGAGTTCACAACGTTTTAACTAAAATTTCATCTGCCTCAATGGACCACGGTAACAGCGTGGAACATGAGTCTAGTATCTAGCAGAGGGATTTTAAGGCTCAAGCAATCGCGTAAAGAAGCTGCTAGTTCTATCGACATTATACTACGTACACTCTGTGTGTCTATTGAAGGACAATGAACATCATACTACAAGACTATTGGCATACCATTCTCATTCAGCGTAGAATGATAGCTTCCAGCCCCTAAAAACAATTTTATGTATTACAATCTATATTAATTGTGACGTTTTAGAAAATAGTTTTGATTTCCAACGGCTGACTTTCCGTTAAAACTAATGAAATTGCAATTCGTGCGTCGCCCGCGAGATCGTCCGACAAACAAATAAACGAAACATCAAATTATTTGTTAAAAATGTCGGCACGTCGTGAGCATGATAACAGAGTGTTTCTATGGTAACGGTTTTTAGCGTGAGATGAAATTCTTGGCGTATGAAATGTACCCGGAGTGAGCGCCGCCCGCCGTGGGACAACACATAACTGTGCTCCTTCTCAACAATGTTACAGTTTACCAAAGTCGAGACACGTTCGACCGATCTTTTCATTTCCTATGGAACAAATTTGATTGAAGTTACTTTTTGTGAATGAATGGATCTACAGTTTGCACGCTGCTCTCTGCTTGCGCGTCATTATGTTTTTTTTAAATATATCAACGAATGTATTTAAATGTATGTCGAAAATAATTGAAATCCAGTTACCTATCTTCTTCTGCTGGTCGATGTTCGCTACAAAATGAACATTGAGTTTTAAAATAATTTATGTTATTGGTAGTACTGTTAAATTTTCATTTGAAGACAGTGCACGAAAAAAATAGATAGCAACTGTGATGTCCGTTAAAAGAACTTTTTCTTAATTTATAAATAAACATGCGTGAAAAAGTAGCTTACTACTTCCCACGCCTTCTCCACAGAAGAGCACGCAAAGATGATAAATGTAATATTCTCTATCATGACATTTACTTAGCTACATTAAAAAAGCGTGTTAACATAGAGTGTCGAATGTTCTAAATTCTACCATGGTTAGCTTATTTGTTGGTAAGACGTGTTTCTCTGTATTTGTAGATTTCTTGATTCATTCACGTATGCTTTATTCGCCGTTCTTTATTTACTTAATATTGTCGTATGATCCAAACAACGAAATTTTTCGTCGGATTTAGACATTCCAGCATACAGGAAACCTCCGTTAATCACGGGGGATATATTCTGGATAATGTCGCGAAAAGCATATTTTTGGCATCAAGGGGGATTCAAAATTTTTGATAAACGAAAAAACAAGTTATTTCTAAAATTAACATTGTAAATAAATCATACCTTCATACCATTCATGATTATTTCATTTTGTTCTTTGTCGAAAAAAATAGAGATTACCTTATTTGATCTTTCTATTGTACATTTAGTATGGAACATCTGGCAATAACTGTCACAAAATCCACTACAATCACCCTCAACAGTGCGTGATTTAAATATATTTTAAATAGCACATACATCAACACCTTTGTTGCCTCCGGAAGTGGTTCTAAGACACATATCAATTGTGCTCAATAGTACTTGGTCACAACTTTCCAGATTTTTTTTTCTATCTATTATACACTATCATACGCTTTTTGCAGATATAAAACCGCGTAGAAAAGTTTTCGAACTTTTCTGTTAGATTGCGAAGTGCGAAAATCTGGTTGACGCATCAAGATCTACTCCACTTAAAAATATCCAATTTTTTCAAATGAAGTTTATCAAATTTTATAAATTTTATAAATTATTATAATTTGTCAGCTTTCTTCCATCTTCTCAAGGAATTGCTTCTACAGATCTGCTTTCCTAAGAGACTTTTGGCATTTTCTAACCTCCATCCAGAATGTGTATTAATTTTTCTACGAAGAATACGATTGATAATTTTTTGCCCTTCCTCTATTTTAAGTTCTTCCCTTATTTCTTTCACTCCCAGTTTCAAAGTATTTTGAATTTTTTTTAAATATTTAATATAAAAATCTTTATGTTTATTTAAATTAGCTTTCTTAATAGCTTTGATAATACTCATTACGCCAAAGTCAGATATGTTCAGAGAGAAAAACTTATTTTTAATACGTAGATAGCGCTCACTGGGATTGCTATGAATGGGGATAGTCTGTACTTTGTTTTTACATAAGTTGAATCCTTAATCTCCATATTAAATAATTAATATAAATGTAAACGCCTGTCTTTTAGGAGTTTTATTAAATTTTATTTGGAATGACATGTTTCGCCCTTCTAAGGCATTATCAAATAATCCTTAATCGCGAATATTGTTAAATGTAAACCGGCTATTTTTCTATGGTCCATCAAGCAAAAAATGTATTAATAGTGTTTAATTAACTTTCCGTGCCATTTGAGAATACAAAATAATATTCATTAACGTTTTATCCCATTGAATGGGTTAAAAATTTGTAATAAATATACTGAATACAATCAATTCTTGCTATCCGGCATTTTAATATTAAACCCGTTATAAAACTAACACATTTGGGTGTGTTTCATCTAGAATCGCCGCATAACATTATATAATAGTATGTCCTATTGTATTGTTTCACGGACACGCAGAGCCGAGTGAGAGACGAGAAGCACACACTGGTGGTTCACTTTCAATTATGTTTTATAGACTGCCTCTCCAATAGGCCATTGATGGCCAGATATATGTGTTTCTCCTCGCAATAAGTGTCAAATAAAAATAAATCTCTCGCTGGCAGCCTCGCCACGGCGGAGCACAATAACATCATAACGAGACATCGTTTAAAATATGTTTTCTATTCTTTATTACCTGACGCCTCTCCGGTACTTCGAAGAATCCTAGGAATGAAGAGTAAAGAGGGTCTATCGCAAAACGAATTGGAAAATTGATCTAAGGATCATGTAAAACCAAACTGAATAATTAGGCCCGCCAGATATTGAATTTCGGTTTGATTACAACAACCACCTTAAAATTAACATAAGATATATAATACATGATACGAAATACAACTGAGAAAAGCTATAGAAATAAACCTCTGAAGGGTAGACTAAGTACATCACAGTTATCAAATCTGTGATTTTCTCTTACTTAATTATTATTGTAATATATAAGATGTGAATACTGAGTATACAATTTAAATTATAGAATAAAGTTTTAAACTTTCATGTAATAAAAATATGTATACATAAAAAAGCTGTAATATGTGTTTTTGTAGAATAAGCTGTAATATGTACCTCTATTATTGTTTTTGTAAGCTGTAATATGTACCTCTATTATTTAACTGATACAAAATAACACTTGCACTATATTACGAGTATTTTTAAGTTCATTATAACTTATGAAATCTAGCGCCTCACATTACTTAATAAAACCGATGTAAACGTTGACAAGTGTGGGGAATTACAGTTTATTTTTTTAGTCATTACATCGGGTTATCTTTATGTTTTCTTAGAATCCAAGAGTTACGGTTTCATTCCATTAATTATCGATATTTTTATTGAAATGTGCGCAAAAAGCACATTAATATGAATGGCGAGTATAAGTAAATGAAATGACCGTTACACCTGCTCGGTGACTCTCAGCTCCTCGATTCTTAACAACTCCGTCCAGTTTTAATTTCAGTCTCGCAGAATATAGCGGGGAATTTTGTATTGAAGTCTAAGCAATGGCTTGCTTGATGAAATAACGTACGCATGCAATCTTTTAATTTACAAGACATTTAAATTCAACAATCAATACCTCTTTCTTAGCATTTCAAAAATAACATTACTATATAATCGATAATCCTCAACATTAGTCGTAATTTTTATTACAATTTTTTTAAGGGAAAAACATACAATGGCTTAAAAAATCGGTTTTATTCAAACAAAACATGTATTCCTCAAAACGCTACATTTGTTCTAAGTTGGCGACTGATCAATATAAAAATTACACTATTTTAAAATATAGCATATGTAGCATTATTTAGCATATGTAATAAAGAAACAGAAAACCAAATTACTTAATATATTGATATAATAAATATCACTCGACTGTGAATCGTTGAAATTAGTACAATCCAATTAATTTTTTTTTCTCTGGTCTACAACCCTTGGTGGGTCTCAACCTCCTCCAAGAAACGAATTTCTTGATGTTTTCGTGACGTTGGTTGTTTTACAGGGTTATATTGTTGGCTTTAACGCCTTACCCCCTTACTAGGAGGACCAGGGTTTTTCTGTAGGGGTGTTCTTTCTCTTTGCTGGGGGTGACCGGTTTTGTGGCGCCGAAAATCGCTATTCGCCCTCTCTCTGTTAGCTGTGGCACATCAACATACGAGAACGTCCAATATCCACACCCAGGGTTTGCGGGATCATAAACATCACACGTGGAAGCCATGCCAGAGAGTCGGACTAGATGATAGTGTTGCTGATACCAACTAAGTTGATATTAACTAACTAACTAACCATCACGCCGTCTCCCCGAAGGGGTAGGCAGAAAGAATGGACTGCCACACTTTTCTTTTCTGACATATTTCTCTCGCATTCATACGCGATTTCTCTGACTCCTCACATGGCCGACATTCAATATTTGATTTATTTGATCGTGCCACGTTTTCCTCGATTGATATTAACCAACTTATTAACAATACAAATTTAGGCGTTTTACTACAGCCCAAAATAATTGCGAAGATCTAAGATATATAATATGTAGTTAATGTTGCATTGAACTTAGTGTGAACAAACTCATTGCAAATCGTGTAACGTCTGATTAAATTATAAGTACAGGAGTGCATTATTTATCTGTTCAATTAGCTTATTCCTTGAACGATCTTCGCTCATTCTCTGCATCACGCCAGAATCGCGTCTGCATCTTCAATAAACAGAAAACAATGGACGGTCTCTGTACAATAGAGCGCAATTAATTACTCCAAGTGGATAATATCTGAATTTATTGCAGGCGATAAATAATACTCTGGCTGTAGTGGAGACTCGAGAGAGAGAAAGAGAGCAGGGAACGCGCTGTAGTCAGAGGTGCATTGTTTAGTAATGAGGAAATCAAAATAACGCGAGTTTTTTTTTACAGGTAAGTGGTTCGAATCCCTGAAGTAAACCTCTTTAGATCTAGTTGTTCCAAAATAACTATCTCACTGACTTCTTGAATAAGTACCGTAACACTCATCCTTACATCTGACACGCTTCTCGTGTTATCAATATTCATGCTTTTATACATTATTGTACATTTTCTGTAGGAGAATCTTCGATAATCGATACTATTTGTCGTACTTAGTTTTATCAATATTTTCCAATTTCGGGAATAGTTCAGAGCGAAAGCCTTATTTCAAATATTTTTGTGAATGTATACTTATACTTGTATACGAAATCCTGGATTTTCACCAAAGGGTGGTTAATTCAAATTTAATTGTATCTCAATAGAGACGAAGACGCAAACTGGAAATTGAATATGGATGATCTAGGTATTTACAGGACTTATGACCTGTCATTGGTTGGGTTAAGCGCACGCTTTATGTAATTACAACATTCCCCATTCCACCTTTGTTATTATGATATGGATTTGAAGTATAGGTATATACATCTTCCAAAAATTTGTCATGCAGGATATACGGAGTGTGCCCGTAGTGGACTGTAATGACTTCATCAGCTCGGCTTATCAATGGTTTGCTGATGAATGTTCACTACAATATTTAGTGTCCTGTGTAATCTTAACTTCATTTCACCTTTGAAAAATTCATTAAAATATTGTAATTTAAGTTGGTAACAATTATATTTCTTTAACAGTCGTCCTTGCCGTCAAAAACCTATCGTATTCGAAATTTTTCGAAGTCGAGTATTTTCTAAAATAAGAAGAGTAAAATTAAATTCTTAGATTAAATTGACCAAAGCGCATAGCTTTTGATAAGGGACACCTGTTTTTCATTGTGAAATGTTTCCAAATTACGGAGGGATTTCTTATCATAGTATTTTTTCACATATTAAATTGCTTAACACAGAGTTTAAATCAAAATATAGATATATTATAAACGTAAGGATAATTTTTATTAATAAATGTAGAATTAATATTTATTACATAATTTATATTATTTAAAATAAAAATTCGATTGCTTATATACTAAATATTTTAACATTTAATAATTTAACATCGCGCAATTAACAAAAGTTTTGATAATTTCTTTACAACATTGAAACACATTAACCTCTTACACCACTACTTCTCGGCGCTACATCCCGGTGTGGGACTTGGTCTCTTCCACAATAGTCCTCCGCTAGCTTCTGTCCCTGGCTATCCCTCTCCATTCCCCAGCTGTTTCTATTTTCTCCCAGTCTTCTTTAACGCAGTCCACCCATATTGTTCTCGGTGTGCCTCTTGGTCTCTTTTCGCGCGGCACCTATCTGGATATATTTTTTGGTGTTCTACCCTCTGACATTCTTTCTATATGGCAAGCCCACCGTAGGCGTTGAGATTTACAGAATCGCATCACCGTTTTATGGTTAGTCAGTACTTTAACTCCAAGATTTCTTTTGACACTGCAAGTCTCATCCTCCAACGTGGGTCCATTTGTTTCTTAGAATTTTCCTCTCAAAAACTTCCAGCCTGCCTTCCTCTCTCTGCGTTAGAGACCATGTCTTACAGCCGTAGGTGACTACCGGTCTTGTAATAGTCTTATATATTAAAAGTTTGGTACTCATGCTGAGTAAATTAGACCCCAGAAGCTCTTAGGGTACGGCCACACCGGAGTGGCAGAGTAGGAGTCAAGATGAACACCTGGCGAACCAACGTATGGCGTACTATGGGACCGGCCACACTATACGCTTCGCGCCACAGTGCGTGATCACAAGCCACCTGTGTCTTGACTCCTACTCTTACATGCGTGAAAAGTTAAGTTTGCTGCTAAGAAGCGAATATTTAATTCTTCTGCCAGCTTATTCTAGGAATTGAAGTTCGAGGCCAGATATGTGAAATGCTGGACCCCTCTGTACATATGTTGTTCCATGGGTATGTTTTGAGGGAGTTGTTGCTCGCGCGGGATAATCATATACTTTGTTTTTGGGGCATTTATTTGAAGGTCAAATTTCTTCGCTTCTTTTTCAAAACTATTTCTTTCTCTATCATAATTTTTTGACCTTTTATATATATTATAATATTGTATGATTTTTTTAATGATGTATAAAAAACAAGAAACAAATTTAATTAGTTTCTGTGTTGTAACTATTGACCTACTTTTATGTGCGCGATCGTTAATTAGAAGTGAGATATCAAACAGTATATTATTGGCTAAATTGGAAATAAATGCAACCATAACGACGACTTGATTTATACTAAAACCTTTAACAGGTGATTTCAGTTTATTTTTGCTAATTAAAAATATGAGACAAGGTTATTTATACTACTTTCAATAAAGTCTTGTTAATTAGGTGAATAAATAATTGACTGGCTGATCTATAAATCTACACTCACGTTGAAGTGGTGCGAAATAGTACAAATGAGAGACGACATGGAAGAAAGTATTTTCTTTTCTGCGAGCGGCTCACATTTTTCATCTTCGTGCTACTCCCAGCTACCTTGGCAAGACATACTCGTAAATACTCGCCCGTATTTAGATAATACATATATAACAACAGTAAACAGAGGAACGTTCATTCCATAATGCGGCATCATACGATTGTTATTTGTATCAACACATTTTATTTTACTACGATGTTACACAAAGAAATGCGAATTAAAAGAATAAAGATCCAATATTATTTTAATCATCATTTTGTTTAAAATATGTACAAAGTTTCCTTGAATCATAACATGTGCTACTATTCTTTGAACGACTAATAAATACTGTATTAAGAGAATCGGTTCCAGAGAAATAAGGAAAACTTTGTACGAGTAAATATGAGATGAACAGCAAATCGATTGAATGCTTTGAGTCATTAAACTGAAAATCCTCATGGCAGTGTACCCTCTCTTCCTATCTCGTATAGCTCGTCTACCCAGGTTTATTTATTTTGGAGTCGGTCGAAATAGCGGAATATTTTATCTCACTTTCTCTCAAACATTCCAGTATCCTGATGCTAACTTGATAAGTGCATCGTATTACTGTAACGATTTAATATGCATAACATCTAATAGGAATGCTTTCCGTAGAGATTTAATTTATCCCGCGGACTGATTGCCTCTGTGCGGGCCACCGCAACGCATTCGTTATAATACTCGTATAATACTTCCGAACGTTTAGGGAGAGATCGCGCGGGGAACCAAGTCCCGAGTGAAGGCGGTCCGCAGACTACAGGCGACCATAGCCTAGAGACAAAACTTGTAAATGAGCGAAGACACTATTATTCACCGTAGTTTTTTGACTAACATTTTTGTCGTGTGTTTTTTGCTCCTTTTTTTCATTTTAATGGCCACGAAGGATGTAGTATCGCTGGCAGTAATAAATTCAAATGATTAATGCTCTCTGAAATTAATTTTACCTTCGATAGATGGTATCCCGCAGTCATCCTTTAATGGCCTGTTTTTGTGGGTGCCGGTAAAAAATGACTCCAGCTCTTGTCAGGTGTATGGGCTATCGGCGCTCTCTATTAGTTATGAATGATTTTCCCCGTAATTGGCGCCCAAATCCTACACTTTTATACGTGTGTCCATACATTTCGTAAAGCATTTATTTTAATTAATGCTCCGGTTGAAAGGTTATTTAAATAATATTAATGGCGGGTGTCACTTAACGTTTTACAAGTTAATGCGATTTTTAAATCGTTTATGAGTTCAGCTAAATTTATACCTACCTACTACATATAAAGGTTTAGAAGGCAAATAATATATTCATAACTACATTTAATACGTGTGTTTTATTAATGAGAACAGAAGTAGATGTTTTGTAATATTGAGAAATACTTGCAGGAAAGTGGCAGCAATACCAATGTAAAAATCTTAAATAATCACATCTCGTAATTCAAAGGGACGCGTTACAAATCAATTAAACTCTGAGTGAAACTAAGCCTGAAACATTCGTATATATATACAATCTAGTACATGTACCGATACTTCAATTTCATTTCATTTACAATTTTTTACATATGCAAAAATCAATGCTGACTTGTATATCTACGAGTATTTCGTTTCCGATTTGATAAGTTAAATCGGTTCAACCGTCGCTCGGCGAGTAACAATGTTCATTCACATTTTGCAGCAATGACACCTCGTATTAAGTGAGCAAAAAACACCTGTTCAAAAAGTGATACGTGTCATATTTGTGAAAAGGAGATTTTAGTCAAAAATCCTTTAACAAGCGCCGTAACAATGAACAAAAATGTATTTTTAAAATAAATGCTCCTCGAATATGAACGGTAAATTTGAATACGTACTGGTACTCGTATATTGAAACTGTTAGCGATGTTGAACAAAGTGGGAGGGATCTCACAGGGTAAACTATGTTTCATGTTATATTAATTCACATAACTCAGATTATTGGAAGAGTCCAGTCGCATCTTTAGTATGCCGAGATAACATCAACACGACATATCCCCACTGCTGTAGTATTGTAAACCTCTTTAGTGTTTCTTTTATTACATTTTGTTTTCTAAAACGTTCCCCCCTCCAGCGGCAGCCTTTCGCACGCCTCCATCATTTACATTTTTAACAACGTCAGACAAATCTCCGATCACAGAGCTGATAGCAATCCGCATAATTTACTTAAAACGAACAAAGATACCATCTCCCCGGCCGTATATTGCGGTGACAAGTTTTTTTTACTGTACCGTCAATAAACCACTAATTATCAGCACCTGTTGTAAATCAAACTGCGGAATCCGCCGCAGGAATAAATAATATTTTTAGTGCTTTCAACAAACAGAATTACTTTTATTTTGTAACGGTTTTATTGCCAAGTTTACTGTAGAGAACGGATATCATTTTCATAACTAGTTTCCTTGTTGGAACCGAAGTGGCTTTTCTAAACATTTAACGTTATAATAAAGAAATAAATACCGCCGATGTGCGGCACATTTTATTACTAAAGAGTGTGATGTAACTTCAATGGGTGTCGCAGGTTCACAGATCGCCGGAGTGGAGATAAACTTACGTGAACCATAATGCCAGCGCGATGAATAAAACACATTTCGCTTATTAGAAAGTGTGAAACCCTAAAACTTTTACTACATTCTTCTGTCGTGTTATTCCAACCTCGAATGGTTGATGGCATACCTGGTTACGAAAACTTTTTATAAAATAATTTCGCCATTCTCTATGATTCATTGTAGGAGAAAAAGCTATCATAAAAAACGAGTATCATAACAATACAAATCGATAACGATTGCGCAATCGAAATAACGAGCCTAGACATTTACTTCCAATCCGATATAAGATCCGTTCCACAATCCCCTGATCGGAAGGTTAAACAAAGCGGAATTCTGCGAAATGTGCGAGTGTGCCCGTCGATGTTTTTCTCGTTTATGCGAGCTTTGAATTCGGGTTACTCGCAGCTTGGAGTGTGCTCGGACCGATGGCGATGATGTGAAGTAGGCAAGTAGGCACCGCGCCGCGCCGCCTCGAGTCTCGGGGTGAATGAGTTCGGGATTTTTATTACAGCAAACATGATATAGAATAAACGGCGATGATTCGGTATTTGGTGTTATTCTGTCTGGAGACGCGAATTCATCTCGGTGTTCGCCGTTTTATCCGATATTGTCATCTCTTCTTAGAGATTGCAAATTATATCACAAGGATGATACATAGGTGGCGCCAAATCAGGAAAATAAAATAAGCATTCAACACCTGGAATCGAACAAGAAATAACGATATCACGGTATAGCGAACGAGGAGCGCAGCAGCAGTATTGCTTCGATTTATTTAAACGAGGAATAAAACGATCTTCACAAAGCAAGGAAATTTAAAATAATGTTAAAAACATCCATTTATAATAGCAATTATTGTACTGTCTTTAGTCTGGTGTAGAATTCACTTGACAATAAAGTGGCGATATGCTAGTTACGTATCGCATGTTATGAGAATCAATATAATACAAAAGCTAAAAACAAATTGTCAACAGTAAATGTGTTCAAACGACCTGCTGTATACAGAAACAAAATTGCTTCTGGAAAACCGTCAATTTTTAATAAGGTTTTGTTATGAAATATTGTTTTTAATATATTATATTATATAACTATCCCGTTTTAAACCCATCTTGAGTTGTGTAATACAAGGTTTTTAACATATTTATATAATTTGTATTATATAAAGTGAAACTTCTATCTACCCAACAAAAAGTTAAGATTTCTGAAGATGATTGGCTCATACTGAATAAAGATATAAACTTTCATAAATTTGGTACGTTCGAAGACAATATCCCAACATACGGGATTGAAACGATAGAAAACTTTTGAGACGCAAGCACGGAGACTGAAGAATGGGTTAATGTCAATGAAGAGGATCCGCCCCCTGTCCCTTCATTTTCGGAAGCATGCACGATTAAAAACATTTTTTCTGCAGATTCGATAACTGATGCCGT
The DNA here is from genome assembly GCA_022606425.2 of Lepidostoma basale. Taxonomy (NCBI): domain Eukaryota; kingdom Metazoa; phylum Arthropoda; class Insecta; order Trichoptera; family Lepidostomatidae; genus Lepidostoma; species Lepidostoma basale. The sequence continues at coordinate 72,457 of JAHDVF020001390.1, read as the reverse complement.
TAAAAATGTAATTTCTAACACTGAAAAAATATTGATTTCTTACGGCAATAAAAACCCAAAAAACAATTGACGATGAAATATTATTTCAACAAATTGATTTATACCTGAAACATGTATTAGTTAAAAATATGTGTGTACATATTAAACATTTGAATAAGAATATTTTTTGTTTTCTATATTTCCCCTATTCATTGTTTTCCCGCATCCATAATTTATTCAATAAATCCTTTCAAAAACGATAGATAGTGGTGCGTTTGTCGATTTGCAAAAAGCATATGATCGCGTAGACAGAGGTAAACTGTGGGAAATATTGTCGGAATATGGAATAAACACAAAAATGATCACGGCAATTACATCGCTGTACACAGAAAGCACTGCTAGTGTCAGAGTAAATTGGGATCTTACAGCCTGGTTTGATATCAATAAAGGTGTCAAACAGGGGTGTGTAATGTCTCCATGGTTGTTTAATCTATATATGGACAAGTGTATGAAAGAGCTGAAAGGGTTGGAAGCAGGTGCAAAAATGGAAGATGTGTCAGTAAGCTGTTTGTTGTATGCGGACGACGCTGTGCTACTTGCAGACAACGAGCACGAACTTCAAGCCCTGGTGTCTAGTATGTATGAGGTATGCAAGCGATACGATTTAATGATGAATGTGAATAAGTCTGCAACATTAGTGTAAACGGTGAAAATCTGGAACAAGTGGATGAATTTGTTTATTTAGGAAGTATGTTTACAAAGGATGGGAGGGTGGAGAAGGATATTGAAAGAAGGGTTGGGGCAGGCAACAGAATAAATGGTGCACTTAAAGTTGTCATCGCAAACAAAAGCCTATCCAAAAAAGCTAAGATGGCAGTGCACAATGGTGTTCTTGTGCCGACCCTTATGTATGGAAGTGAAGCATGGAACTGGCAAAATAAGGATGAAAGTAGAATAAATGCAGTAAAAATGAGATCTCTAAGACGAATGTGTGGCAAATCTGTTTATGATACAGTGACAAACGCAAGTATAAGAAGTGAATGTGATGCGAATGAAAGTGTTATGAACAAAATAAGGAAAGGGTCATAAAGATGGTTTGGACACATGGAAAGAATGAGTGAAGACAGAATGGTAAAGAAGGTATATGTAAACGTCGTGAACGGAGCTAGAAATAGAGGAAGGCCGAGGAAAACGTTGCACGATCAAATCAATCAAATATTGAATGTCGGTCACGTGAGGAGTCGGAAAAATCGACGTGCGTGCATGATAAGATGTATGAATGTAGAGGAATCGAGAGACGTATGTCAGGACAGAACAGTGTGGCGTTCTATTCTTTCTGCCTACCCCTCCGGAGAGACGGCGTGATGGTAAGTTAGTTAGTTAGTTAGATAGTGGTTTCACTGTATATATCACATTTTGGTAAACAATAATTCTATAGATTGAAAAGTATGTGCAAAAATATTAATATTATTAATATTATTCGAAGGGGTACATTACACGCGTTACTTTAACAAAAATAAGGAGAGTTTGCTGTAATTAAAAAAAGTCCTCAAAAATCTAAAACCGCTATAAACAGTGTTTATCGAGAATCAGTGGTGAAATTGTCGACAGGTTGCCTATCGTCAGATTCGAGAAGACTCGGGTCGTTTATTTTTATCAGTATTAGAAATCAATCGAGAAACAAATAACATAACTCAAGCCGCCACCTGTGCATTGTGCGGTCGGGCCGAGAGTGTTCGGTTTAGTCAGCGAATTGCGTTTCGGGATGCACGGCGCTCTCCGCCATCCATCACCGCCACCGCTTGTCCCCGAACATCGCCATTGTGAAAAATAAAGCTTTTGACCCACTTCTAGCGATGTATTGAGAAGACTCCCGCGTAATTTATCATCCTATTCAAAAACTGAACAAGTTTCCGGATATCAGCTCCATAGTTTGCCCTTCTTGGACACAACACAGCAAGGTATACTACGTTTAGTCGTCAAGTACGGCATAACATGTTTATTTCTCTTTAGTTAATATCTAACATTAAGTACTTCACTGCTGCTAATATTCTATTTATCAATAATCTTAAATTAATTAAATGAACAACAAAATACCAAATTATTGCAGATTTTGCATTTGAAGATAGGAAATAATAATCATATCTTCAAGAAACACTGTAAGTTATGATTATGTAATAAACTTAAAAAATTATAAAAATAATCTAATAGAATCCATTTCCAATATAGGATAGGACAAGCGGATAGGAAAATATGCGGAGCGTTATTCTATGTATCTACGAATATCCTATTATTGAATACGGTTTGTTAAGACTTAAATAAAACACTTTGAGTCCGTGATACTGCGACGATAAAAATAAAACACATTTTAGTAATACATAATACTAAATGCGCTTCGGCTCATACGTTTTCACTTCTTGAAAGTTTTATGCACTTTTGATAGATTCAGTTATGGCGAGCGATAAACTGTAAAGTCCTCCGCGCACGACTAGCGCCGCTTAACTCCTTTAGTACAGCCGCAGCCGCCGAGCAGCGAACGGACTATACCGCGCCTCTAACTAGCTCCGCTAGGCCCCACCCCCCGCCGGGTCTTTATTACAATTTTCTGCAACATTTTATTTTCACTACAAAAGGAGCGGGAAGAAAAAAAAAACGGTCTTTATTTGTGGATGACTTTGGCACGGAGACCTAATTTCATACAATTCACTCACAAAGGGATGGGAAGTGCTGTTATTGTATCCACTACGATTTGACTTTCAATTGAACATCTTTAAACCGTCCTACTAGACGCCTCAATTACATTATTTCTCAAATCTAAAACTCATTCTCTTTCTTGGATGTTGTTTGAAACTTATTAAGGAAACCAAAGAACTATATTATAAAAACAAAATAGAGACAAATAGATGCGATCCTAAGGCTATTTGGAACTCCATCAAGGAAATTAACAATATAAACAAAAATAATCCCACAGATATTGTAGAAATTAAGGACAACCACCAAAATATCACAGACCCGAAACAAATCGCCAACCAACTAAATAACTTTTTCGCAAATGTGGGGAAAAATTTAGCACAAGATCTCACGAAGGCCTTAAATACCAATGAAGAAACACTTGCCCAAAACTATTCATCAAAACTCCTGACTGAAAATAAATTTAAATTCACCAGCATCGATGCCACAGAAATCATAAAAACGATCAATTCTTTAAAAAATAAATGCGCTTCTGGACCAGACGGACTCAACACAAAGACATTAAAATACATCAAAGAAGAAGTAGCTACCCCTCTTGCACACATCATTAATTGCAGTATCACCTCCAATACCTTTCCGGATCACTGTAAAATTGCAAACATAATTCCAATCCATAAATGCAAAGAAAAAAACGACCCTTCCAACTACAGGCCAATCTCTCTCCTAAATGTAATAAGCAAAATTATCGAAAAAATCATCAAAAAACAGCTGGTAAATTTTATAGAAAAAAATGAATTGTTGTCGATTAACCAGTATGGATTCCGACAAAATAGAGGAACGCAAGACGCCATAGTAAAAATTACTGAATTAATTGCAAAAAATACAGATAACAAAAAATGCTGTATATCAATTTTCCTTGACTTGGCAAAGGCTTTCGATACAGTTTCCCACAAAATCCTCATAAAAAAACTTTCAGACATTGGAATCAGTGATGGACCCCTCGAATGGTTCAGAAGCTATTTATCTGGACGAGTTCAATCCGTAAAACTTGGAATGCTCCTTAGCGATACTCAACCAGTTACCTTCGGTGTGCCTCAAGGTAGCACACTCGGCCCATTGCTGTTCCTCATTTACATCGATCCGCTGTGCAGACTTGTAACTGGAGGGGAAACGACCGTATTTGCAGACGACACGGTACTCCAGTTTGAGGCGAACACCTGGGAAGAAGCATTTAGGAAGGCAAACAAAGGACTCAAACTTGTGAAATATTGGCTGGACAATAATCTTTTGACTTTAAATACAAACAAAACGACTTGTTTAACTTCAACTATTGACAATAGACGACAACCATTAGGAAAAAATAATCTCATTATACATACATGTAATAATAGTAACTGCAATTGCCTGCCGCTGACTAAAGTTACTTCTACCAAATACTTAGGGATACATTTAGACGATCATCTTAGATGGACAGACCAAATTGAAGCTGTCTCCAAGAGAATTAGAAGCCTTATTTACACTTTTAAAAATATTAGAAATATATTACCGTTAACCACACTTAAAACAGTATATTATGCTTTTGTCCAATCCATCCTAAACTACGGTTTAATAGGATGGGGAGGAACTACAATAACTACACTAAACCCAGTCATTGTAGCCCAAAAGACAATAATTAGAGTCATTAACAAAAAACCATATCGATTCCCCTCAGACCAACTTTACGATGAATTTCAAGTACCGGACATAATACAACTATATATAAGAAATTTAGTCGTGCACTACCACAAGGACACCGACAGACACTTAAAAGCACAACAAACGTACAACACACGCAACAAACATAACCATTTTGTACCAAAAACTAAAACTTCTTATGCGCAAAGACATTTCTACTATCTTGGACCCAAACTCTATAACATAATTAACAAATCTATAAACGACCCACAAAAAATGACAATGCACAATTACAAAAAACATGTAACTACGGAGACATTAAAAAAAGGACGGCTTGAATGTAGTTTAATTTTTAAAAATAAGTAAATAGTTTAAATAGTGTTATATAAGACAATATAGTGTTTAAATAGTGTTATATAATATATAAGTCAATTAATTTTAAGTTATACACTTTAGGATATGTGTTGCTTCCCTTAACTGTTCCCTGAATTTGTAAATTATATTATATATTGAAATTATATAGAGTACTAGGAATGCCTCCCTAGAACGGGTTACCCCAGTTGGGAGGTATTAAAACCATGTACTTGGTAAATGTTCAATAAATGTTCAATAAAATATAACATTACTTTATTCATACATTTAAATAGTAATTAAATAAAACGATGTTTTTAAGACCTCCTCTTACTTTTTTCTTTTTTTCGACAGTGACCGGTTACGCCAGGCTCGCTGGCATCGACAGACTGAGACCAGTCTGGAACAGTCTGTCGATGCCAGCAAGCCGGATGAAACCGGTCGCTGTCGAAATAAAGACAAAGGTGGAAGTAATTCTTAAAAAATAACACAGTTTTATTTAATGTAATTATTAAACTATTTATAATAAACTTCCATCAATAAATTTCAGTAAAATCATTAGATTATAATGTTTTTAATGATGTTATACGTGATATAAACATCGTTTAATCAAATTTACCTGTACTAAAGGTGAGATTAACACTTTAACGAGTAATCGTATAAATTGATTATGTTTTCAATATACTTATAACAACAAGTTTGTCTTAACCGTTTTTCATTATGATTTGCCATCACATAACAAACTAAACCTTTTGCATTTGCATGTACACATTAGGGTGAATAAATAATGCTGTATTTTTTTAAACTAAGTCCTTACACAAATCGTAAAGTGCACCGGGCCCGAAGAGGTTTTAAGATGGATGTCTTTTTTCACCACAAACATCTTAATCGTGAAAGTGGATGCACTTTTGTGTTGCCATTCTAATAGTTCCAGGTGATCCTAATGAGACTGGTTTACCCTTATGAATGAATTAAAACGCGTTCCACCCTTATCTACCCCTCTTAATTTTAGCATACAAGAGAATAATGTGAACATTTTAATGCGTCCCTTTATCACAGCAATATGTTAGTCTAAAAATATATACAAATATGTCACCGTGACACGGCGTAATCTAGTATTTTACGGCTCCGAGGGAAGGGTTGGTACTGGAGGCGCGGACCGAACACAAACAAAACATCCTGGGTAGCTACTAATCATAATTTATTCTCTTCTTATTTACATACAAAACAATTAAACTTATTAATACTATTTTACTCTATGGCATACTGCTTATGACAAAGCATAATTAAAGTCGAATTTAGGACGGACATGGGCATTACGAATTACGAATTTACAATGTGCCTTGTTAAGTTTGTCATAAGTTATCCGCACGGATATATTTCTTGTTTAAACATCAAATCTTGCGTGACATGCGATTTTTCATTTATCGCAACATCAACAAATGTGATTGATATATCTTGATTCAAAGAAAAACGCTTATGTGCACAAAATAGGGAACGCATATGAAACAGTCCATAGAAAAGCGCATAATCTGAGCATCTTAACAACATGTATATGCGACAGAGCATATTTTGATGTAATTTCTGGGCATTTTGTAAATTCACTTAATTATTATTATTGTTATTATGATGATTTGTATTTTAAGTGCGCCGTTTTGTAAAATCAATTACTCCAAGGGCGCACTAGGAAATGGCTGACCAAACAGTGCAGTCTTCAGAAGTTTCTTAAATTTAACGTCACTATCCTCATACTTAATACTAACATGGAGGCTATTCCACGACAACGGACCCGCAACGCTGAAAGCACGATCATAGCTGGAATTGCTATGTAGTTCATCATGAATAATAGAGTATCTTCTCCTCTCTTCTTTCCCTTTGCCAATTCCCATCATCTGGGGTCGGCCCTCCTCGTGCGAAAACGCCAAACTTTTCTATTTTGACTCATCTCTACTGTCAGATTCTCGCGTTGGAGCTCCTTTTCCATGTTGGCCCACCATGTTACCATTGGGCGACCTCTTCTTATTGGTTTTGTGGGAATGCTGAGGGCTTTTTGAACAATGTGTTCACTGTCTCTTCGCATCATATATTAAATATTATTTGAATTAAAATTAATTCTCAAAAAAGGTAATCATTAGTTTTTATTGTAACAAAGTACAAACATGTATTAATATACAGGTTGTAGGTCTTTAAATGTTTAAGATTATAGGGTTTTATGTATTCGTGTATATTTTAAGCAGAATAAGCAAATTTTAAAAATATGGATTCATTATATTGAAGTTTTGTGTAAATCTATAGTATTCCTATAATAACTAACTCTGCACGCAAACTTTGAATTACAATATTTAAGAAAATATAATAAGTTGGTCGCGTGATTCAAACCATGTGGAATGTGGCTGGGGCATTTTTTGAATGTTTGGAGCAATTTGCGAAACATTATACTTAGGACGGTTTTCCTTTACATAATCATGCACAATCGATAAACGTATTGAACGATCATTTTGCATCTTCATAAATTGGGAGTTACACATAAACACTCTGTCATTAGTTAAAGGTCTGAGTCACGCTAAATAACACTTTGAGTGGTGTTTCGGCAACTCCCCGACCCTTGCCTCTCTGTTGTGACTGCATGTTTCGAACATCGCAGGACTATTTTTGTTCTCGTAGATTTACAATAATAAGACTAAAACTCGACTTTAAATTATCCATAGTTTGCTCGATAATTGAAAATAATTATGCTAAGCTACCGAATGCTAAATATTTGTATATGTAAAAGCAGCAATTCAAACACTCGTATTGTTTTCCGAGGGTTTGAACATTCTTTACTTATATGGACGAATCTTCATTTTCAATACAAGATACAATGTTTTTTTTCCTAATTGGAGTGTATTGGTTGCGGAAAATAAATTCAATCAATAAATATATAAAATAAACATTTTAAACTGTTAAATTAAATAACTTTGTTTTTTTGTATCACAATTGTATTTTATTTTACGCGACAGCTGTTTCATCAACCTATGTTGACATCGTCCGGTGTTACAATTATAACAAAGTTATTTAATTAAACAGTTTAAAATGTTAAGGTATCTTAACGTTTCGGCCAAAACAATGGACTATTTAAAATAAACATTTAATATTTTAACCACGAAATGGTATTATATTTGAAACCAGATAGTTTTGCTTGTACCCAAGTATCATCAGAGTAATATAAAAACCTGTGCCGTGTATCTGTATTTCTAAACCATTATATATAATCATTATTCTTTTATCCTCTCAATTTCCTAAGAATTTACTTATTACTCGTACCAAAATAAACATTGTTCACTAATCACATTCCATCTCTCATCCCTCCTCGTTCCACCACATTCTATATAGGTATTCATGTTAATCTTCTTCTTTTCTTTCTCCGAATCATTTTCCGTTACTTGGTGTCAGCTCTTCTAATATTGGTGTGCCAAGTTTCGCGGTCCTGGGTCATCTGGTTGTCTCAGTTCAGATCATGAATGACTCTAGACACCCACGTTGCGGGAGGCTGATCCAGTCCTCTCCATTCATCTTCCAATTGCAGGGCCTTGTGGACAATGGCGTCATTGTCCCTCCTGCTTAAAGGGCTGTACCATCTCAGACTACGTTCCCTAGCATTATCCACTATAGGGGCCAATTTCAGACTTCCTTGGATATGCTCATTTTTTACTTCATCCAGCATTGTCACTCCAGCGGTCTACCTCAATATGTTCATCTCTGCCACGTCTGGCCTCTGTTCTTCTTAACGCCTCGCAGCCCAGAATTCCAACCCGTAGAGCATGTAAGGTCTTAAGGCGGTTCGATACAACGTTCCTTTGATTTGCAATATAATATTATATTTCCTTCAATTTGCAAAACGTATTCATGTAAATCTGTATTTTTATTTAGTTTTTGTTTGCCCTGATGAAGCTTGGGTACAAGTAAAACTAGTTTCAAATATAATTATTACTATTCCTTGGTTAAAATAGTTAAAAGTATTTATTTTACTTCATATATTTATAAATTTTAAGCGCCTCACCCCAAAACGAGTGTTTTATAAGAAAACATAAAAATAAACGTATTCACGAACTAAAAATAAAAAGTTTTGTTCTACAACAACAATGTGAGATAATATAAAATAAAAAATTAGATCGTGCAGGCATACAAAAAAAAATCCATAAAACTTACAGAGTTACAGACTTTAATAAAGGTTCCTGAATTATATCATCTTATTCAAATTAATCATTTATATCGCAAAGACAACGTTTCAAAAATGAGAGACCATCGGAACACGGTGGCGGTTCTACTGCCAACGTCTTCCCCTGGTCTAGCTGCCCCAGAGTGTGGGGGTCCAGGATTGGGCTTTGCAGTCACATAAGGGCTCATACCTGTGATATACAGTCTTCCTTAGATATACGTACGAGGGACAACCGATGATAATGTACTAATATTGGAAACATATTAAGACTTTGACATGATGTTTTTCTTATCAGAATAAATTTGATATTTCAGTAAAAATGTAAAATTTTGTAATAATATATAGACTGTTTTTTTGTAAAATTAAATTGTAAAATTGTGTCATGGCGTATTTGAAGTATTTCATTTTAAAAACATTAGTCAAACTAAGATCCAATGTAATATGAATGTCAATATTTAAAATTAAACAGATTAACAAATAATATAATGTTTAGAATGTTCCTAATTTAATAGATGATTTGATTATAATTCGTAAACACGGATAAAGGCAAAAAAAAACAAGTATGTATTCCTACTATAATACATAAGCACGGCTAGGACCCCGGTGTGCCCATATTTTTTACACCAGTACATTAATTACCCTTATAATCATGTTGTACATCTCCCATATGCATACATTAAAAAAAGTTCCATTGTAGTGTAAGTTTCGCAGGCCGGAGAACGCTCCAAGTGCATTTTACGGTATTAGGCGTTTTACCGAAACCCTCGTCTGCTCCGGGACAGGCCGGCCTGCGCGGACTAACCCCAATTTCGGATTAAGCAACATGTGTTTTCAACCTTTATTTACGAAATAGCAACATACAACTTCAACCGGAAATTCGTTTTCTCTTGGAACTTGTTTCGTCCTGTATAAATATGTTTTATGCATTATTTTAGCACTATTCGAAAGCAAATAAAATTATATTATTGCTTTGTAAATGTGTTAGAAAAGCAGACGCTTAATATAATACAATAAAACAATAGAAGAGTTAAACAGTTCCACCTGTAATTATAACAAACAAACAATAAAACATTAAACAATTTATAAAATAAAATTTCTGTTTGATTCATCTAGTGTTATCTATCCTGGGAAATATATAATATTTGTTACAAGAAGCGCCCTTGAGGTGAGTTACTTGTAAAAACAGCACTATACAAATTACTCTGTTTATTATTTTTGTTCTGTAGCATTAGAAAAAATAACAATTGTTTATCTTCTTTGAAGTTGTACTATAAAGAAGTGCACATATAAAATTAAGTACTCGGTAAACGATGTTTTCCATCACCGCTCTCTCTGAAGGAGAATAAGCGCTATAACAACCAATTATTTTGAGAACAGATCTTCAAATTCTTCATTTTTAGTACCATTCGTTGTAAAATAGATATACTGTAATTATATTGAAAAGCGATTAGAGTAGCGTTATCCAATGCTCATAAATCTGGCCAAACATTTAATTATATCCGACTTTCTACTCTCAATTGACGAATTTTTGCCGAATTGTAATCCAAGACCATATCGAGGGCCGCTGTGCCGGCAGATCATAGCGGTCTTATCTGCTCGTTGGAGTCGGGTAATGATTATGAAAGGTTTGGTATTTGAAGAGTTACGAGCAAATGTAAGTGTGTAATAATCACGTCATGCGGGCTCTAGCTCCAGCGGGCTTAAAGGCTAAACTTTTTGAAATATCGTGCGATAATTCATTGAAACGGTCTATTGGGGCAATTGATTCGATATGAAGACAACTTTCATGCGGCGCGATGTTTCAATGCTCGCTGATGGTCGCGCTCAATAGAAAGCTCTCATCGATGGTGACACCTACTACCTCTACCTACCTACGTAATAACTATTCTTCAATCGCTTTGGTCAATAATACTTTTTAAGTTTTTGTATTTTATACATACTAAAAGTAATTGATACGTATTTTTTTACAAATGCTGATCCAAATAATATTTGGAGATTTAAAAACCTCTTTAACATGTTTTATAATTTGTGATTGATTTTGTTACCGTCGTAGCATCTGCTAAATTAAAAAAAAATCTACTTTAATTACTAGATTAAAAATACACTTTGATTTGCACTTGTCAAATTAAAGTAAATATATTGTACCACAACACTCAGCAATATCGTGTTAAATTTGTGTGCTTCTTAAAATAAAGCACATATACCACAAATGGTATAAAAGCGAATAAGGCAATTCCATCTGATCTACTTCGGTGAACAAACCTGCCTGACCATGCTCACATCTATTATACAAGAACTAATCGTGCCAACTGCGATAATCTGCGCATTATTTGATGTGATCGATTGAATGTGAGAATAACACCCATGTTCCGTTTTTATCAAGTCGCAGAGACCTTACACATGTCTTGAGAGTTGCGCACTCCTGACTAAGTAGACGGGATGGGATGTCAGAGATTCGTCACTCATTCCAAGGCGGGGAACACAAAAAGTCCGACAACCCTTCCATCAACATTCTTCTTGTATGTATCAAAAAACAGAATGATACATCCTCTTAAATGGAACTAAATAGCGACGGATTCGCCTCAGACGTTTTTGAATAAACTGTGAAAGGGAAATGAAGAATTTTAATTTAATGTAAAAGCACATCCGACGTTTTAAAAAGATTTTTCTTATCTTACAGATACAAAAACTACATTCTACATTTATAATGTACCTACGTCAATTCCTTCCACAAGAGGGCGGTTGTCTTACATATGTTTGTATGTGTAATTACATATCTGTTCACTTTTGAATATGAAACTAATCTGCATAGAGAATGTACTGTTACATTTGTTAATATTGTACTTTTCGTATTATTTATTTTCGAGATGGTTCTTCGTGCTCTTTTATATTCATATTTAATATAAACGTATATTTTTTCGACTTCAAGATATTGTTTGTACTGAGCGTTGTATGAGTCTGTTTTTCTTTCTTTTTCGGATAATTTCTATAAGTTCTATATTCATCCGTTTATTTTAAAACATAACATATCCAAAGAGTTGTAACAATGTGAGCTTCTATAGAAATTTGTGCGGAATAATAGGTATTCTTCCGGCCCTTGAAGTGAATCTCTCACCAAAATGGCTCTATTGAAGTCATCATTATTATCATTATCATCATCATTCTAATGAAACATTGAAGAAATTAATATAAATTCTTGAAAAATTTATTTATATATAATATTAATAGAAAATGGCCTAAAAAGCGAGGCCATCATACTGAGTGCGGGAGTGCAACAGGGATGTCTACTATCACCCCTGCTCTTCATAGTGGTATTGGAGGATGTGTTGCGTCGCTCTTTCGATGGTCCTCGTGGCATTCCATGGATACGTGATACCCAGTTGGAGGAGCTGGATTATGCTGATGACTTCTGTTTGCTTTCGATAAACCGGGTGGATGCAGAGCAGTAGCTGTGCAGACTTCACAAGGAAGCGGCAAAAGTAGGTCTCAAGATTAACATGTCCAAGATAGTAGACCTACGAGTGTCCACAAATGACCCCGATCTTGCTTCGCGGTGTCCCCCTTGTGACCACGACCAGCTTCTGCTACCTCGATAGTATGATAGCAGGCTCGGGAAGTACGGAGGAAGATGTAGCCAGCAGAATCAACAAGGCAAGGCGAGATTTCGCAATGCTTCGCCCTGTATGGCGTTTCGGTATCATTTCGAGAAAGCTCAAGCTCCAAATATTCAGCAGTAGCGTTAAAAGCGTACTGCTGTACGGATGTGAGACTTGGAAATCTACCGCGGACATTATTGTTTAACTCCAGGTGTTTATAAATATGTGCCTTCGCTCAATATTCAAAATCTATTGGCCCCAAACAGTGTCAAATGCCGTTCTTAGGACGCAAATCGCAGTGGATCGGTCACACTCTGAGACGGAACCCAGCCTGCATCGCTCAGGGTGCACTAGACTGGTCCCCTATGGGGGGAAAGAGAACGCGAGGCAGACCTAAAGCCACCTGGAGAAGAGTCCTGCCGGACGAGGTTAAGACAGCAGGCCTCACTTGGGATGATGTTAGGCATCAGGCATGCGATAGAGTCGGGTGGAGAAGGTTCCTTGAGGCCCTATGCACCACGGAGGTGTGACAGGACAAAAAAAGAAGAAGAAGAATGTATTTACCTTAGAGTTGTGGATGGACACCATTTAGTTTGTATCGCTATAGCGACATGCTCAAGAAAGTATTATATTTAGAATGCAGTAATGTGTTAACTATAAATTTATTTCTCAATTCATAACATATTATACCCACCACATACCACTATATATCCCAAGTACTTATTATGCAGACGATGTATAGAAAAAATCGTAGATTAAATGTAATATTATGCCCTTGTCGAACAACCCACCTTCACAATCATTAATTCCTTCTAATTAGACAGATATCTGTCGTTCCCGCTAATTTGAATTTAACTGCTCGTAATGTTTCACCTTGTTCTCTAGTCAAACATCACAACACACAGCAGCTATTACCAGTTACCGTGACGCCTAATTCGACCCATATGGCCCGAGTTTGGTCTAATTACGATCATTATTTTCAACCGAAAGAACAAAAAAAACGAGGCTAAAAAGCGCACCGGCTAAGTAAGCAATGCTATTCTTGACTTTTTGTGACCGCTTCATGAAAGTCTCCGCTTCGGTAACATGGAGTGCAGCGCTCTCACAACGAGGCGTGAAATCGTTATTGTAGTCTCACGCGATGTGATTAATTTGAAGTCAGAAGTTGAGAAGCACAATTCGCACATATTCCGATGTGAGCTTTTCTCCACGCATCCATCCCCCACTGTACAAGTAATATTAAAAACGCGTAAGTCACTCGTTGATTATTCGTCGCGAACATATACTTCTCACATAAATTATTCTCATTGAAGACATAATACAATATCCATGAAAATGACGTAACATTCTCAGTTACGCAAAGTGATGTAGTATGGATTGTACATGGATTATTTATATCAAAATATTTCTTGAAATTGAAAACATAAATATCCAATAGAAATAAATTAAAGAAACGCGTATATGAGTCAAATACGATAAAACTATTTTTGCAACAAACATTAGTAATGTTGATTTTGCTATGGTATAGGTATGTGCATATAAAATAATGTAAAACACGGACTCGATTACCTACTTGTGTTGATGAAATCGTCCATTGAAGACGATACAAACAGATAAATATATCATATCCATTGTGTTGGGTCGGAAAGAAATCTATCAATGACGTCAGAGATATTCGTGATATATCGCAATACTAAGTGACGCCCAGAAGTAGCGAGCACTGAGGGTGTAATATCTCCCTCGTAGAAATGTTTACGCGGGGAACTCCCCATAAATTCTGTCTCGCAACAACCAGAGTGTAAAAACGCTGAGTGATGTTTCAGTTATTACCTTTTTTCACGCAGCAGCAGATCTCCAGGCGCGAGCATATTTGTGTGATGTGTAACTGGAAGACATAGTTGTCATTGTGGGGCTTGATTAACTTACTAGCGGCCCGGCCGAGGTGCCTCGGAAGAACGGGATCGTCGGAGTACCCCTTCGCTCCCCTTGCTCTCCTCGCACACCTAATCCAACCTAGGACGCTGCTATATGAAATGCTTCTCTTTTTGTTACTATTTCAGATGCTGGTATTCAATTCAGTAATAATAGATATCTTTCATAAGCGAAGATGAGGAAATCATGATCGTGTATATTTTTAACAGAGTAAGTATAAATTATCACTATTGTGTGTTGCTCAAAACACTTGGTAACATTTTTAGGAAGCGGTTCAATCTTACTCCCTAAAAATGAGATGAGTGATCTTTTATAGGAAACGTAAGTATTTTTTGCATTTACTCATTTTTTCTCATCACGTTTGTACTGTTTGCCTGTTACTGATAGCTGCCATATTGTCACGAAGAACAGGATTCAATATTCATGACGCAATTTTGATTCGTCTTATTGTAAGAGTTCCTAAAAACAATCCTTATAAAAGTTGCCTCCGGTATACAATTTGATCGCGTAAATAGTAATTGGTTAGCTAACTAGAGTTATTTCGAACTTTCGTGTGTAATTTACTGCGTTATCAACATGTCTTTAAAAAGTCATCGCAATATCTCAAAATAACGATTTTTAATTTCACGAATTCCTTAGTTAAAACGAAATTCCTATCTTAAAAGTGAAGAATAATAAATTATAAAGGGACATCTTAGGTTTCTTTCTCGCAGAAAATGGATTAATTAAAACGCTAGAACTCCCATTAATAGTCTGAGAACTGAGAATTCATCGCTGGACGGTCAACGTAAAATTATTTATAAATCAAAAAATGATAAACATTTAATGCGCACGAAGAAAGGATGTAATAATTTCGACAAGAATTTATTACGGCTAGAGTGCGTAGTTCTACTAGAGATTCCTTCAGCTTTTTTATGTTATTTACCCGAACATTTATTTTCTTTGCTCGAGAAACACGCGTCACCGATTACTGTGCAGTCGTTGGGTGGTGCGAGATTAAATATCTCTCCTGTTCCTGTATGCCTTTGTATTTATCCCCAGTGTAAATATTTCGCCTTGTGAGGTTCGTCTTAAAATAGCGTTCGTTTACAAATGGCGGTCAGCAGACGTACATCTTCATTTTGTGAACTTGTTAGCGCTACGTACGAATATGTTAGGATATTAGTCTCTGATGCATCATTTTGACTTAATTTCAACACGATAAAGCCTGGCAAATGCTAACATAAGAATCACAACCAAATCATATTAATGGACATTTACTTCAACCAGATGTTAGATTAACTAAGAAAAACAAGAAAATACGTCAATCGTTTCCTAAACACAACTTTCTTATTGTTCCATATCAGGTTTTCCCGATGTTGATCATCACCTCTGCAAAGGTTTTTCTGTCTTACGCCGCCCGGAATAATTCCTTGGCCCTCCTTATTCCAGTCAGTGTTCAGCCAGGACCACGTCATCCTTTGGTCATGGCCATTGTTATATACTGGATGATTTAATTTAATTTGTTTCTCATATCTGTCTCCACGATGCGAAATTTTACAGACCTTAACTTTTTTTAAATTTTTCTGCTGATAAGAGCTTTCCTAAGGACTTCTTAAATGCTCAAATCTGTAAACAGGCCAAATATACGAGTAATACTTGATGATTCTCTGTCTAGTATTCAATTTAATTGTTTTATTGCAAAATATTTTGTTGAATTTACTACGACCCATTTCGATCCTGCATTTCACATGTACTTCTGGGTCTACCGAATTTGTAATTATACTGTCAGGTATTTGAATTAGTTTCCCATATCCAACAGTTTATCTCTGAGCCAAAGTGCCATGCTATACTAGTATGTCCTGCCAAATGCCATCCAAATAGTATTTGTGGTGTTAATATTCAATAACAACTTTGCTTAACCGATAAAAAAAAATGAAAACGTAACTAAATTTCTACCAAAGAAATACCAAAAATAAATACGATATTTTTGGTTCGGCCCGTCAAGAATATTAAATAATAACATCACTTAGGAATCTTGCGAATTCAGAGACAAGAAACAACAGGTGACTGCCAGGTTGGAGTGAGAAATAGATGATTAAGGTATATGATATTACCAAGTATCGCCCAGGTAAGATATTCAGTTATCACGAACCACCGAAATGTGTGAGCTTGATGGAATAATAATTAGTCAGTATTGTCAAAGTATCAATTAATTAAATTTTCAAAAATAGAACGGAAAGATCCCGCGTACTTTTCTCGCGGCAATTAATTTCCATTTAACTGAAACAGGTCCGCAGCGGACTCGAAATCCAATTTATTTTATTTGCTTTAAATTCAATAATGGGAAAATCTACAAGGTATAGAATTTCGCAAATTCATTAAGGATTCCCTGGATATAAATTAACAAAAATAATACAAGTTACGGCAAACATGGCGCGGGGGATTTGAAGAAATTAATTTGTTTACGAATTTAAATTCTGCTTTATTTGCATACTTTGTACCGATCTACCTAAATCAAATGTCAGTAGCTATCTTTTGTTACAATAATTGAATCCGATGGGATGAAATAATACACCTATAATTTATTTTGACGCCGACGGAAATTCAATTACAGTTTCCGAAAGAATATTGTAATTTGAGAGGAAAGTTTACTAACGTTTAATCACGACCCCCTCCGCCAGCTCTAGGGGTACCGCGGGCGGCGCGAGGTGGGCAGGTCCTCGCCGGATAATTCATTATGGATGCGTACTCCGAGATGAAGTAAGCATTCGGCGACATCAGTAAACGGTGATTATGTGCACAGACAGGTACTCTATCCAAACAATCAAACTCTATTTCTGCTAGATAAAATGTGAAATGTCTACATCACAAAACACAGAGTAGATTTAATCTGTTCTTATTTTATTCAAAACAAGAGATTCATTTCGACTAAAGCAATATACTGATTTGAAAGTAAACTTCTGGAAAGAATAGTATACTGTCATTTTTAAATGACTAAATGAGTTATGAACTAAACTAATATTGCAATCCTCACCAACGATTGAAGGTTTCATGAATATTTTGATTCGAATTTTTTTAAATACGTGAAAGTCAATAAAATAAACCATCAGCGAATGAAATATGTAACCAAAATCATATCAATCAGCTGGCTCAATATGTTGCAGATTGGTGGTCTAGGGGATAAATCCAGAGGACTTGGGTCACGATCCAGTTCCATCTTCATAATAATGAGCAATTTCTGCTCTCATTGGAGATTACGTAATAAATTCTAATACCATAGATTTAAAATCCTTGGTAGTTAGTTCTTAGTAAATATTCAAATGATATTATATATTTAGACATTCACCTAAAACTTACAACTAAAACCACTGCTAATTAAAATAATAACAATGTGAGAGCTGTGTTCAGGTTTATTTAGTTATGTATTTTTTTCATTTATTTACGCGCAATATGAATTAATGAAAATATATATTTTCTAGAAGCATTATTATGTTTAATCGAATTGGAATTATATAATGGAAGATAAAATTTCTAGAAAACGCATATTTTTGCAACAATAAGTATATACTCGTGTAATATTATATATACCCAAGTATATTTAACAAGTATTTCGTGGAATTTGCAAGTAAACGTTTGAAAGCTCCTCGTTTCCATTTAATTTCTCGCGCCTTTATCGCATGACCGCCCGTTTAGATGGCGGGGTTTAGGTTTAATATGCAGTATTTAATTTCCGTGTCTTACAGAGGTGTTGCCGGGCGAGCGAGGGCGAGGGGATGAACGCACCCCGTGATATATTGTTATTGCTGATCCGTATGTACGGGCCCTGCGTATTGTTTGGATGTAAAGCGGAACACGTTCGGCGACCTGCTAAATCTTTGAATTAAGGTATGAATTAGGCTTCTCCGAGAACATGTGTCGTTTCATTACTCTTAATTCATTTCTCCTCCTGCTCACAAGTGACTTATTGTTTAAATATATTATTATATCTGTGTACGCATGCAAGCATCAATGTGGAAACTAGTCTGAAAAATAAATTTACGGCACGAATTGCGATTTAAGAGAAAATAATTTAGGTAGGTGAAGCGGGGTAGCTTTCAGCCAAAAGTCACTCGGTTGATGGGATAGTCGACCTAATAATTAGGTACATGACATTGTGCACAATATTGTAACAAGCTCGCTGAGCCCATCCTCAACGTAGTTTCTCAGAATCGTGTTATCTGCATACTCCAGCTCACAATGTCATCTGTATTGCATGTCCTGCCGATCTCTCCGTGTAGTATCCTATCTCTAAAGGTTCTACCCCCGATAAGTCGAAATGTTTTAATTTCTCGGTTGTTCTAAGGAATTGTTTTCTTCTGACAGTGTCACAAATTTGTGACAAAAATTTATCGTTAGGTTCCTAAAATCTTGAAGGAAGATAATATTAACGATTTAACAATTTTAATTTAAGTAAAAAAACTACAAACAAATAATAATTTTATTTAGTTTTTGTAACTTTTCTCAAAGAACATAAACTCGAAACTTATTGGCTATTAAAAATGAAAAGATTCAAACGGCGAAAATAAAAATGTTTCCAGATTTTAAATACGCGTAATTTCCAATCTGTGAGATAGAGTTTATATTTTGGAAACAAAATATTCATTTTTCACAGTAAAATTTCTTTCTCCTGTAGTGTAATTGGATTATCCTCGGCTTACGCTCCGTTTTTACTTACTTCAGAACAAAGCAAACCAAAAGTACTTGCACCCCGTTAAAAGCAATCGAGCGTTTACTCTCTTTTCTTCCCGGCTTAATAGTCGCGTTAATGCCTCATTGCTGAAATGCCCCATCATTTTCGTCTCGACTAGCTTCTTTCATATACTCGTAAAGGCAAACATTCTTTTTTTCTAAATTTCAAACAAACATTCGCGAATCCAAAATTATACAACGTCGTTACACAAATATAAAAAGGAAGTTAGGATTACACGGTTTCACAAAGAGGTTAATACAATACGATGTTTGTTTTTATAAAGAGCCTCTTTACTTAATTTGTAAGCTGTATAGTGAGGATCGGATTTAATTCTAGATGCGGGTGCCAATCTGCCTAAGGGTGTATATTTGTTCTCAGTAAATAAGTTTACGTCTCCCGCTACGGAGTAATTGTATTAAAATTCGCAGAATGATGGCAAATTACCGAAGGGTGCCGCCTCCGGCCCGTGTGGAGGTAATGCAGTTAATTTACTAATTATCCCATTGTGGAGGCTGCGCAGCGCGCCCCGTGACGTATTGGCCTTTTATCCCGCAGCGGCCGTTATACCAACCATTCAAATCTCTGCAGATTGATTAACGATTTTTCAAAAGCCATACTCAAGTATTTTCATTAAAGAAATATATTTTTTTAATAAAACATTACAGGTTTTTAGGCACATTCAGTAATATATGTTTATGATCGCTAATTGTACACAAATTGTCTCGCAAAGCTTCAAAGGTTTTACACCTTCAACATCGGGAAAACGATATAAACTCTTACATCGTTCTCCGGTTTTATTGTCCTCCCGATGATGAAGATGTAAACCTTCAAAAAGTGTAGAGTAAATGAACTCCAATTTGGAAGAAGTGTTTTAATTCATAAAAAAAAATTACAGTAAGTATCGGTAATTTTCTTTACAGGGCGCAATCTAACGGATTTGATAAAAATTCTAATCGAAAGATGGAAAAAATTACTGTATCACATTTAAAATAAAAAGTTCAAATCATTTATTTATGAGATCAGTTACGCGTTTATTTTCGTATTTTATGAATCGAAAGTGAATATGTATTTAAGCAGTTTTTAAGATGATCTCAGTTCCCGGACTGTTCTCACCCCGAGTGACATGTAATAATAAACGAACGGCGTGGCGTTAAAGCGCCCTTATAATACGGCTCCTACGATTGTCTGTGCAGATAATATCAGGGGTGGTAGTCGTAGTAACGTCTGCAGCGCAATACAGAGTAGAGGGGTGTTTACAAAGCGATTCATCGTGAGTCATCTGCGGTATTAATACTGCTTTTTTCAAAGTCGACGGTAAAACAAAAGAGCTAAAGAGGTTCATTACACAATGCGCGTCGGGAGTGTGATCCGCCGGCCCGCGGCTGCGCACTGCACGGGCCCACCTCGGGACAGCGATCGGGGTAGACTTTAGTACCTAGTAAAACCTAAACTTTTGAAATGCATTATCGTTTTGTAAAGATTTTTTCACACAAACAAACAATCAATATCAAATCAAAGTCCAAGTCCAAGTATTTACAGATAATTATATTGTCGGTGGCCATATTCCTATTTGCTTAAAATGCAACGCTAATGACGGAGAATAGTATTTTTGATTCAAATAATGAATAATATTGATTTTGGCAAATTTTTTTAATAATACGTCGGAAAAATCGGCATACGTGCATACTCGTATGGCATGATGCAAAGTTAAATTTAATTAACTCAAAATTATCATTATTTAAATACAGAAGTGACAAATAGCCTGGAATAATAAAATCAACAAAATACTTGGCTCGAAAAAATCGATTTAGTTTAACATTTTAGAACATAGTCTAAAACTTATTCATCTTCTTCCTAGCATATAATCTCATTTACTTAGAATCGGGTCTTCTTGTATGTTGTCTCCAGAACTGTTTGTCTTGGGTGGCGTCTAGTGGGACCCGTTGTCTTTTGAGACTCCTGTTGATAAGTCCCATCCACGTCAACTTGGACCTGCCACGTCCTCTATGTCGCTGGTCTGTTTCCATCACCTTTCATTTAAAATAGTCGGGTGGGCGCCGCATGTCGTGGCCGTACCACCTCAGGCGGTTCTCTTCTTTACAACATTTTGAATGTATACAAATACTTGTAGACGAACAACTGGATTTCACACATTGCGGGCTATCAATTCAAGAATCAATTGTATCTCAATAGAGACGAAGGTGCTGTATTACATAAAGCGTGCGGTCATAAGTCCTGTAAACACCTCGATCAACCATATTCTGTTTCCAATTTGCATCTTCGTCTCTATTGAGATACAATTGATTCTTGGGTTATCTTCTTGTTTATCTGAGATTGGTCTCACTCTGAATCTGTCATGGATGTGGATGTTCTTGATTTGGTTGAGCAGCGTTACTCCGCCCGCCTATCTAAGCATCCCTATTTCAGCATTGTGCATTGTGCAGTTTGTCTTCCTGTTGTTTTTTGAGTGGTTAACAATTCCCACTTTACCTTTTACGTGGTCAGTCATTTGCTTGTCGCAGAGCGCTTCCGATAGTTATCGCCATTTCATCCACCCGATATTTATCTTGTTGGTTATGTTGGCGTCCACTATTCGGTCATTTTGAAAGTATTTTATAACTATGGATTATCAATATTTGTGTTATTATCCATTTTCACGGATGTAAATTTGTGAATAGTAATAAACGTACAGATATGTTACATGTTAAGCACATAGAAATCTTTCTACATAAATATATTATTTCACATCGGAATTATTGATACAGATTAGTAAATATTACTTCTGAAACAATTTATTGTTGGTGCGCTAGTTGTACCTTGTAATATTCTAAATAAGGAATGTATATCGTTTGAAATGTAATCCGGATCAAGATTGAATCTGTGATATTGATTGAACAAAATAGTGATTGCATTAGGTCCGGAGTGGGCACGTGCCGGGAGAGAGGCCGCTCGCCCCCTGCTTCTCAGGTACGGCACATGTCCCCTGAAGTCCCGCGGCGGGCCCCAGCACAACCCGTCACCCCCAGGCGTAATCCGCCGCCCCTCGTGTGCTGTGTTGAGCTGAGCTGAGCTGAGCTGAACTGAGCTCTGCTGCGTTACTTGTGTCGTTAAGCCAGAGTGAGAATTTAAATGAACAAATCAAGTTACACCCTTTACGATATCATTATTTCAAATTATTTGTTTGTAAGCTTAACTATATAATTTTATTTTTAAATATTAGATGAACTTAAGGGGTTATATATATAATATTTAAATATTTTCTACGTTTAAGAAGTTAACACTGTAGAAAGTAATAAGGCTATTTTTTTTATTATTAATATTTTTTTAGTTGTATTTAATTGTTTTTAAAACAAGTGAAATAATGTTATAAAATTTCTGTATTATAATATTTACTATGAACTCCTAACAAGAAATTTCTAGTAACAACATTTAAATATTATCAGTACAATTGCATTATGACGATTGCTCATTATTAATTTTGCTCACCGATTATTTCCATTTTTGGGTATTTTTTTTCGTGTTGCTTTTTCTCGACATGTTTCGAAGTTTTTATACCTTATAAACCAGTTTAAATCGTTCTCCTTATGATGAAGGTATAATAGCTTCGAATCATGTCGAGAAATAAACTCGCAAAAAACAGATAGACTGAGATCATAGAGAGATAAGTTTACAAATAATATTAGGTCCTTACATATGAAATTGGCGTTTTGTATGGGAGGAACATAAAGTTTATTTATTTTTTAATATAATATATTTATTTAATCAAAGTATGTACCATTGCTATCTATGCACTTTTGCCATCTCATAGGTAGTTCATCGATTCCTTTACTAAAAAAAACATTCGGACGGGAATCAATAAAATCTTTGAAGTCGGTTTGGACTGCCCCATCGGAGTTGAATTTTTTCCCTTGCAAGAAGTTATCCAAATTTCAAGGTCCGGAGGTTGGGGCAAGGTCCGGAGAGTACGGTGGATGTCTTAGACATTCCAATTGAAGCTCTTCTAATTTGGTAGCCGTCTGTTGTGCAGTGTGCGGTCTAGCGTTATCATGAAGCAGCAGTGGCCTAGAGCGATTAACCAGCCTCGGTTGTTTAGCAGCTAGCTTTTCCATCATGGTTTGCAGTTGCTGACAATAGACATCTGCCGTAATCGTCTGGCCAGATTTAAGAAAGCTGTAGTGAACGACACCAGCACTAGTCCACCAAACGCTCACAAGTAACTTTTTTGGAGTCAATTTTCGCTTGGGGCATGGTTTGGCTGGTTCGGCAGGGTTCAGCCATTGCGATGAGCGCTTCCGATTATCATACAGGATCCACTTTTCATCACAGGTAATGATTCGATTCAAAATCCCTTCATTATTGTGCCGGTTGAGTAATGCAACGCAGCAATCAACGCGCGTTTGTTGATTTGCTTCACTCAATTCGTGAGGTACCCACCTTTCAAGCTTTTTCACCTTCCCAATTTGCTTCAAGTGGATTAAAACAGTTTTATCACTAACACCGCAGCCTGCAGCTAACTCGGACGTGGTTTGCGATGGATCCGCTTCCACAATAGCCTTCAATTCTTCATTATCAACTTTGGTCTCCGGCCGTCCACGGGGCTTGTTCTGCAGGTCGAAATTTCCAGAACGAAAACGTTGGAACCAAAAACGCACTGTGTTTTCTTTTGCGGCACCGTCGCCATACACATCATTAATCCTTCGAGCCGTTTCTGCAGCACTGGTGCCACGGTGGAACTCGTACTCGTAAATAACGCGATATTTCAAGTTTTCCATTTTGTAAACTGAGTGACGCAAAGAAAAAAAAAACAATTGAGGAAAAAACAAATGAATTATAATTTTCGAAACACAAATACTTGAGTAAATAGCTGTATAAATTTGATTTTGGAATTCCTAACCAAAGAGAAGATATTTGTGATCAAAGTTGCCAGTACGGCAAAACGCCAATTTCATATGTAAGGACCTAATATAAAATATTATTTATTTAATTAAATAAATAATTCAATTCGTTTTATATTCTCTAATTATTGTTGATGGGCGAGGTAGTTAGTTTAAAATGAGAGCCACTATATTAAATATTTTTTTCGTAGTTTCAAATACTTTTTTCCGACTCCAAAGGGTAAACGAAGTGGAGTAGCCATAATAACGTAGCTGGCTAATATTTCATCCACGAACAAGAGCCAGCCGTGATTAACACTTGTATAACGAGGATTTTGAAACTAAACTAACGATTTAAATAGGTGCTAGACATGTCCGCGGTAATTTATGTATTCCATTACCAGGCGCGGTTGCTGCTACCAGCGACTGCGAATTTCGGGACCGTCATCATCGCGGCACAAAAATCGTCGATAATTAATTCCCCCCGGGCCGCAGTGCCAGCCGCCAGCCGGAGGAGAGGAGGAGAGGAGGTGGCTACAAAGAGAATCGAGAGCAATATTCCCCGAGCCAGTTGACCGTGCTCGTCTGTAGGCAGCAGCGCCCCGAGCCCCGAGACGGGAGGATGGTGTTCCTTGATCTGAAATCTCAAAGAGAACCCTCGGGACAGCGGCGCAGAACAATCGCATCGCATGCTAAACAATAAATACACAATAAAGCAGTATGAAACCGCATTCAAAATATATGGGATATATGTAATAGAATTTACCAGAGAGAGCTACAAATTAGTTGTAAACGAATGAAATTTATATGCGTAAATAAATATAACGCAGATGATAGATAGACCGAACGTTTAAATTTGTATGTGGATATATTAGGTCAGTGCACGATGCGTTGCATGAATGTGAAGGATAATAGAGAGAAGGGTCATTACAAAAAAAATATGATAGATTCCACAATTTTTTTCTTTCAATATTTTCGTTCTCACTAATTTATCAAAACATAATTTAATTCAATACTATTTAAAAACAGGTAAAATTTCCGTAAGAGATTATTCTCTTCAATGATCCATTATCGAGACCATGACATGTTGGTTAATTAGTTATTGAACAAATAAAACTTAAAAAAAAATCTTATATATAATTTCATTACAATGATATTCTGTCCCGAATTTAGTGAAGTGGTCGACTGGATTAAGTGACGAATTAACCGATAGCCACTAATTGCACGTCTCTTGCTCAAAATTTTACAAGATATATCCTATCAGCGTACACATATTGAGAATCGTGAACATGTATTCTCAGATAATAAAGTAAAGATTAATTCATTTTGAATTTTTAGTAATATTTTGGTAATTTATGATAATGGCTACGCGTGCCACGTTTTGACTTCCCTCCTTCGAGATATAAGTTGTTGATACTCGTTTAGGTGTATGGAGAGTACGCACGAATAATAAGCGGTTAGATTTGTAAGGAGCAATTTGATCAAAGCGCTAAACATTCACTCGACCCCTGTGTCCGATACCAAAGTATACTTGATAACAATGCTATAGATAAGTATAAAAGAGGATACATAATATAGTAAATTATGAAGAGTCTGCTGAACACTGGATTCCACTTCCGTGGAAGGTGGGCTGAATCCGAAATAAAATTTATTTCATCCTTATTTACCGAATTACTTTTAGTCTAGAAAATAAAATAGCAATTAAAAAAGCACAATCTATCGAAAACATGATATGTAAAATGCAGATGGATATTGAAGAATTTATTGTATTAAAAAAAAACAGTTGATGAGATCTCTCCCATAAAACTAGGGTACAGAGCTTATATTTGAAGTTAATACCACTGATATAAAAATAAAAGTCAGTTCAAAATAATTGATTTATGTTTCGGACCTACTATAGTTAACAGACATAATTCTCTACCAGCTGCTTAGAAGACGTGTGATTCCAAGCTCAGGCAGTTCCGTCCAGTTTTTTTTTATCAAATCCCGAGCGGATATTACTGTCAGCGACTGGGGTACTGACTTGTAGCTGCTCGTGTCAGGTGGAACTTTTTCTAGTATTAAACGCTTTTGTTTTTTATGGCAAAAACTGAGGTATATGCACTTATATATTTCTATATTATTTAACTACTCGAAAGTGTACCTTTTGTATCGCCTATCGAAATAAAGCTATTTTCTGCGGAAACACAACACTAAAATTATCGTAATTAGTTCAGTCTGATTCAACAATGTACACTATCTTAAAGAATTTCAATTAATTTTACCATTTCATTTTTCAATAATGAGTTATTTTATTTTACATATCATTTATATTTTTCAAATATAGGTATAAGATTTTTTAATTGTTCACATTATATTACCAAATATTTTATACCAAATTGAAGTTATCGTGTATTCGTTTATTATATTTTTGTTGGTCTTATGCATAGTTTTCGGCAGCCACCGTCTGGTATGTTACCATTTGATTTATTACTATGTACATCAGGATCAAAACACCTTGATGTACACTTAACTACATCATACTGTTGCTTTACAATTGTTGTGTCGTATTGACATCATTTACATCACACGAGTTGAAACACGATCGTTCGATATGATGTGAACTATCTGTCTAGAGTGGTAATCGTGAATTGAGTGTGAAGTGGTTGGAGAACGATTCAGATATGTTCAATTACATCCTCTCATGTCACTTCATAAAAATAAAAGGCCTCCTCATAGAGCTGCCTATTACAGAAGCACTATAACTTGGTGAGAGACGATAATTTATGCCCAGTTATCGCTTTCGGACGTTCCATTCAAGTCACCCGAAAGCAAACAGATCTCTTTGCGAGAACGGCATATGCCTACACAGGCACACAGCTTCTTTCATTCCCAACTTCCCATTTGTCGTGTTTATTTTTATAAAATCACTTATCACTCAAACAGTGTAGCTGTTTACGTTGGTACTAATGGATCCGAATATAAGAAAGACCGTTCTTAGAAGAAAAAAATGCCATTTAGTTTAATTTGTTTACATTCTCCGAAATGCGACGCGTGTTGGATTTCTTAATTCCGTGGAAGTCTTTAGCCTGAAGGCGGTTCCGATGTTACACGGTTAGCAATGTTGGCATAAATAAACATCAGGATTCGGTAGTGTCCTGACATCAGAATCTTATATAATATAACATATTGCACGGACTACATGAGTATAGTTTGTTTGTTCAAAATAATGTTAATAACATAGTTTTACCGTATTTAGAGTACCTTTAATTAAAATTAAAAATTGTTGCGTATATAAAAATGTTAAATGCTACAGTTTAAAGAGTGCTGTTTGTTTACAGTCAGCTGTTTTTCTTCTTCTTTTTGTCCTGTCACACCTCCGTGGTGAATAGGGCCTCAAGGAATCTTCTCCACCCGACTCTATCGCATGCCTGATGCTTAACATCATCCCAAGTGAGGTCTGCTGCCTTAACCTCGTCCTGCAGGGCTCTTCTCCAGGTGGCTCTAGGTCTGCCTCGCTTTCTCTTTCCCCCCATAGGGGAGTTTACAGTCATATTGTATCCTTTTAAGTTATAAAGCAATATGCATTTCGCTATTAATAATACGAATTATATTTGATATGTTTTAATTAATCTTATATGTGATAATCGTAAATATAAATAGTCCATTGTTTTGGTCGAAACGCTATAATACTTCAACCTTATACCTTCTAACGAAATAAAATTTTCAAATTTTTTATTATTTGCTGATGACATAAAAGTTTTCTTTGAAATAGAGAATCCCTCAGATTGCTTGAAGCTTCAGTGTGACATTCAGAGCATAACCCAATGGAGTAAACGTAATAAATTATTCTTCAACGTCTCCAAGTGCTTTGTTATGTCATACACACGGGCATCGAAAACATTATACTTTCGCTATCTTATGGATGGGGTACAGCTTGAAAGAGCTTCTACATCCAGAGATCTCGGTGTTCTGTTCGATGCTCAATTATCGTTCAATCTTCACATAGTTGCTCTATGTAATAGTTCCATTAAAATGCTTGGATTTGTTTTCAGGAATGCCAAGATATTTTCGAACACACAGGTACTTCGGGTGTTGTATAATTCCCTGGTAAGAAGTCGGCTGGAATATAGTTCCGTTATTTGGTCACCGCCTGGGATCCGATATTCTCTGATGGTGGAGCGAGTGCAGAAAAAATTTCTGCGCTTTCTTTACCTCAGGGAGCGCGGTTATTACCCGTGGCTCTTTCCGACTGAATTCTTGCTAGGTATGCTAAGCTACCAATCATTGGAGAGAAGGAGGAACATTCACTTGGGAGTTCACTTCTTTCAGCTGATTGGCGGCCGTATACAGAACTCGGATGTCCTGAGTGATGTAGGTCTATTTGTCCCTGATAATTACCTTCGTCAAAGACAGCACAGATTGTTTTATTTGCCACGCTGCAGAACCAACCTGCCAATGGTAATGCCTGTGGGTAGGGCAATCTTATTGCTTAATCGGATCGCCTCGGAGGTCGACATATTTCGTGATAGTGTGAGTTGCCTCAGGGATGCAATATCAATGTTATGATTTTTTCTTACTCTTAAGCTTAATTTTTATTTTTTTTAATGCTTCTCTGTTTATAATGTAGTTGCAAATGATTTGGAATTGTATGTCTGTAATGTTTGTGATTATTAGCAAAATAAAATAAATAAAAATAAAAATAAAATAAAATAAATAAAATAAACTGTTAAATTATAAAACTCTGTTTTTATGTATCACAATTTTATATTACAGCTGTTTCGTCAACCTATGTTGACATCATCATTATAAATATAATTTAATTTTGAATAAAACATATACAGTTAATCTATCATACTCGTATATTCAAAACGAGACAAGAGGGATGACCTGAACAGACACGTCGGAATAACCTGGATGCAGTCTGCACAGGACAGAGTGACATCGAAGCGAATGGAGGAGGCCTTTATCCAGGAGTGGACGGGAATATGCTGAGGAAGAAGAATAAGAAGAAAATATTCACAAAACTATAACATAATCTTATAAAAACACAGATGAATTATTTCGTATCACAACTTTCGCGACATGTTGTGCCTCGCACACATAAATAAGCAGGCACTTATGCATACGCCATTATCACCATTATAGTTAAGATAATCAATTGCCCCTTCCGGTAAATCAAACATGGTAGCACTCAAATGTGTGTACTTTACCTACTCACCTATTTACTCAAAAATTACATCTCACGACACCTGGGAAATGGGCAGCTCGTCGCGAGCTAACGGAAAATACTACGCAAAAGGTATTATTATTTTATTGCATATTATTTTTAAGTGCAAATTATTATTTCGGTGTTTCGATAACTAATTTAAAAAAAGGCTTTTTATATTGGATTGAACTTGAGTATGTACTCTTACTAGGTTGCTGGAGAGTGAACTCTTATTGAAGTATATGCGATCACAGCAAGCAACCAATTTCGTGCAATAATTATTGAACAAATATATTATCAATATACGTACATCCACCGTATATGAACCCTTTGAAATACAAATTTGATTAGATATACAGTGTTGATTATATCATAAGATAATTATGCTATCGTAGTTTCTAAGTAAAAAATATTGAAATCCTGTGTGAATGATGGACTCATGCAGAAAAACAATTCTAGGACCAGAATATTATATGTATAATATGCTGTAGCATATATTGACGTTTAGTTAGAAAAAAGAGAAGTTTCCACATATCTCAAATGAGGGACCCGAATATAATTCTAGGGGTTGAAGCGCCAGCTAAAGTACCATTTAATTTTGGAACTTTGGTAATTTTTTTAGCCGCCGGTCATCGTAGCAAACAACTCTTACAATTATGAAGTTCCCAATGAAATGATTATTCCGTCCCTCCTCGTATCCGCGTGTATAGCGCATCGCTGAAATAATTGGGTATGGCTTTGTGTGGTTAGTTAGAGCTACGTAAATGGGTAATATAAAGCTGTAAAACTTAGCTTTACGACATGTAAACGTTTAACGATAAGCGGAATATTCTCATACAATCATTTATTCTCTGGATATATTATTCTAGATATTTTACTAGCGGATGAAGACCGCCTTCGGTCGTCGTAAAATTATTTATCTATAAAATTTTGTTCGAAAATGGCGTTCTTTTATCCCGTCCTCCACATGTTGCCAACTTTAGCGCCCGGCAGTAATAGCCGCGGTAGGCGCTGTTTATTGAAGGCCCGCTATTTAGATACTAAAATCTCAACGTGCTACAGAAGTGTACATCGAGCCTGCTACGGGGAGGATACCTTTAACTTGGCCCTATAAAACAAACGGATTATTGTATGAGATGTCATAAATGGACCATACGCTACCGGCGTTATTCCGTAATGTCGAATTACTGTATTTTACTCAATTTTCAAATCTAAAGTATCCATCAATAATCTACATATATTTTATACATACAACAAACATTACTTAAATAGATTCCCGCCATATATATAAAAAAAAATCTAAATAAATTCATTAATTCATACACTGAAGAAGGGAAATCTGAGTCTCTAATAATGTTTGTGAAAGGTGCAAAAAAAGTGTTGTGAAAATACAATGTTTTCAAAAAGTTATTCAAATAATTATCTAATCACATTTGATAAATGATACGAGGTATTTCTTTTAAATCAGCTGTTTGCGTGCTAGCCCAATGGAGCTTGGAATATAATATTCAATCATTTATTGCTTTTAAGAATTTTAGGTAAAAATGTAAGTATTAAAAATGGAAAAGACATCATTCAATAATAAATATTTGTATAAAAAAAATCCAAATTGGAATATTATTATTGGACTAAATTACGATTATTTGGGGAGACCATTCAAACAGTGTCAGACTGTCAGGGGTATTCCAGGTGCAGTATCGAACAATGGGGCAACAGGGTAAGGGGGCAACTACCCTTGGGACATTATGTTGTAGGGTGACCAGCGGATTCCTGTTTTTATTATTTTAATTAGACATACATATTTAAAACGTCAGTAAGTAAAAATATCACTAATAATGGGATAGAATAAAATCAATTCAACTAATAATGCTGAAAATTACTCTTCAAATAAAATTTTTCTTTTTTACTATTTCAATATATACTAAAGCATGAACAAATATGCTAAATTCTTATTCATCAGTGTATTTTTGGGTAATTACGTTACTAGGAAAAATTTATTTAATCTAACAATTTAAAAAAATAAAATTAAAACACTTTTTTGAATTGTTTTTACAGTTTTATTTTGTTTTATCGAACCAGCCGGTTTTGCTCCCGCCGGTGCTTCTGAGGATACTTCGGAAGGAAACTAAAAGTGGAGAGCAAAACTGATTGGTTCAAAAAAATAAAATAAAGTTGTGTGGATACAAAGCATAAAGTGTTGTAAATTATTTTAAATAAAGTCACGTCTCAAATTAAGTGCTTCATACGAAAGTATAATAATTTGTTTGTTACTCCACCCCTTCCAGCCACTGATCTGTAAAGGTTACCTTTTAATAGTCTGTAATATTTTTAATCAATATATTGGCATATATTTGTTAAAATAGATCAAGATAAAAAAAGGATATGTTTTCGTCACCGATGTTTTTTTATCCGACAATGTGGTCACCATATTTACGGTCTCTATAGGATAGAGAATGAATTTTATAACTCTAAATTGACTAATTACTGGACTTCTCTATTAATACACAACAACGTTATTATTTTCATATTTATTAAAATTTACAATTGGGGTGAGATGTAGGGAGGGGAGGGGGGGATTTTTATTGTTTAAAATCCGACTGCTTCCATGCTCTTAATTAAAAAAAATATTTTGAAATTACATTATTAAATTAACAGAGCCTGGATTCCAGACGATGTTTTTCCAGGAGGTGCCATTACAATGTTAGGTGTAGAAATCAATTGATCAATCTTATAGTCAACGGTTCATTAAAATAAAATAGTGTAGTGGAAGAAATATTAATATAATAATATAACATCTTTAGAAGGAAATAAACTAATATTTGTAATCTGTGCACCTTCTCGCCGTGACCTTCATGCGCTTACCCTTTCGGTAAAAGATATCGATACAGTCTTATATGGCTCGGCAAGTTCGGTTGCAGCTCATTCATGCAGCGTCACCCGCGGTCCGCCCGCCCCAATACTCCACGCATCAGAGCTAATCGATTCCCCAATTATCTGCGTCCTTTTCTGCCCCAGCGAGTCTTACGGCTTTCCTTTGTTCGACCATTAGATCTGTTCCGTTTGCTTCTTCACCGAGCATCTTTCATTCATCCCATTCATGCGTGCCTTCACCCTCTGCAAACATTCCCCGATCCACTGTGATACGAGCTCTGAAGACAGATTTAACACTTTAATCGGTGTGACTTCAGGTACTGGCGCTGGCTGCGCGCGCACCGCCCCGCCGCGATGTTGGGGACTCCGCTCCGCGGCCACATGTCAAGAGATAAAGGATCCACTTAGTCATATGGATAATAACGGCGGCGGGTTTTGACAAAAGTTCAAAAGATCTCCCCAGAATGAATGGCCGTCGGTACCGATAGTCGCAGATGACGCGACCACATTTTTTCCATAAATTCTTCTCTCGCGGACACAGATAACTGAGATTTCTTTAATTTGTAATTTTACATCGATTGGTCGCGCACTTTTGTGGAGTGGATTGTCATTTCTCAGACAGAATGCGGAGAAATGACGATTTGGGTTTCGATCCACATTACGAATTAACACGGAATGCCTTTGAAGACTTTTGTCAAAATAGAGCTCTACTGATTGAATCGGTACTCACTTTGAGTTGAATGCTTGAAATTACAATCTGTGTTTACAAACGGGAAATAAAAGAGACTGATACAGCTGGCGTCTGTGACAAAACTAATGAAAGAAGCTGGTCATTCAATACCACATTCTTGTTTTTTAGAGCATTTCATGTCTGTTGAAGAATGAATTTGAAAAAAGGATAAAATATTATATTTTGCAATGCTTTTGTTTCGATCAACACTTGCTTATATTTTAAGGTTGTTGATTAGTTAGGAAATATGGGATCCGCATCTTGGGCAGGGAAACCTATTAATTGTCAATGTAAGCTTACTAAAACTTCTGTATCGTTTTCTATTCAAGTAAAATATTGGGACAATAAAAGTAAATCAAATGATTTTTATGTCTTTCCTTGCAATCTATTCCGTGTCTAATAAATCCAATCGATTTGTAGCTCGCTGTCTTCATCTGGGATAGCATCGTTTGTGTCAATGTGGCATCATTTTTGATGAATATTTTTTTCTGTATCTAAGCATACAAACAGGGCTTCAGACAGAAAGCCAAAATGTTTCAAAACTTGTAAGCGGCGGTTAGCCACGAAAGGTTACGAAGCCACTACACAATGATCGTACCATCCATTCAATTCCAAGTGGCGCATTGTAATAATTTGTCACCGCCGAAAAATGACAAGGTGTATCCGTCCCCCTTCGGCCAGCGCCGTACCGTCTCTCGAGAGCGACAAATAGTCCCTTTGTCAGATCATTGTAATAATTATTTTTTTCTTACGCACACTCAACCTTAGACACATCACAGGCAGATGGACATAAGAGCTAAATTACACGCTATTTCATATTTTTTGATTCTATAAAAGGAATGATTTTTACAGCATTACAGCATATTCATATTATACTTCGTGAATACATAAACATATTTTTCGTCGTAAAACCTGATTAAAGTACTGAGTATGTATGTATTTGGTGATATCGAAAACCTTTGACAGTATGAAAAACTATTCAGGAGGAGAAATCTGTTAAAATATACTCTTTTCGGTTGCTTGATATAATAATTTAATTAAATATAATTATCATACACTTATAAAAAAATTCATATATAACACTTTATTAATAGTTTAAATTAATAAACTTTATCAATAGTTAACCACTTGATTATTGGCTAAAAAAGTAGTAAATAGTTAATTAAGTGGTTTATATACAAATTTTGTATTATTATTATATTTAATAATGTCACAAAACAAATTTAGTTGTTATTAACGAAAGAAATATTTTAATAATTCATGTGTGCACGCAATAGGTGATATGTACATTAGAAAAAACGTTTACTAAAGGAGTCAATCGTGCACACGCTAAATACATGAATACGGTATGTAATAATAACGTAATATATTGGACGAGCGGTCAAAATTTGTCCACGAGAGGCGGACATAACATTCCGTATGCAGTGTGTGCATTTCTGAATGACATCTTCTGGTCTCTTTGTATGCGGCCAAACTCATTGTGTAGGCAGTAAATAATTTATCCACTTCAGACGTAGAATAAGCCGCGCTCAGGTTGGGCAATATGGCATTTTACGCTCGGAGGGACACTGAAAGGAACATCGCTCTACCCATACACAACATAATAGGCACGAGGACAGAAGGATCGGACACCGGGTTATAAATTTACCGAATTAGTTGCTACTCAGATGGCAGGCCATGCCTAGATGAGGCGTCATCTACTCCAAGTAACCATTGTATGTTAATTTTAAGGTGGATTCCTCTTAATGATTTAAGTTTCGTAAACTTACTCTGAAACTTAACACAAAAAAACAAACCTATTTTTTTTATTTTCGGTGAAAAAAAACCCTGTTTTTTACACTTCTAAGTTTATTTTTCTTATAAGGAGAACGGTATAAAATTATATATAGTTTATATCGTTCTCCCAATTATGAAGGCATAAGCCTTCGAAACATGTCGAGAAAAATAAACTCAAAAGTGGAAAAAACAGTGTTTTAATTCATAAAAAAATCGGTATTATGGAATTCCACAGTGTTAACGCCTTAAGTTTATATAAAGTAAATTTTTTACATGAAAAACTTATCATCAAATTTAGATGTTTTTTTTTAAATTATAAAGACACACCAGTGGTTCGTTATACCATATTTTTTTTTTGTATTGGTTGTTTAAAAATATTGAGATTTAATTAGAAATTCATTTAAAAAAACTTAATTGTTGTTTCTTGAACAGGGAAATAAAATTCCCTATTAAACATTTAATATTTATCCGAACTTTCGTTTTCTAGAAATTTTATTTTATTTATTATATGACATTCGTGACATGTTTAGCCTGGCTAAGGCATTTGCATTTAATAATGCCCTGGCAGATGAAGTATGTCATTCTAATAAAATAAACTTATTATAACTAAATAAATACCGACATTTTATTCAATATTTAATAAGATTTCACAATTTTTTGGTGTCAGTACCGATGTACGAGTATAATAAGAGTATAAGAGGAAAGGTTACAGCGACCTGTTTTCTTATTTGCTTCTGGGCCGTCCTCCTGACATATACAGATACAGATTTAGTGGGGCCATAATAATTATATTTCGGAGGTCAGATTACATCTTCAATATCGCAATAGATAACACCGTTGTTAACTGGAAGGTGCCATGCTTTATAGTACTCGAAAAGCTCTCCACTGAAGTAAGTATATAATCAGTTTTGATTTAAAGTAGCGAGTTAATAATTCCTCATCTAAGTTTACGAGCGTCCCGAGAGCCGTAAGTTCCGAAGCATATCACAATCTGTACCGGTGCCGACGAATGAATACTACGGGTAGGCACTGCGGGCAGAGGCACCGCTGGACTTTCATTAGGCGCGTCAAAGTGAAAATCGAATATTTTTAAATTTACCGGTAACCACCAGTTATTGTTTTTTATTCGAGTTCGGTAGGTGCTTGAAAACAAAACTATCTCAACTGGGTACCTTATATCACGAGGCCTATAGTAATTTGTAGAGATGGGACTGCGTCCTGAAATGCATTCGCCATTCGTTCGGCATTCCGAATATTCGGCGCATTGGTCTAAGTATACCAGTGGTATCAAAAACAATTATTGTTGGCGCTTTTTACTCGTATAAGCAAAATAATATTTTTCTATTTTTAACGGTATCGGAGAAATCGCACCTGCCAAAACATATCCTCTTCTTATTCAGTGAATAAATCGAGTCTCTTTGTTATTGACCGACTTACATTTTTTACATTTAATAAAATGTAGAAACGGAAAGTTTTTTTTTTTTGTAACTGAAGCTTTAAATTAACGAGTTTCCGTTGTGTATATGGCTTTAGTTATATTTATAGTATGAGTAAAAACATCCGTGTGATGTAAGATATAGTTACATAAAATATTCGTCTTTATTTCTAATCAGAATAGGTACACATTCTGTGACGTAGCAGATGAATGAATAGACTATTATGATATGTTTCCCTCTAGGCAGCCTCGTTCATCAGTTCGCCCCATCCCTATTAATTTCCATTACGATGCATAGGCAATGGTCCGCATGTGGGTAACTGGTAACAAGCAGACTCATAGACAAAGGCCAACCAATTTTTCCCGATTGTAACGTATAATTTGTCTGTAACAGTGTTGTTTTTTAACAGCGTGTAATTTAAGCCTGGCGATTCCGGATAATTGGTGCATTGATCGTTTTTTCCTTCGCCTTGCCGCGGCCAGGTAGCCTTTACGTCCGATCGGAAATTTCATTACGAAATATCGTCGTTTTTTAAAGCAGTGCTCTCCCTAAAGGGACATATTCCACATTTATTTTATTTATTTAATAAAATTATATTTATTACAGTCCCACTGGTCATACAAAAATGAGAAAATAAGTATTATTGAATTTACTAGTGTAGCGTAGGATAGAAGAATAGAGACTTATACTATTGTAAACAACAAGACAGTCAAATTGGTTATTTAAAAAATACTTCATTTTCTGAATATTAATACTAACCCACAATAAAAGCGGCCCAACAATGTTTTTTTTTTAAAATAAATAAGCAACCTTAAGCATTTGTACACATTAAGAGTTAATATTTTTACTGTAAAAATCTACTCTGCCATTGACACAATAGCACACAAACGAATTTTCTATTACCCAGCTGTTGTCATCGGCGAGTATCTAGAATAACACTTTTTAAGCTCTTTTTCACTTTAACAATATTTGTATAAAAAAGCTCGATAGTACTAAGTTTTAGAGTTGGTACTACAGTTTAGTGGATAAAAGCCTCGCTGGGAGGCTGTATAGGGTTACGGGGTCGGTGTAAAGGGTGTACTTAAGAGGAATGTTTGAGAAACACCCTCACGACCGTTCTACTCCCGGTCGATGGTTTAGTCTGTTTGTAATATCAAGGAAATGATAGAAATTTGGTCCTGAACAAGGAGAAATTCATTACATGTGAGCAATTGGGACCCGGGATGAGAATATACAACCAACTAATCAAGTGTTAAACTAGGTAGCTCTAAGGACACTGGCCGACATACCTAATATTATCCGATATTAACGTACTCTCTGAGGATGAGAAACTCCAGACTTGCTTTCAAATTCATAACATTAACTTTGATCTTTTGCGTATCTCGGTGCTATTATACTTTTACGAGCCGATTCTCATTGCCCTTCTATTGATAAATACATAAAATTTTGTAATGTATATAAGAAGCACAATTTACCCACAAATAAATTATAATTTTTTATTGTAATTAAAGTTTCGCCAATGAATAAAAATATTTTTTAATAATTGTCTATGGTTTCGTCCCTATTATTGAATTGAATTATTCTGTTTGTGACAAAATTAATTAGTAAATAGTAAAGAATAAAATGCAAAGAAATAATTTAATAATTACTTGATATGGAATGTGAGCAATATGGTAATACTTTCATCATTAGTTGAATCCAAATGAGGCAAGAGCAAGCGGGTCGTGCGTAGCATTGTGGTCTCGGTACAAAAGTGGATACGTATTATATAAATACGCTGTAGGTTAGTAGGCACATTCACAAAGTAAACACGGCAATCATTTTCTATTTGAGTGAAATCTCACCGTGGCGGAGTGAATTCCGAGTTCCCTAGCCGATTATTTGTGTATCTCGTAATGGAGTCCCCACCCCCGAATATAATTGTACTGTAACCGGATATTTTGTCGCTCCCCTTTCGGCTGCCATCTTGGAGTCACGTGTCGGGTTACGTGTTCTTCGTTCTATACACGAATGCCGAGAGACATTCCTACATAAATCTCGCGATAACTTCTCCGTCAACTCAACGAGATCGAATACCTCTTGATACCCAGGAGCTAGAATAATTGGATACGAGGAGATGGCAAGTGTGATATGTCAGAATAGTAACGGAAACCGAGCATCCACATACCTGCACTTATTCTTTCGTTAATCGTCTTCATTTCATCTCCCTTTTCTGCGCTAAACATTTTTATCCCCCGAATGAGCGTGATTGGCTATGTCGACTTATGTGCCCCTTATCATGATTGCTTTAAAATAAATTATTACTCCCAAAAATTAATACCAAACCGGCTGGCATATTTGCATAGTTTATTACTACTAATATATACTAATGTATTTATTTTTCAATACGTGAAAGAGAATCTGAAATGAAAATTCACAATAAAAATAGAGTGGAATTTTTTTTTTCAAAACTGGTTAAGTATAATTGAAAACATTCAATAACGAACGAAAAGAATACGAAACATTTGTTTGATTTAAAATAACAGAGAATGTAATATCCTGCTACAACTTTACTGACATAAAAATAAGAAATTGAGAACTTACTAGATTCTAATAAGATGCCATTCTTTGCGAAGATTTTCGTTCGGAAATTGTTATTTCTTTGACTCTGTTTAATATTCAACATATTCTCTTAGATATTATTATATTTTCTAAAGTCAATATTCTTAAACAATTAATATCGAATCCTAATATGTCAAAGATTTGCCTAATTTGCAAATAATTATTAACTTCGAGCTTTGAAGAGCTCGTTTTTTTTTAAATAAACCATTTAATAATTCAATAAGATTCGCAAGGGTTACTTCCCCTCTTATTATTCAAATTTGATATAACTTGTAGAACCAAGTGGTTTCTGATTATGCAAGTGCTAAGAACAATTATATTATTGAAAACGGTCGTTTAAATAATATGTTATGCATATTTTTAATCTGTGGAATATTAAGGAGCTCTAATGTAAGACAATTAGCTACATATTTCCTACTTCGATCTAATTTTGTGGTGTTTTTAATGTTAGTTTGCTTTATTGTATGAATAAATTATCATAATTCATTCTGTTTAATCTAATACGTAAAAACAATTGGATAAAGTTTATAATTGTATAAATATATCACGAATGGTTTCTGGAAACAAGCGTTGCCACCATTAGAAGGAAGGGAACATAAACATAGAACAACTTTCATTCACGTACTTTTTGAAACATATATTTTTCAAAACCGGTCATATAGTTATTATTTCATTAATACGCATCAAGTACAATGATACAAAATAATGAAGATTTATGATTGAATGACGTATTTCGCCTTGTTTAGGAATTCGATAATATCAACAATATAACTATCTTAATATTACATCATCTACAACAAAAAAGGTGTTTAATTTAACAGAGATCACAAATAATACATCAATTTAAATAACATTTGTGTATTTTATATTCAGTGTTTATCGAATAATGTACACTAAAACAGATGTTTTAAATACCGTTAAACATGTAGTGAGGTTCCAAAAGCGCGGTTGGAAAAGTTGGATTAAAAGTAGAATTAGTGAGAAAAAATCAAGTTGATTACTTCAACACGGATCGCGCTTATCGAATCAACCAATCAATGGGAGATGTTATCACATAACAGCATCCGGCGTTGGTCCAAAGAGTTTGTCACAGGGACCAGCTCTCAACACTACTGATTCGCTCGTGGGAGTAACGAGTCGTTTGGTCCCTCCAATTAAAAATACAATAAAAAATCGTGATCTCATGCAAAAAATTACAATTACAGTATTTCACTCTCTTTCCAGATAGTATAAACTAGGCTCAATGACATACAAATATGGTGTTTCTATAATTAATCTTAACTCTAGAATTTCTCAAATGTGTTGGAATTTTAAATTGTTCTTCTCTGTGTGAACTTATTTCTTGAATAAATGTTTATATATTGTACATGTAAAAAATACAAATTATATAATAGCATAAATAGCCACAGTCATAACGACTCAATGTATTATATAATATGCAATTTTGCTAGACCGTTGATGTGGAATACCCTACATGCTAGTATTATATTAAGTATGAGGAGTGTCAATAAATTTAAAATACTATAAAAACTGTTATGTGAGTTTTTTCAATGTGCCCTTAAGGGTAATTGATTTTGCGAAATGGCACACTTTAAAAATATTTTTTCATAAATTATAATAATTGATATATAAAACTATTATAATGATATATAAAACTATTATAAGACCGGTAGTCACCTACGGCTGTGAGACATGGTCTCTAATACAGAGAGAGGAAGGCAGGCTGGCAGTTTTTGAAATGTACTGATATAAAAAACTTGAAGTACTGATTGATCAAGAAACAGCGGTGACATTTTGTAAGTCTCAACGTGGGCACACGGTGGGCAGGCCATATATGATAGAAAGAATGCCAGAGGATAGAGCACCAAAAATTATATCCATCTGGATATAATTTTTATAACCCATCTGGGTGTCGCGCGAAAAGAGACCAAGAGGCAGACTAAGGTAAAGATGGGCAGACTGCGTGGAAAAATACTGGGGGAAAACAGAAAGAGCTGGGGAATGGAGAGAGATGACCAGGCACAGAAGCCAATGGAGAACTGTAGTGGAGGAGGCTAAGTCCCACACCGGGATGTAGCGTCGAGAAGTAGTAGTAGTAGAAATAGCAAATAATTGGGCTTTGGACTCCACTTTCTTCAATGCTTATTTCTTATTTAAGCCAAGTAATTTTTCCATATAAACATGTGCGACTTACGCCAGTGCTCGCGGTCCGGCCTCGCGGCGTGTGGAGCGCGAGTGTGAGAGAAACGAAGCCGGTTCCTCCGTCAGTCCATTCATGTTATTATTGGTGTAATGGGAGGGGCGAGGCGGCGAGTCGCACACCTCCCTCTCGCTCTAACCAGGCCGCCTTTGTTTGTACTGAATAGAGACGGCGGATTTACTAATATCTATAAGTGCGAGATCCTGATCTATGCCCAAAGAGCTCTAGAGCTTTTATTCTCTATTCCGTGGGGCTGGCGATACACCACGCGAGGTCTGGCGCTTGTGCATAGAGGCGGACAATTATTGTACAGATTTGCGGATAGAGCATATCATAATACAATATTGTAGTAGTCCATAGTGTTAAATAATGTTGAAATAAAACGATGTTTTTAACTACTGCGCTAGCATCGACAGACTGGTCACCAGTTAAAAAAACATCATTTTATTTAATTATTATTTAAAATGAACTTCCACCAAGAGATTTCAGGGAAATCAATCGATTGGATATGTAATATCCTATATACACGTGAGATACATATAATTCGAAGCAAAATATAATACAAGCAATATTATTTTATACAAAGTGTTACTAACTAACCATTACGCCTTTTCCAAGAAGTGGTGGGCAGAGAGGATGGACCGCCACACTGTTATATTCTGACATAACTCTCGTGCCTATTCTACATTCACCCACTGTGACACGCGGGCTCGTCGATTATTTCTACTTCGAACATGGCTGCCTTTCAGTGAATGATTAATTTAGTTATGCCATATCTTCCTTGACCTTCTTCTACTTATTTTTACATTCACACTGGTATATATTTTTTAACCATTCTTCACTCATCAATTCATTCCATATGTCCATACCGTCATAGTGACCCTTTCTTAATTTTATTTAGAACGCATTTATCCGCCTTACATTCCTTTCATGTCTCATCATATATGGTATTCTATCATTCATTGTTTTTACGTACATTCTTCTTAGTGATCTCATTTCTACGGCATTTATTTTCATCCTTCATCTGCCTACTCCGAGCTTCACTACCATAAATAAGGGTCGAAACTAAACCCCCCATGTACACTGCTATATTTATAACGATGTTTCGTATCTTTAGCAGAAACATTTTTGTATTTAAATAATTGTTATCAAGAATCACCTGTTTCAAAACAAAAAGTTTTTTAATATAATATAAAGACTTTTACGATAAGTTTCCTTGAGATACGAGTACCATAGTCGTATAAACCGGACCGATGTTTAGCTTTTACGTCTTAATTTGTTTGAAAGGAGAAACACGAACAAGAGGCAGTAACAACTCTCCGGTATTGGGCAACTCGGATTCTATACCATCCAATTAGTTATTCGGCCCCATTCTTTATAATCTTTCTCCCCCTTTTCTACGAGTTTTTTGTTCTATATCACTTGTGAATACATATCGGGATCCTCCGGCCTGAATGGTGCTCATGTTCCTCTCCAATTTCTATTCCGCCAGTTTTGAATAGCGCCGCGTGGAAGGGGTAGTCGTGTCACGGGGCCCACTATGTTTTTCGGTCAATAGGCCCCAGCGACGCGAAACCGTTTTAGGAAAAGAGCGGACAAGTGATCCTACGGGCACCTGAAGAACATTTATTTTCATGGAGGTACTGCGTGGAGCGAATACGGCTCGCTATCAGTTCACTTTACTGCGCCATATGATCGAACATCAATTCCTAATGATCCCTCGGGGAATAGTGGAATAGCTCTCCTCTTCTCTCTCTTGCTTGCCTAGTTCAAGGTAATATTAACATTTAACATTGTATAAGTATAATCATCTTACATAAAGGACCGTCAAGCTTTTCTTGGTAACATGTGACTAAGTTTGCGAGAAACAAAAATAAGTAATAGTTATCCGGAAACATTTTATTATTTGAGTTATTACTGTAAAATATTATGCACGAGGAACGAAGAAGTTACACTCACTGCAATTGTACCAATCATAGCGAAAATACTTTCCTTCGAGAGGGTAGAGTCACAAGATCTCTGACAATGATCAAAGCTCAAAATGCACAATTCACTTACATGTTTTCCTTTTATATTACTAATGAATGCGAAACTCGCCCGTGCGTAATAGTCAATTAAAAACAAATATGACTGCGAAACAAAACGCATCTTGAATTTTCGACACCATATTAGAATATGAACATTAATGTTGAGCTTTGATTCGAGGCCCAACAATTCACAAAGCCTGATTTAAAACAATACTCCGGCATAGTTTTCGATCCCTTATGTATAACATTGTCTAGGAATATGTTTGAATCTCCTTCTAAAGAGCTCCCCTCCCGAATATATTATGTAATAGGTGTACGCACCGAAATTATTTTGCGGACCAATCAGATTATAGGAACAAGTAGGAGTTCCTTTTTATTGCTCCCAAAATACTTTTAAAAAATTAAGGGTCTCGCGGGCGGCTGAGAAAATCTCATATGAAAAGGTTAGAGGCTTAACCTTAAAGGATGAATTCTCATAGAAATGTATTATGTTTACCAACACGTACAATGGGCTGACCGAGTCCCATTCAAGCGTTCCATCCACTTTTTATTTTATTATTATTTATACTCCCGAATTGTCCGAGCCGTGTGGGATGGATCCAAATATTAAATCGTAGACATTATGACTTGAAATTTATTCCGGCAAAATATTTAGAATAGGCATTATTTATGTTGTGCACTGTGACGGAACACCGCGGGCGAATTCTCGCTGTCAATGGGAATGTACCGGGGCCGATCGATAAATTTTCTTTATTGAGTTTACATATTATAATCTCAGAATATTCGGCTCCGCGGAGAGTCGTTCTTTACTCCGTCGAATGAAT
This sequence comes from Lepidostoma basale, assembly GCA_022606425.2. NCBI lineage: Eukaryota > Metazoa > Arthropoda > Insecta > Trichoptera > Lepidostomatidae > Lepidostoma > Lepidostoma basale. The sequence continues at coordinate 28,798 of JAHDVF020001390.1, read as the reverse complement.
AGGACGGAAACGGTGCGTATAAATATTTCCACCTATTGTTGTGGACAGCACTTGAAACATTTTTACGGTCTTTAGTATCAACATTATGGAAATGTCCATAAATTACTAACTATTTCCGATTTTATGAAGATTACCAGAGAATCGAATTTTATTCTATGAATTTATAAACTCTCGAACAATGAGAAGATTACGCAGTGACAACATATATTATAGTAAGATTTAAAAAAAAATCGCTTAACCCTTTACGTAAAATATTAGTTAAGATTAGGGACGCAGAGCTTTCAGTTTTGGCCCGCGCTGTACTAGCGGGTATCCCACAGAACATCGGACCCTCCATTATTAGTTATAACATTACAATGATATTTTGAACTTTTTAGGAACTGGTTCAAATATTATTTCGTAGTCCATTGTTTTGGCCGAAACACTATGATACTTCAACATTATTACTGTTCAAATTTAAAACGCTGTTATAAAATCACACTTTCTTTTTATTCACTGAGAGTGTCGCGACAGCTGTTTTACCCAATCGATATTGGCATCATCAGGTGTTACAAAAAACTAACTAAATAAAGTTTATTGTAACACCTGATGATGCCAACATCGGTCGGCGAAACAGCTGTCAGGACACTCTCAATGAATAAAAATAAATTGTGATATTATAACGGTGTTTCGAATTTTAACAGTAATATTATTTCTTTATACCCGAAATTAATTCGTGACTATCTAAATCATAATTTTTTACCAAGTTTTGCAAGCGTTAAACAATAAATAAATAGCTATCGCCCATTTTGCATGTGTCCTTAATCAATTAAATAAAACCAAAATCGTTATTTTGATATACACAGCATCGTTATTAGATGTTGTGCCATTTCAGTGAGAAATGAGTTATAGTTTGATGGTCAGCCGAACATCGCACATAAAGAACACAAAACGATTAAACCCGAACTAAAGGCCATTATGTTCGGTGGAATCACCAAATTAGAGAATACGTGAATAAATATTGGGCATACATTCATTTGTGAAGCGATATTTTTCAATCAACGTACTAATTGATAACCAGGAACAAGCGTGTTGCGGAATAAATCAACGTTTTGAATAATTAAAAATAAAACACCCACTCGGTACAATAGAATCTAGAAAACATAAATTATTATAAACAAACCCGGACCGCTTGCTCTCGACTCCATATCGGTTAGTGGTGATTGATCTGAAATGGCGCCCACGCTTTCCATTTGAATATTTCTCCGCTTTAATTAGGTGAACACGTGTTAAAGATGTCTAAAATGATAAATAAAAAGAACCAGTAAATCATCTAATCGTTTGCGGAGCCCGCTCGTTCGCGTGAATAGAAATGGCGGTTTTGAATATTTAATACCAAACAAGACCATTGTCGAGCGCGTATTGGGTTTCCTCAATAAATAAGAGCGGGAACGTTCGGTTACACGTTTGTTTATGCTAATACATCGGAATTACCTAATTCAATTTATTGAGTATCGCAGTTCACTGGGTGGACGTCCAATGGTCCAATGTGTCGAATCTGTACAAAATGTGTTATCTTTTTTTTACAATCAATGGGCAACTTTCTCATCAGAATTATCTTATGTCGTTTATAAATTATGTAAATACATCCTAACTTTTTCAAATTTAACGTATACTTTATTAGTCAATAAAGGTTTGTATATATTAAGTTGTTTTGAATGCTTAACACCGTGTTTACGTAAAAATAAACTAATCAAATGCCGTTTCACAAAGGGATAGGCAGAGAATAGGAATAGTTAGAAAGTTATATCAGTCTAAAGAAAACAAAATGAGGATTTATTCCACAAAATGAGGATATTAAAAATAACTTTTTTTAATCTATTAATTATAAAAAAAAATTAAAAAACACGTCACGTTTCGGAGGATACCTCCATCTTCAGGTGTAAAAATAAAATAAAAACTAAACAAATAAAGACTAATATAAAAACGAAATTAAATACAAAAATTCAAATTTACAAATTAACCTGGGTTATTTGTTATAAGTACTAATAATTTTTTTTTAATATATATGAAATGTGTAATGTGTGCATGATTGAAGAATGTATGTATAGCAACCAGCCAATGTGGCAGCCTTATATAGCCAACAACAAATATATGTGTATGTGTGTGTATGTGCTAATGTAATAATATGTAATAATAATATGTAATATGTATGTATGTAGCATATGTAATAGCAGCCAATATATATATATATATATATGTAATAATAATATATAATAATATAATATGTGTATGTAATAATAATATGTATATGTATATATGTATATATATATATATATATATATATATATATATATATAACACAGCATATATATATAACATACCTATATATATATATATATACATATATATATATATATATATATATATATATATATATATATATATATATATATATATATATATATATATATATATATATATATATATATATATATATATATATATGTGATATATATATGGCAGGTGTTCAAAAAGTATCGCGAATTTTATATTTTTTCAAAAAATATTTATTTATTCATGAATATCTATTTTGTCCCCTTCAAAGTAATTCCCCTCGGATATAATACATTTATGCCAACGTTTTTTCCAATCCTCGAAGCACTTAAAAAAATCATTTTTTGTGATCTTGTTCAGCTCCTCCTTCGATGCCGTCTTTATCTCCTCAATCGTGGCGTAGCGTCGTCCTTTCATGGGCCTCTTCAGTTTTGGAAACAGGAAAAAGTCACAGGGGGCCAGGTCTGGGGAATACGGTGGCTGCGGCACCATTACTGTGTTGTTTTTGGCCAAATATTCGCGCACAAGCAACGATGTGTGAGCAGGGGCGTTATCATGGTGCAAAAGCCAGTTTTTGTTCTTCCACAAATCCGGGCGTTTCTGGCGGATTGCTTCGCGCAAATTGCGCATAACTTGCAGGTAATATTCCTTATTGACCGTACTACCCTGTGGCAAGAACTCATGATGCACCACGCCCCTGCAATCGAAGAAAACTGTGAGCAAAACCTTCACGTTCGACCGAACTTGGCGCGCTTTTTTTGGTCTTGGCTCATGCGGCAGCTTCCATTGGGATGATTGAGCTTTGGTTTCCACGTCATAACCATAAACCCATGATTCGTCACCAGTTATGACCCTCTGGAGCACATTTGGGTCGTCACGGACCGAGTCCAACATCTCCTGAGCAATGTTAACGCGATGCTGTTTTTGGTCGAAATTGAGCAATTTTGGCACGAATTTCGCGGCGACCCGACTCATGCCCAAATCATTGGTTAAAATCGAATGGCACGAGCCAATCGATATGTTTAGGTCCTCAGCAACTTCTCTAACGGTGATTCGACGATTGGCTAATACTATTTTCTTCACTTTATCAATGTTTTCGTCTGTTGTTGACGTGCTCGGGCGTCCGGCACGCTCTTCGTCGTTCATATCTTCTCGGCCCTCTGAGAACATTTTGTACCACCGATAAACGTTGCTTTGGTCCAAGGTAGCTTCACCATATGCCACAGTCAACATTCGAAATGCGTCCGCGCACTTTATTTTGTTTTTCACACAAAATTTGATACAGATTCTTTGATCCATTTTTTGGAATAGGCAAAAATCGAAGACGAGCCAAAACACATCCAAGCAAAACAGCTGTCAAAAATTAACTAAACATTCAAAATGGCCGACCTTGTCAGCATAAGTAAGGGACATGAGTACCAACATAACGCTACAAAAAAATCAAAAATCAAATATACTTAGCCAGCGGAAATTCAAAATTCGCGATACTTTTTGAACAGACCTCGTATATATATATATATATATATATATATATATATATATATATATATATATATATATATATATATATATATATATATATATATATATATATATATATATATATATATATATATATATATATATATATATATATATATATATATATATATATATATATATATATATATATATATATATATATATATATATATATATATATATATTGGGATGGGAGCTTGGGAGATTAAATGTAGACAAAATTTGAATTTGACCATAGTTTCGATAAAAATGACACAAAATTTCTACACACAGTTAACAGTGGCAAATTAAACAAACTTGAAAATTTAGAAATCCTCAAGTCAGTGAAATTGGGTGAAAACATAATTAATAATCAGATTCCTAAACAAAGTTATTTTTAATTTCCTAAATATATTGCTATGGAATTCCATAGTGTTAATGCCTTAGCGTTCAATAAATAGTAAACACGATTGTTTAGTGGTTTTACTTGGATTTAATTTATATAAATTATATAAATTGTGGCAAATTTGTTTCGCCTTGCGAGAGGGACACTCCGTACGCAAATATTCTTAAGAAACGATTGATCATGCTCACCCTATCCACGGACGCCGTGGTCACGCCCAGTGAAATAAGTCTAAGCACATAGCTGGCACCTACTTTTTTCACGTGAGACTTTAAAATTCCAGAGTCGTGGCAACCGGGTGAGCTGATTGATTTTTAACAATATTGTCTACACATTACAAGCGAAATCCTCAAACACGTCACTCGGAGAAGCCCTCAGAGCGCTGGAGGGCCGTCTCCATTTACATATCTACCAAGAAACTCGCTCTTACAAGGGCCGGACAGCGGGCGTGTTTGCTCTCTGGAGCGGCCCGTATTGACACTAGCCAGTCTGTTTGTCCAAAGTAAATAGGAAATTGCCGTGTAAGTGGTCACTTCGAGTGGCCCCGCCGAGGAGTGCTTCTGATCTAAGGACCACAGGGTCGTTTAATAACAAAACCGGTAAATCTCATGCGCGCTTTGAATGTTCTCCCACATCTGATACATGTCTTGAACCCTTTGTTCTGGTGGACTTTTGAACCAATATTATTCTTTACACTTTTCAATAGAAAGAATGTCGTTATTTAAAAACTGCTATTGTGAGATATTGTCGTAAATAAAATATACATCAAATAAACTCCAGGGTGTGCACTATAAAAAAATTCTCGATGGTTTTCACTTAATTAAATAAAGGGCTTCTTATTATTATGTGAAATGATACTTAAATTAATCTGAAATGGTTAACTACCTTTTTTTGAATATCTAAATTCTTCGGCAATATTTTTTGTGTATTTTTTCATGCAATTTTTTTTTCTTCGTCTTTTTTTTTTTAATGGATCTGACGAATTTTGTCTCAAAAATTATATCTTCTGAGTCGATGAGGTCCAACTGTCCCCTCAATCTCTAAGGTGGTTTTCCAGGTGAACGGTGTCTGTAGGGGATTTCTTAAACATCTGTATATGCGAGTCTATCTTTATCCACTCTTGTCCCTCCAGTGTCTTCTGTATGTAATCCACCGAATTTTTCTTTTTTCTGCGTTGCGGACACGATCTCGAAGAGCTTTTCCAGTAGGATAATCAAATTCTTTGTACCCCTTTTATAAATAAACTTTATTTTTCCATTTCGAATTATCTATAATAAATAATTAATTTAAAAAAAACTCTCAAGGAAAAAAAGTGTACTCGTATTTATCAAAGTTAATTTGTTGCATTATATACGAGTATAGTTCCAGGACATCAGGTTGAGGGTTAATAATAATCTTCCAAACCAACATGCGGTGGAATATGTAAGCGCATGAAACAATTTAATTTCACTTAGCGAATCCAGTTCCCCGGAGCTTCACCCCGTAATTACGTGTACCGCTCTTAATTAGAATATCGATGCCGCGCCTCGGCGGAACTTCGCCAAGGTCGTTGTAATAACGAACAACTCCGTTAAGTTCACCGGTCCAAGTTATTCTGACGGCGAATTAACACCTCGTCCCGCCCATTATGTCAGGGGCTGCTGTATTATACCATAGCTACTACATATCTGGCCAAGGTGTGCAAATAATGACGATACGATTCTTCTTCGGTCAATTGATATTTCGTCTCCGGTTACGCGGGTATCGGGTTTTGTGCCAACTGAGGCAACTCCTGGCCCGCAGGCATACTGTTTAAACTCGGAATTTTTGGTTTCTTCCGTAGTATTTATTTTTCAGCAGTTTAGGTCAATTCAATTGAGGCCAAGTCAATTCACGTTCAGAATAATTAAAAATTAAAATATGAATTTCTTCTCTGTTCGCAATACTTTGTGTTGTAGATATTTTATTTATCTTTTTCTTTTTTGTATACTTTTTATACAACACTAACTTAAAAAATATATATATCAGACATGTTTCGGACAACCCGGTCCTTCCTCAGTGATATTATAAAGATATAAATATTAAAAAATTGTTTACAAATATGATCAGTTTTGATAAAATTGTTTACAAATATGATCAGTTTTGATAAATTCCTTTATTGTAAGTAATTACCTGAACCCCAAAAACAACTTTAAAATATTATTTTAAATTTTAAATTTATTCATTACCTATATTTGTTATAACAAAAGCATAAACGTTCCAAAATACATATTTATAACATCTGTCAAAACTGATCAAATTTGTAAACAATTGTATATAATAAATTACTTTATGTAATAAAATAATAATAATAATATCTTTATAATATCACTGAGGAAGGACCGGGTTGTCCGAAACTTGTCTGATATAATTTTTTTTTTAAATATTAGTGTTGTATGCAAAGTATATAAAAAGAAAAAGACAAATTAAAATATTAGTTTGGGTAGTTTCAGACAAGGAATGAAATCAAATAATGTTTCTCGACTATGTTGCGGTATCAGAGCTATGCGAGTCCAATATACATATATTTTTATACTTTCGTATGAAGCACTTAATTGGTGGTGCGGCGTTATTAAAAATAATTATATAATAAGTCTAGGGGTAGAACGCTTGGCTTCTGATCAAGTGGACTTGGGTTCAAGCCTGGACACGACCAGATTCCTTCTTTATAATAATGAGCTATTTTCTGCTCACATTGAAGATTGTAAAATAAATTCTAATATCATTGATTTAAATCTTTGGTGTTAGTTTTTTATAAACAATTTAAACTTTTGTACATAACACTTTGTTTTTACACAACTTTACTTTGTTTTACTTAACCAACCGGTTGAGCTCGCTCGGTTTTTGTAACCCTCACGAAGCTCCGGCGGGAGCGAAACCGGTTGGTTCGATTAAATGAAATAGAGTGGTGTAAAAACATAGTACTATGTATAAATGTATTCGATATTTTTTAATAATGCCACATATACAAATGTTTTATAAATATATTTTTTTTACGCACATAATTTGACTAGTACATCTTTTAAAAAGTAACTAATCGTCTTGCTGCATGCAAATCTGCATACTCTTCCAACTTGAAATATTTCTCTAGCATTCGTATTCATATTCACTGTATTTTTGGGCATTATGGTAATTTTTTTTCGAACTAACATTGCTGATTTTTTTTTATCAAAAATGATAAGATTTGAACCTGCCATGTTTACCTGAAATTTTATCCTCCAATTACAACATTAAAGTAATAACATTATCATTATTTATTTTCTTTATTTCGTATAACGCTTACATTACAATACATTCACTTCTAAAAGACGGAGTACGTTAACCTATTTATATGGCGGACGTATTATTTCTTGTACGAGTATTTGTTAATTTTGAAAGAATTTCGTCAGACCCTCGACTCAACATAACTTATATGACGGCCGTACTATTCCTCGGGGCTGCGGTAGCGCTGAAGTAGCCGCCTGGACGAGTGTCCTACCAGATTTCTAAAATGGCCAAATTTGTTTTGGGAATTTTTCGCCATGTTAAGTGGAGAGTGAAATATTTGCGCATCCCATACAATAAAAGTGACGACGGTTCGGGTATCAACAAATTTGATCTAGCTAAAGAGACAGTCTAGCGCTTTACAAAAATGCCGATTAGCTTTAAGCTTGCCTATTTTACTCGGTGAAGAGAGAAAGATTTTTTTACTCGATTCTTCGAATTGAATACCGCCTTGGCTTCGTCAGCTCTAATAGTTGAATGTACACACGAGATTGGACAAAACAGTAGAAGAATGGCGATTGTTACGGTAAGAATATTTGGTTTATTTGAAAAGGAATCGTGTTGCAGAAGGATTATCGTGTAGGATTTTTGGCAAAATTCTATTTCGTTTGTCGTATTTGTACAATAGGTGAGGTCCTTATTCACGTTCGCAATAAAGGAGATAAAAGTGTATTCCGCCTTTGTACCTTTTTAATCGGAACGATCTTATGACATTCGATCTGTTCATTCGTGACATTGCCACGGCAATACCATTCTGGATACAATCTTTGAGCTTACCATTTACGGTATATTTTCATTAAATTCTATGTTTATTATTACAGAGAATGAAACTGACAAATCACGTATACTGTATTTTTTTAAATAAAAAATCATATTAAAATTGAAAACAAGCAAATATATAAGTAAACCAACATTATTTGACTTACGTAGTTCACGCCATTGCCAATACGCATAGCCCACAGGCCACAGGAAACAGTGTGCTTATTGTAAATAATGTATGTTGCAGTACTTTAACCTTCTTCTTTGTCTAACAGTAAATTAATAACCAATCTCTTGATTTGAAATACATATATAGCCACATAGTAGCTATTAAAAATATATCAATATTAAATTTATAATTTATTACAATAAAGTTTTCACTTGCAATACTTTAGTTTCTATAACCAATACCAGAAACCATTTTATCTTAAAACAAACACTTTGTAGTTATTCCTATATAAATATTGTAGAGTTCCATACTCAGTTAATGTGACGGTTATCACTGAGGAGGTGGAGTAGACCCATTGTATAATATTTAAAATTTCTTTGGACCAATGCTCTTGTGGTACCCCGGGAAAGGGAGCGCTTCTGAAAATTTCAAATACTGAGTTCCAAAAAAGCATACAATATACACGCATTAAGCAACAAAGGATAGAGTAAATGTACACACGTAAATTATGGTGATACAAAAGTAAAATGTTAGTTTTACAATGTGCCCCGCGCCTGATGGCGGTTTGGTCCAGTCAAAAGAGATTTAATAATGTCTCGGCAGCTGGCTCGGTTCGTGTGTAATTTTAGACGATTGTCAACAAAAAGTACATTTCCCGACGATTGTGTAAGCACGAGTAACGTGTCCCTTTAAATATGAATACGTTTTTTCCCCTCGTCTTTGGAAACCCATTACGAACTCCTGAGGACAGTTGCCACGGTCCTTCAAATATGCTATGAATGGTAAACATAAATAAAACGAATTGACGGATGAAAATAATTGTTGCCGTAACAATACGCGTCTCCAATTTCATGGAGAAAATTTCATTTTATAATAATTGGTCCCAACCCGCAGACGTACATAGACGTAACCATGTTTTAAACCAAAATAATATCATTATTAATTTGAATTTGTATCTTAATTATGGTAACTGCAAGAAAATTAATTAATAACACAATGGTCAAAGCTTTTTGCTGCGAAGCTGAGCTGTTAATTATAGGATTTACTGATTTTCTATAATAGTATTCTTCGTCTTCTTGTTTTTCTTTGTGTAAGCTTTGTGGACTATTTCTTAAGAGGGATTGGCCTCCTGCGAAGTCCATTTCCAGCTGTCAAATTGCTGGTCTGCCCAGGGGTCTTCTACCTTCGGGTTGATCGTGCAACACAATGAGAGGAAGTCTGGATTGATATATTATTCTCACGTGTGCATACCAATATTTTTTTCTTTGCCTCCGCCACCTAACCATAATTTCGAACTCCCATATTTCTCTTATCTTTGAGTTTCTTATTTTATCCCTTAGTGTCTTGCCAAATATACTTCCGAGCGTCTTAATTTCTGACACTCTGAGCGCGTTTTTTGTAATCGTGGTATCCACCCTGCATTCGATCCCGTGTTATGATTGGTTGCCCACATCGGTCATGATCGGTCGCACGCTTTCTAGTCCCAATCATGTTTTCGTGAGCTTAAAAATATGGTTGTTTGAAAAATACAGCGTCTCTTTCCCACCAACACACACACACACACACACCTTTAAATTGGCGAAGATTTATGAAATAATTACCAAATGTATTAACGACCGCAGTAATAAAAAGAAAGTTATAAGAAGACTGAAATAAAACAATAAAAGGGGAATCAATTGGAGGATTAAGCAGAAATAGTGTTATTACCCGGAGGTGTGAACTGCTCCGTCCCGGAGGAGAGAACCGACCACTTATTAAATCATTTTATGGTCACAAAAAATACGAGGGTACTTAAATCACCCCGAGGAAAAACATTCATTGTTCTTTTGGCACATTAATTTTTCTCAATAGTCGAAAGAAAAAATATTTTTCCTCGTCGCGTCATTCTTCCGCGAGAGAATACCAGGGGACCCGCAAACTTTTCTTTTGTTTTCTCTCATTTACTCGAGGGTTTTCAAATTCGCAGAGGTCATACTAAACTGGTGTACATTTGTTTTTTAAGTACGCAAACTTTTTTATGACCGAAATGAATAACTTTTAATTGGTGCCCTGGGCTCTCTTCTCTGGCGCGAAATTATTTGAAAGTTGCGTTAAAAACACATTAAAGAAATCTGTTGTTTTGAGTTTTTTTTTCATAAAAATAATAACATCTGTGAGGACTTTATATTATTAATTTTGTTTAGAACTTTTTAAAAAGGAATGTGTCTAATGAAAGTTACGCCGGGGCCCCGGGGGTGGTGCTTATCTTCTGACGATAAAACTGATTAAAACTTTTATCGCAAATTATCTTCTAATCACTCGGAAGTAGTGATTATTATTCTGCACTTGGATATATTTCCATCTAAACACATTTCAGTTGGCGATATAAAGACAAATTTAGCAATTCTCGATATTTACAATTTTCAATAATTTAAAGCTACCTTAAATAATCAATTTTACTCTTCAGTTAATTTTATGTATTTTTCAAATCTTTTAGACACATTTATTTAAGCGGAACTATTATATAAACTTAATTTCTACTACAAATATAAAGAACGATGAGATAGAAATATTGGAGAACAAGTTTGCATCGTTTTTCTAAATTATTTCCATTAACTCCATAGAATTTGTTTATACACTGACGTTGAATGCAAAGCATCCTAAATATTAATACTAAATTACAAGAAAGTAAATGCGTATTTCTAAGTACATTATATCGGTACGTGAATACCCACTTATATTGTTATCCGGGTAATATTCGTATTACTTTGTTGGCTCAAGTTTATACGTCAAAAGTGTAAATATTGATTTAGCAAAGAACAAGCAACTGCTCGCTGAACAATAACTCCCTCTAGATCTCGGCTTTTCATACAGAAACAGACCAACGGACGAATTGAGATGGAATTTTGATGGGGTTGCGTCTACCGCCGCGAGGTATTTCTCCATAAAGAAAAGCAATTCTCAACCCTTGCTGATCTTGCCACCTCCATTAAAATAGATGGAATACCAGCAATAAATTATAACCATAACATTTCACTAAACAACGGTTTGGTGTTTTCTATTTTAATACCTACCCTTTGTTAAAAACTTGTAATCACTTTATAAAATTATTTTGATTATCCCTTAAAGCAATGGAAATATACAATGTGATTTGCGACGTAAATTCAAACGCAGAAGTACCTCCATTACCCATTTAAATCATATTTCCTTTATAGCTCCATCGTGAAACCACTACCCTGGAAAACGAAAACCATTTTCTTACTACATAATTAATTTTAATTTGGATATGAAATATAAACCTTATAGAAAGATATTATAACATAACTTTTATTTATATGATAACTGTGTAATGTTATTAATGTGTTTTCTTTCAATAATTATTTCAATTGTATACATATCAAATCAGTGACGTACAATAATATTATTACGATTATTTTATGAATTAAAACAATGTTTTTTTCTACTTTATATATATTTTTTCGACACGTTTCGAAGACTTACACCCTCATCATTGGGAGAACGACAGTAATAGTTTATATTGTTCTCCTGATGATGAAGGTGTAAACCTTCCAAACATGTCGAGAAAAATAAACTCAAAATTGAACAACAACAACAATAAACCATCACGCTGTTTCTCCGCAGGGGTAGGCAGAGAGAATGGACCGCCACACTACTCTATCCCCTGACATACCTCTCTAGTTTGCTCCACATTCATACAGCGAGTCATACACGCACGTCGATTCTTCCGGCTTCTAACACGACCAACCTTTAAAATTTGATTAATTTAGTCATGCCATGTTTTCCTCGGTCTACCTCGACTACGTACTCCATTTACATTGTTAACGAATACTTTTTAACCATTCTTTCTTCACCCATGCGCTCCATATGTCCGAACCAACGCAGCGATCCTTTTATAATTTTATTTATAATACTTTCTTTCGCTCTACATTCCTTTCTAATATCAGCATTTGAGATTCTGTCGTACATCGTTCTAACACTCTCATATTTATTCTGCCAGTTCCATGCTTCGCTTCCATACATAAAAGTTGGGACAAGAAATTGTGAACGGCCATTTTCGCTTAAAAGTGGAAAAAACAATATTACGATTGAAATAGTTTTTATCATTCTCCCGATGATGAAGGTGTAAGCCTTCGAAACATGTCGAGAATAATAAACTCAAAAGTGGAAAAAACAGTGTTTTAATTCATAAAAAAAATCGGCATTATGGAATTCCACAGTTCTAACGTCTTGGTTATCTAAAATTAATAATAATATTCATAATAAATGTTAAACGGCATGTTTAATTAAACAAGAATTAAGTCTAGATCATTCACTTGTCATTCAAATATCTTTCATACTGTTTTGAAATTAATCATGCATTTTATTTAACTTTAATATTTTTTCTCGGTTAACCTCATTTTTTATTTTGTGCAAAACAAATATAGTAGGCTTTTAACAAGATGTTTATCTACCAAATATTAACTGTTTGATATACCGTTTAACATATAATCAAACATGCAGCTCGAATGATTAACCTTTTTTCTTAAAAGAAAGAAATTGTTTCATCGAGTCATTTGTTTAACCATCCTCCTTCATGCGCAAATATTCCAAGAAAAGGGTGAGTATCTGGTAAATGTTCCTATTACATATGAAATGTAACTATTCGTAAAAAATGAAGAATTTGAATGAAGTTATTACTCTGTTTGCCTAGTAAGAAATTCTTCTTCTTGCAGAAGGGCGACCGGTGTCATGTTATTTTTATGAATGAGAGCATAATGTTATGAAAAACAGGAAACAATTAAATGTCCTGTTCCCGCGGCACGGTACACGACGCAAGTCGCTGGTAGCGCAGCCACATAAGCCACATGCGACTAGGAGCTATACGTTATGCATTCGCGTGCATTGTCCCTTAATGAATGGCTTTAATTCACACAAACATTGAAACACCCCGACCGTATCGCGAGGGGCTCCCACCGACAACTTAGAAATTAATTTTAATAACTATACCCATAAAGTGCAATTGAAAACAACTCCACTGCGCTGAATCGAAATGTATTCCCGTGTTTATTTGATTCAATCGTAATAAAGGGGCCATGAAATGTGTTTAAGTGTTTTATATTTAAATGAACCCTTAATAGGCGCATTTTAAATTCGTATACCATAAGGGTGTTGAATTATTGTGTCAATCAAAATTACATTGAAAATTTTCCCTAAACACTTTTGTCAGTGGTGATTTAAGTACGATTCAATATTATCTGAGTCATACATATTTAATTTAAAAATATTTCAATCTGATTCAAGTATGATTTTCTATTATTAAAAACACCATTATTTTTTTAACAACAAACATGTAAAATAATGTATTAAGTTGATGCACATTGCTCGAATTCAAAATAAATATGTATTTTAGAAGTAGGTAGTTGATTGCATTACTATAATGATATTATATTATTATATCTTCTTCTTTGCAGTTTCAATCCTAATGATAAAAAAATTATAATATTTATTTAACATGTTAAGCATTTGAGATGTTAATAAAAATAATCAATGATATTTAAATTTATTAAATAATCTTCGATTTGAAATGAAATAGTAGATTCTTATGATGAATAAGGAACACGGGGTTATGTCCTGGAATGAACCTAAGCGTTTTGTTCCCTAGACAACTACCCGGCTTTAATTTGTATACCCAGGTCGTGGTCGAGGAGATAGAACCTTTGTCTCGTGATCAAAGGACCTATTTCTGGAAATGACCCTGTTCCTTCTTCACAAAAATGAGCCATTATTACTTGTCATATTGGAAATAGTATATGTAAAAGTCCAATACCGATGATTTAAATCATTATTATTAATCCAAAAATAAATCTGAATCCAAATGAAGTGTTTTCTGGATTTTTAGTAATTTTAGGTATCAGCAGCGTGAATAAATTGCGTCAGTGTGGGTATGAGGGATGAAAGTTTTTGTGGCTAAGCAGAAAGTGTTGTGTAATGACGACATCATTCTTTCATAGCGGCTGAAAACGAGTAATAGTGAAGTCTCGACAAAGAGCTCGCGAAAGTTCAGCCTTTTTACAGCCGTGACCGGTTAAATTCAGACGTGACATTCCGCGAAACAAGGACCGCGGCGACAATAGAGCCCGCGAGCCAGACACAATAAATATTAAAGTTAACTTTTAATATATTCATCCACAATAAACAAACTCATTATTGTCGCCGGAGAGGGGGCACGGGGAGAGGCCTACCGCACTCGGCGCTGGCCATTGTAGTATGACTTATGCTATTTGCATACGCTTTCTTGCGGGCCCGATGAATTATTCAAAATCGTGGGGAAATCATTCCAAACGTCAATATTGCATCAAGGCCGTAACTCTACACACAATCTGGGCGGCCGATCGGCTCTGCACCTAATAAAACGATTGTTATCCAAATGAACCGTAAGAGTGTTGTAATGGAACGTATATCATTAAAATTACATAAAAAATCCTTCGCTCATGTGATCGCACAATGGATTCGAGACTTATGTTATGAAAAATAAGAACCGAACATAAAATGCTTAAAATTACTTTCGAGAATAGAAAATATTATTACGCCAACTTGTTTCGCTTGTAACCAAGCTTTATCAGAATACAATACACTTTTGACTGCTGTTAAAATGTCCACTTGATTACCATACACTATACCGCTATGCACTATTCCACTATACCATACGCTATAGTATAGTTTATTCATAACAATATGTATTTTTATTTAGTTTTTATATTGCCTTGATGAGCTTGGGTACAAGCAAAACTATTTGAGAAAATTACATTTCCGTGGTAATATGCAAAGTGTTATTTTATTTTATATATTTAATAGTTTTATATATATTTTGATTCAAACTTCGAAAATATATTTTAATAGAAAAAAAGTGGGACAAAGACATCTTACATCAAGCAATGTATTGGATTTCAATGTTTAAATATTTTTTTGGTATGGAATTTATTAAGCAATCATAATAAAAACACTTTAATAACTGCAAGCGTTTTTATATCACAATTCAATTATATTTTTTACTATGCACACTTACATATTTTTTCAAAGAGAAATTATTAAAAAATGTTTTGCACATTTTTAATGAGAAGTGGAAGGCCGTGAACAATAATGAACATATTTTATTGAGCGACTTTTTGTCCTACGAAGGTTCGATCCTGTGCGGTAGCCAGCTGCCAAGCACATTTGTACATACACACATATTAATTTGAGTGTTCTATGTAGTTCTTGTAATAATTCATTGGACGTACAGCTGCGATGTTCGTGCACTCTCGCGGCCGTATTTCGCTCAAGTTTTTTCCGTCCCTTGAAGTCTGATCAACTCGAGATAGCGTCACACAAAGCGTCATATTTCGCGCGACCCAATGGAGATGCTTTAGATTACAAAGCTCACTTAATGATACTTATTACGGACACCTTTATTCTAAATGCAAAAATAAAGAAAGGAGTTTTATTTTTATTTGAGTACCCTAGTATTCCATGGAATATTTATTAATAAAAATGATTTGAATTCGTTTAGCATCAATGAAGAAATAATTACTGAGATTTAAATAAATATAATAACATTTTATTATTTTAATATGATTTACGTATATTTAAATGTACACTCAACGGAGGAGTAAAAAAATATTACTCTTTCTGTAAATAAGTTGAGCTTATTATATCATTGTGACGAAAAATTTAAATGCATTTCTAGAGCAGTCCTTCTGACATAATAAAATATTTACAATTTATTTTGTTTGAAATTAATCACATCATACATACACACAACAACACAACTCTTGTTCAAAATCTATAATATATTTAAAAAGGAAATATATACAGGATAGTTGATAACATTATTGAAATACATTATATGCACGCTTAAAGCATCGCCTATTTTTTTTATGAAATATGTTGATACCGAATACAGATTTCCTAATACAAAGAGGATGTAAAGCATTTGATATTGAGAATAAAATGGTATCGTAAAATAAGAGATCGCTTCACATTGCTCGCCACAGGTTCTGGTGCGCAGTGCTCAAGTTCTCACAGGCTAAATGGTAACAATTATTATGACACAGTGTTCGCCTTGCTAATCAAAAGTTGCGAGAAGTTTCTGTTGCTTGAATTTATATGAACGTTCTGGTGCAATAATCTATTTTTTATATCATGTGCCAATTGAAACTAAGAAGTAGTTAAATTTACAATGATCTATTATTTTGTCTTCATTGCACTGCTATGCTAATTTATTTAATAGTTATTGATTGTTTTTTTAACAACGATTAAAAACGTTATATTAAATAATACGAATGGAAATGCCTGCATTCTAGAAGTTTTATTATATTGTATGGGAATGCTATGTTCCTTTCTGCTAACACATTATCAAATGTTAAATGTTGATAATACCAACCGGGATGAAACATGTCATTCTCTTAAAATATAATAAAATTTCTAGAAAACATACGTTTTCATTCGCATTAAAAGTTAAGTATGTTTATTGTTCAAGAAAAATTAAATTGTTGGCAAAGAGTACATACATATACTATAAAAGAGTAATATTTATTTGCATATAACTAGAATGATCAATTTCAGCTTAATCCACCTTAAAACCTACGTACGTATCCTATGGTTAAATAACTTGGTCCCTCTTGTACCTAACTTTTATGTGAACCGAGTCACGGTGCGACATCCTGGACCGCCGGCCTCATGGTCCGACCGAGGATCTGCAAAACGACGGTCGCGAAGTTCACCACATTCTGGCATGTGCAAGGGATATGAAACTTATATATGAATATTGATACCGCCGATCTCGGACTAAATATGAGCTTTTATTATGCTGGAAAGATATTTGTATTTAAATTTCATTCGATATTTCGCTCGTTAGTTTCATATTTTATGATAATTTCATGTGATATTTAACCACCTTCGAACCTACTTAATATTATGTTGGAGGTATTTTTCATTTGAGAAATTCTAATTCAACGTATATTTGAATAAGAATGACATCAATTGGCTATCGAAGAATATCAGAATGTTCTCGGTGTATAAGCAGGGCATGTTTTATTTAAATATTAAGAAAATTTATGTGTAAACGCCTCCAAAATAAAACTTGCGCTTTTCTTTAATTAAAGATTTACATGCAGCGTCATCCATTCATATATTTGAATGAATAAATAATTTAAAAACATATCGTTTGTATTAACTTTATTGGCGACAAAAATGGATTCATAGCTACTCGGTAGCCAGCCAAGGCAGCTTAAACTTCATGTTCCTAAGTACTAAAAGTCTTACCCTCCGAGGGTGTTAAATTAGCGAACCAAGCACCGTAACATTGTACGATCTGGGCCTATGCGCCAAACCGGTTACCTAAATACTGAATCTAATAGCACGAGGTAAAATAACGCGGTAAAGCAAACACATGTACGCGCACAAACACGATAAATCACAGTTTTTACGCAAAACATATAAAAAGGTTAGTCTTATCATATGAAATGAAAAAGCGGTAATAAATTTCACAAACGCCGCCCGTATCCCGCGGAAGATCAATGGAACTTTTCGACTTTCTAAAAAGGCGTCGAAAGTCTCGCGGTTGGCGAAATATCTCGGACGAAGTATCTCATTTAATAAGCCATTACATCACGGATCGTTTAGAGGTGGGATTAGTTCGATCTATTCGATTATTCAGGTGTTTGAGAGACTACCGCGCGCTGCCAATAGAAGTTCGCACGAAATAGGATTCAATTAAAATGACACCAAGAAAATTAGAAGATGAATTTTAATAATGAATTGTATTATATAATTTAAATCTAAATGGTACAAAATAATGTAATGGATGATCTAAGTATATATTAATTTATATTAATTAAAAACTATTAATGAAATCGTATTTCGCCTTGGGGCAATATCATATAAAAACATTATAGACATTTGATAATGCCTTAACATGGCGAAATTTGGCATTCCCATTAAATAAAATAAAACTTCGTATATTATTAAAAATATTATTATCTCGTCAAAAACTTATTCTGAATTGACTTTAGACAGTACTTTTTGATTTTTCGCTGTATTATCAAAGTTATTTATGAAAACTGGAGTATAAACCTATATATGTAATATCTCGATTATTTTGGGCTGGTCCGTCCATCACTATCGCGAGTTGTCAGAATGTTAACCTTTCGGCCTAGAACCCGCGATCGGCGCGGTCGTGACTCCGCGCGCTAACCACACGACCGCCGCCTCCGATAAGATGTCATGCCGGATCGTGGAGTGTTCGTACACTATGAGACGCTGAGAGTCACGGCCGCTGGAGCCGCTGTCTTGACGAGACTTTTATGAATAATCGGCAGGTTCCTGAACCTGACTACCGCTGGCTGCCCAAAGCATTTCATCTACATGTAGCCACAGTTTTTCTGATATTATGTCATTGTCAACGGTATGCTAAAGAGGAATAGAGGCAATTGACTGTTACCTGAAATCTAATAGGTATTTGTCATTTCATAATTATAACGCAATTATTTATTTAACATATTTTTAAGTCTTCTCATTTCCGAGAAAAAATAATGAAAATTTATTTAGCAACCCTTTTCTGTTAGCTACATTCAAATAACAAGTGGAATAAAACTGAATAATAATCTATGAAGAACTTAATATTTGTATTCGAGTAAAAAGAGCGGCCGCTGATGACTTGGGGGTCGACTATCGAGGCCACTCTCAAGAAATGTGGAATCAACAGAGAACAGACCCAAGACAGAACGTCCTGGAGAAATCATGTTAGGAGGGCCGACTACATTTAAAGTGGGGAATGGCAAAGAGAAAGAAGAATATTATCTTTTAATCGTAAATCCTTCACGTAAGCTGAATTGTGATAAATTGGGACCCTTAGGTCAAAGTCAAGCGTCTTATTATACAATATTATATTATTATATAGACCACTTTCAGAATCTACCCTTTTTCGTATTCTCAGAAAATATATGTGAATTATGCACAGTATCATTATTATTCTTGTTTATTTATGATTACCACATCAAAGCACTTCAATATAATATTTTTCTGTTTGAAAAATGTTAGTTCACATTTCTTTGAGTTTCTAAACGGTGATTACTGAACGCCCCCACTCCGTGCTTCTCGTTTTCAATTTAAAAGGACATGGCCGGTTGCATACATTTATTAAATTACAATTAAAGCAGGTACTCTTGCTGAGAGGGCTCTTTTTATGTCTGGAGAAGTTAAATTTAAAGGTATTTAAGTGGCAAAAATTAATGATGCTGCAGATACGCTCCACGTTTTATGGAGGGAGACTTAATGCATTTCCGTACAAATATGCTAGATTTCATAATGTATCCGTTTGTTTTCATTCTTATTACAATTTGTTTATTTTTGGACGAAATAAACTGATTATAAACAAAACCTAATAACAAAAGCAAAAAACTACAAAAATACTTTTATTTTTACA
The DNA here is from genome assembly GCA_022606425.2 of Lepidostoma basale. Taxonomy (NCBI): domain Eukaryota; kingdom Metazoa; phylum Arthropoda; class Insecta; order Trichoptera; family Lepidostomatidae; genus Lepidostoma; species Lepidostoma basale. Next base: position 8,926 of record JAHDVF020001390.1, on the reverse strand, counting down.
TATTTCTGATTTTTTAAAGTTAAAAGTAATGATATATCCTGAAAAGATTTGTAATGATAAAACAAAATTCTTTCTTTATCAGATTTGAGTTTACTTTATGTCGAATTTATGTGCTTCACTAGGAAATGTTTAGATTATTATTAATTTGTACTATTAATCGTGTATTAAATTATGAAACAAAACATTATTTGGAACAACAATTTATTCTTTCACCCATTTTTTATTAACGAGGAAACTTAACAAATCAGACTGTATACAAAATAAAGAAAAAATAACAATGATATCACATTGTTTTTTTTATATTTATTTTGTATACATAATCCATTGTTTTGTTGAAAAAACTATAATGATACTTCAACATATATAACTCTTTAATCTGAAACACTCATAAAATCACTATTTATTTTTAATGAAATTGTCAAATTAAATAAATTAATTCTGATAGTATTACAGTGTTACAAATAAAACAGTTATTAATGTATTTTGTTCTTGGTGTTTTTTTTAAATTTATTTTGACGAAATATAAATGATAATTTTAAATACGACTAAAATAATAATAAACTTAATTTGTGGTGTGACATCATTATACATTACTAGCTGACCCGGCAACGCTTCGCTATTGCTAAATTCGAGTATATAAATAAATCCAATATATATTCAACAAATGCAATTGAAGTTCAATATCAATTAGTTTATTTATTGGATTAAATGCCATGTGTATGGATGCAAAAATGTGTGTCTATATCTATAAAACAATGTTTCAATCCAAGCAAACTCGCTGTGAATTTTAAACTTGAATACATATTACTAATGTAATTGGAAAAGTATTTTTTGAATATTTTATATGAAATTTAATAATCAAATAAGCAATATTATATCACATTTGCACAAAACATTCATATGTTTAGAGAAACAAAACTCTTGATTTTGTTGTCCATGAAATTCACATCAGAGCCAATAAAGTAAGTTTCTACGATCGTGATTTCGGCACTGCGAGTCCGCTGGCGTGGAATAGTAATATAGATGATAATACTACAAAAGCCTCCCTTCCCGACTTCCACAACTGTATCCCTCGCCACTCTGCGCCATTGACCTCCTGCCACTCGTTTAATGTCATCAGACCATCTTGCTTGTGATCTGCCAGAATTTGTGTAGCTGTTTCTCTTTCGCCACTCCAGGCCAGAAGATCTTATCACCCGTTGTCCTTGCTTTATGACCGATCCCATTCCCTTTAAACATTAGTTATTTTACACGCTGCATCGGCAACTTTGGTCCGATCTTTGATTCATCAATTTTGGGCCCTGGAATTAAAAAAAAAAATTTGAATTGCCATAAGGCGGACACCGAAGAGGCGCATAAGGCAAAATTTAAATTTCCATACAATGAATGAATTACAACTGTTTTTCACTTGTTTGCTGAAGATATTCTTCATATAAAGGCAGTTCATGCTATATGCATAATAATAATAATAATAATTAGGCTAATTTGTCAAATTAACTAACTAACTAACTAACCATCACGCCGTCTCCCCGAAAGTGTAAGCAGAGAGAATGGACTGTCACACTTTTACTGATGCGGCACTCCATCCTTCTCTATTCGCCCCGCGGGAGGCGCGGTGTGATGGGTTGCGAACCTCATCGCCACCAATAGGCATCACCCGCGCACACTTCGATCGTCCAACACCCACAAAATAAATCTAAAACAAATAATATAAAATACAATGATATAAAATAAAATAACAAAATAAAAATAATTTTACACAAAATGTTCTTTTTAGACGGTGCACATATTGTCTATTTAATTATAATATGTTCCACGTATCCACTGTTTTTTAATTTAGCACATAATGTAATAACACATAATGTTTTTTTCGATGTTGCACATGTTGACTTGGACGATCCGGACTTTTGTGTTTATTTAATTTATTTTACACGTATCCACCATTTTTTAAATTATCTGTAATAAGGCACTTAACCAGCAAGAACTTAAAAATAATATTGAAGAAATTATTCAAATTGTTATTGGAACAAATGAAAAATTTATTTCTACACCTGTCAAAATTCTTTACAAAAACGATAAAACAAATAAAAACCTTTTAATCTGATTAATTTGATTAATTTGTCAAATTAATTAAACTAATCAGATTTTAAAGGTTGGTCATGTTAGAAGTCGGAGGAATCGACATGCGTGTATGACTCGTATGAATGTGGAGGAAGCTAGAGAGGTTTGCCAGGATAGAGTAGTGTTATGGTCCATTCTCTGCCTACCCCTGTGGGGAAACGGCGTGATGGTTTGTTTGTTTGTTTAATTTGTATAATCGCCGTTTTCGTGAATAGCTCACCTCAAGGGCGCTTTGACATTGTTTTTAGTCATGAAAGGTGCATGTGACAACAGCGAAATCACGATCGTAGAAACTTAATTTATTGGCTCTGATGTGACTTTCATGGACAACAAAATCAAGAATTTTGTTTCTCTAAACATATGAATGTTTTGTGCAAATGTGATATAATATTGTTTATTGATATACAGACAACCGTTGTTAACATTTTATGCGATAATTTGAAAAGGTGGGTTTTTAGGTGATATTTAAAGTCTGTCTGATTGTCAATGCATCTGAGGCGTGCAGGAAGCATATTTCAGGCGGACGAACCTACTACTGTGAAAGCCCGAGCAACACAAAATTCAGATATACTCGTATAGGTGGCACGTTGGTTCGACATCATTATTAAATCATTAGGGAGTTTATTAAATTCTGTAGAGGCTATAAATTGTAAGGATTTTACACCGAATCTAGTTGAACGCAATGCTTCTTATTCTGTGAGCGCGTATCATGTTGGTGTACGTCCGTATTGAATATTGGTCGAGTATTAGAGAGCGTTGATGACTTTATTATTTGTATTATAGTTTTAGTGATCTCTAATTTTGGATGGATTTGAAATGGAATTATTTTCGTCTGAGAATATAGGGCCCTTACATGAGTGTACCACGGTAGACGGATCTCATTAGCTTTCTTCTTTGTAATAAAGCCCCAAATACAGGAAAGGTAAGACAGATGAGAATGTATCATGGAGTAGTAAACATAAATTGTCTATATTCTTATGTAACGAATTAAACCAATTAATCCAATTTAAACCTGTACATACCATTCCAAATTAGTTCATAAAGATAACAACATTGTATTGTGATACGCATATATCGAAGTGTGGGATCCATCCTCTGGACATGCGAACTCCAGTATCTTCTGCGTTGTTTTCCCCATCCTCTGCACATGCGCAATCCATTATCTTCTGCGTTGTCTTCCCCATCCTCAAGCAAATGAAATAACCTGAAATCAATTTCATTATCTTTGAATATTTAAAATCTCAGCATAATGTAGAATTTAATGGTCAAAAATGGAATATTACTGGACTCTTCTAACTGAGGCAGCTAATGCTGCATATAAGGATATGTTTACCTATCACAGCATTTGTTTTCAGAGAAAAACTAAAACAGCTGAAGTAACTCATAGTGTTACAAAAGCATTCATTACAACCAGACTCCTTCATATAAATTGTCTATATTCTTATATATACAAAATAAACCAATAAATTCAAAATTTAAACCTGTACATATCAAAATATAAACATTGAACTTACGGAACTGATAATCGCCGTTTTCGTGAATAGCTCACCTCAAGGGCGCTTTGACATTGTTTTTAGTCATGAAAGGTGCATGTAACAACAGCGAAATCACGATCGTAGAAACTTACTTTATTGGCTCTGATGTGAATTTCATGGACAACAAAATCAAGAATTTTGTTTCTCTAAACATATGAATGTTTTGTGCAAATGTGATATAATATTGTTTATTGATATACAGACAACCATTGTTACCATTTTATGCGATAATTTGAAAAGGTGGGTTTTTAGGTGAGAATTAAAGTCTGTCGGCTTGTCAATGCATCTGAGGCGTGCAGGAAGCATATTTCAGGCAGCCCGAGCAACACAAAATTCAGAGATATAGGTGGCACGTTTGGGAATGTGCTTAATTATTGTCTATAAACTGTAAATTTAAAAACTTTACCTGAAATTAATAATGGAATTTTCATATATGAATGAAAACTACTAAAAGTAGCTTATGTGTAATGTAAAAATGAGCCGGTTTTCATTTGCCACTCCAGGGTACATCTAATTCACTGATCATCCGTTGTTTGATTGATCTAATTCCATTTTAACGAAGTTATTTTGCACGCTGCATCGGTAATTTTCGTCCCATCTCTGATCCGTTACTTTATTTTCCTAGAAATAAAAGGAAAAAGTCATAAGAATTGTGTCATTCATTCATATTGTAATTCATATTGTATATCATTAGAACTTTCTTACCGTTGCTGTGGTAATGTAACAATTTCCCTGACCAAAGTATGCGTATAAAGAAAACAGCAAAATAGAATAAACTGAAAATATATTTATGAATTAGAAATATAAATATTATATTATACTTTCGGAAGCAAGTTTCTTCATATTCTTGTAGAGCTTCGACGTCCAATATTTTATATTTTCGCTATCATCCTTTGAAATAACCTGAACAATTTAATTATCATTGAATATTTTTAATCCCAAAAACTTCATAACCTAAAAGTACCGAAACTTCATACCTACAAAATATTACGACGTACAAAGATATTGTGACAGTTCAGAGACCACGTGACCAATCGAACGGCTAGAACTCTAGAAAACGAATATCATTAAGTAATCACCGTCGAACGTAAGAGAAACGAATAAGTTTCAGCCACACGAAAAAATAAAATTTCGTTCATAACCTCAAATTGACGCGTAAAAATTATACTCGCCAAAATTAAGAAGTATAATTACCTGTCTGCATTAGTGTACATTAAAATATGGCCAATAAAATAGACTGTACCAATTAAACAACCAATTATTTTAGTACGTAATAAGTAAAACGTATTAAGTATTATACATCCCAAAGTAAAACGCAATATATTGGACTGTCAGAAAGCAAAACACATTGTTGCTACTACACAAAATTACATGGAGACTGAATTTTCTCCAGACCGTGTCAAACGAATATAGACTCAAAAGATTGATACTCAGGTGATACGAACATTAAGGTCTATATTCGTTTGCACTACGAAAATTTTCAATTAATTGATTAATTTATAAAGTTAATTAGAGCTCGATTAATAACGAAAATATGCCTATGACGACCGCTAAATTCCAATTAGTCCATTCCCCAAGATACAGAAGGATCTGATGAGGAATCACCGAGAAATTAGGAGACACACACAACCCAGCTTGTGTTTTATTTATATGTAGATGTAGATGTAGATTAATCCCAAAGATCTATTGATCAAATTTGACTAAAAATAAATTTTCAATATCTGTAGAGGCTATACTGTACCTCAGTGCTTCTGTTTTTATGTACGTGAGGTTATTACATACAAAATAAAAAAGAATTAATAATTATATTATGGTTAGCCCCGGGCCTGGTGCGTTTGGACTTTGCGGTGACCAAACAATGCATCATGGGAACAAATCTGATTGACTTCTTCGTTAAATAGTTAGGTTTTATTATTGGATACAAGGGGCGCCGAATCTAATTTAGTTTTCCATTTCCGGAAGACAGTGTGTGATCATATAATTTAGATTAAAAATATTATTGTAATATTTGTTTTAATTTTATTATATAATGGAATCTAAAATGCTGTTAATTCGAATAAAACCGCTTTTTATACCCAAGTTTCTGGTTATTATTATTAATTCTTCTTCTTCGATGGCCCCACAGTCTATGTCAATTCTTGGCCTCCATTATTCGTTGCCTCTAACTCCAACTTTGAGTGACAATCTGGTTGAATTCATATTTATTAAAACTTTATTACCATACTTAATTATTCACTTAAGGTGCTGAATTTCATTTTTACATCCTATTAACGGAAAGTATATTCTATTAGCATGAACTATTTAATCGAAATTACGAGTTATTATATTTTAATAACATGATATTTCTATGTCATTATATTCAAATATACACAATCATTTAAATGTTTCCATATGAAACTTAAAAACTCTAGTACATTAGATAATAAATGGAGAATTTTTCATTTCGACAAACATCTCAATAGACGTATTTTAATGTTTAACTTCGTATCAAGCTGTATATTTATGAAAATAACATTTAATTATTTGTGTTTAGTAGTGTCTCCTTCTACCGATGTTCTGAAGATCATCGTAGTCCCATCTATCTTCAGGCTTCAGAATTATAGATGATATTGTAATTTTCGAGGCGGCATTGCCGAGACACAAATGTATAAGTGATTCTGAGAATTGTTCATTCCACCTTCCATTACCGATGCTACGTAGCTGTTTCACACACATTCTTTACATCTCATTCACCTTAATTCCATATTCACGACAGTTAGAGAGACAATGATGTCCGGATGACAACAAATGTCCGGATCGTCCAGCTGACGACAAGTGCACTAAAATAACATTATGCGTAAAATGTTTTTATTTTATATCGTTGTATTTTAAATAATTTGTTTTAGATTTATTTTGTAGACGTTGGATTAAAGTGTGGCAGTCCATTCTTTCTGACTACTCTTTCGGGGAGACGGCGTGATGATTAGTTAGTTTTTAGAGAGACAAACTATTAATCTTGTTCAGTCTATTTGAATATTGGTCAGTTGGGTTTTAATGGTTGTCACGACAAATTCTATTATATACTCGTAATTCTAAAATGAAATCGGAAGACTTTGGTGGGAACGGACAATGCCGTTTCAAAAATGACGTTATATTGGTGCGGGTGGCAACAATATGCAACCCTTTGCACTCCTGGCAAAGAATTTTGGTATGTGCATACAACAAATTAAATCATTTGAATTGAAACACAATTAAATTCATAAAAAAAAAAACATTTTTTAATGTTGTTGTTTCGTTTTGGTAAAACAGGTACGTAAGACATAAAATGGACACAACAATTGATTATAAGTTTTTCATTGTATTTACAGGTTTACTTTCGCAGGTTTCGCAATACAATCGTGTTTCTTTTCTTCCACGCGGAATTTTTCTATTAGGTAAGTCGGTTTTCTGTAGGGAGAGTAGCAGAGCGCCGTCCAAATCGAGAACCTCCTCAATAATCTCCTACTAATTGATTTGGACCGTCCTAAGCCCTGCTGTATCACATGAGGTTAAAAAAGTAACTACCCTTTTATCATTCCATGCGAGTACTAAAATGTTATCCTTTTTGAATGCAGTCGTTTTCTTGTTCCGGATAAATTTAGGTTTTTTTATCCCGGGTGGCAATTTTTTTTTCTGTTTGTCATTACTGTGCCAGTGAAATGATGAGAAATTTATTTACTCGTAAATATAACTCAACTTCAAAAATACTTTGATCTTGTATTATCGAAGCGTCAGCCCGAAGGGATGGTGAGTGAATTTGATAGGACGGCTCACTTGTGACGTGATGTTTGGTGGATGGAGTTAGGAGGATGGTCAAACCGACTCATTGTGACTGTGTGACCCGGGTGGGGGATTTGGGGCCGCTCGGTCATGCGCCGAGGTCTGGAGTGTGGACGGATTTACGGTGACAGGTGACCTTGGGCGGGGACCGGTTGGTCCTGCTGTGGATCGGATCCGATCGGGGGCGGGAGTGGCTTAGTGTGAGCCGGTTGTCTTGGGTGGAGACCGATGGGGCAACGGGTTGAGATGCAGGATGGGTTAGGGTAGAAGTGGGGGTAAGAGTGTATGTGTGGTTCGGGGTGTAGATCGGTAGCGATCGCTGTGGGCAGGGCGGCGGGCGGTATGGCTGTCCTGGGGAGCAGAGCGAAGCATTGTGAAATTGTCACAAAAGACGCCGTGGGTCGCCTATTGGCGACGGCCGAATTTGCGGTGGCGTGTGCGAGCCAGCTTTGGAGATAGAAGATTGAGGCGGTTGCCCGTTGGCGTCTGACGGGCAGGGTGGCAGCTACCGGCATGTTGTGTAGGGTCAGGGAGTTAGGTCGGCGGCCTAGGTCCGTGTCGCCGTATGTAGATCTCTTAACTTAAACTGCTGGAGCGACGAGGCACGTGCTTGTAGTGGTAGGGGAATGGGTATGATGGGCGAAGCACTTTAAATAGGAGTGTCGCAGCACGGCAGGCGAAGTGAGAAACGAGTCTCGCGGGGACGCCGGTGAGTGTCCCCGACTTGGCGGCGGAGCTGGCGGGACACTCCAGCGCCCGAGAAGTGCATCCGCGGCCGTCCGAAAGTAAGTATTAATTTTAGATTAAATGTATTTGGCGCTGCACTTCGTTAGCGCGTTGTAACATACGCTGGCGCCATCTATGAACGACTTTTGGAACCCTTGTGGTGAACGTTTTGCAAAAACATTATATACATTTACGTGCAGAATCAGTCGATACCATTACTAAATAAATAAATTACTAAAACGATATATCGGAATTTAATGATTTATCACTGGTTTCTCGATCATTCACGGCACTCGAGTGATACGGCAAACCATGCATGCCGCCTCTATGGCGGCACTCGAGTGCTAAGGGTTAAGATCGAGACAAATGGAAATCATTGAGGGATGCCATCTGTAGCAGAGGACCAACCGTGGCTGATGAAGAAGAATAAGAAATAACGGTTTTTCTGTATTTAATTATTTATCTCTGAATACATTAGTATTATATATTCACTCTAGATACCCGAGGAAGGTATAAAACAGTATTTACTTAAAAATATCGACGTAGTCCACGCAAAATCTATCCAATTTGTCGATTTTATTTTTATTTCTCCATATTCCCACTATGAAAATAATAAAGCACTATGTTTTGAGATAGTTTCGGGAGAAATATTATTACGGAACATTTAAAATTATTTCGTTTTGTCTACCAATGATTTATTCGATGTACCAATTTATCTGTGGTCACATTTGTTCAATTGTCTATGA